>PVIH01000611.1:0-312500 GCA_004025045.1 Sigmodon hispidus
TGTTGGTCTTAGTGTCTGTGCCACTGGTGTTATATTTAGGAAGTGGTTGCCTGTGCCAATTTGTAGAAGTGTATTTCCCACTTTCTTTTCTATCAAGTTCAAAGTGGCTGGGTTTAAGTTGAGGTCTTTGATCCACTTGGATTTGAGTTTTGTGCAGGGTGACAGGCTCGGATCTATTTGCATTTTTCTACACACTTCCTTCCAGCTATGCCAACACCATTTGTTAAATATACTATCTTTTTTCCATTGAATGTTTTGGGCCTCTTTGTCAAAGATCAGGTATTCATAGGTTTTTGGGTTAATGTCTGGATCCTCAGTTCTATTCCATTGGTCCACAAGTCTGTTTTTATGCCAGTACCAGGCTGTTTTTATTACTGTAGCTCTATAGTATGACTTGAAGTCAGGGATGGTGATACCTCCTGAGGTTCTTTTGCTAAGTAAAATTGTTTTGGCAATCCTGGCTTTCCTGTTAATCCTAATGAAATTAAGTATTGTTCTTTCAAGGTCCAAAAAATATTGTGCTGGGATTTTGATGGGCAGTGCATTGAATCTGTAGATTGCCTTTGGTAGAATTGCCATTTTTACTATGTTGATCCTACCAATCCAGGAACACGGAAGAGCTTTCCATTTTCTGATATCCTCTTCAATTTCTTTCTTCAATGATTTAAAATTTTTGTCAAATAGGTCTGTTACTTCTTTGGTTATAGTTACTCCAAGATATTTAATACTATTTGCAGCTATTATGAAGGGTAATGTTTCCCTTATTTCTTTTTCAGCTCTTCTATCTTTAGTGTATAGAAGGGCTACTGATTTCTTTGAGTTAATCTTGTATCCTGCTACATTGCTGAAGGTGTTTATCAGCTGTAGCAGTTCCTTGGAAGAATTTTGTGGGTCACATATGTATACAATCATATCATCTGCAAATAGAGATAGCTTCACTTCTTCTTTTCCAATTTGTATCCCATTAATCTCTTTTCATTCCCTTATTGCTTTAGCTAAAACTTCGAAAACTATATTGAATAGATAAGGGGAGAGAGGACATCCTTGTCTAGTTCCTGACTTTAGTGGGATTGCCTTCAGTTTTTCTCCATTAAGTTTGATACTGGCTGTGGGCTTCTTGTAAAACCAAGGCCTTTTGTGCACATTAGGCAGGCACTCTACCATTAAGCTTCACCCTCACCCGCAGGCCCTATCACTGCATGTAAATCCAGAGTGCCACTCCCTAACAGCTGCTTTTTTTTCTCATCTGCTTGATGTCTGTGTCATCTTGGGCACACTCGGTTAACAGGGCCTCTGCCCAGAAAATGATGCAAGAGTTTTTCCAAAACATCTAGCACAGGCCCCAGCTAGAGGCTGGCACTCCTGTCCTGTCTAATCCTACCATGCTTATTTTGTTGGCAACACCTCCGTAGCTGTTCTCAAAAACTAATCAAAGGTCTATAGGATCTCAGCTACCGTGAGCAAGTCACAATTCCCAAGTAGCAGGCAAGAATCAGAGGCCGAATCCATATATAAGCACCAGAGCTCTGGGCATTGTCTTCCAGACACTGCTGTGAATTGTGGGTTGTGATCTGTGTGTCCTATCAACCCTTCACTCCTGACTGAGGTGAGTTTTCAGAATCCAGTGCAAAATGACAATGATTGACAAATACCCTGTTCACAAACTAAGCATGCCAAAGCAGTGACATTGGAGATATACAGGTTGTATATTGTGAGGCTATTTTTTTTTTTTTTGGCTCTTTATGCCTCCTTTTGGGTGCCATTGATCCCATTCTTCCCTAAAGGCTGCTCCCTGGGATTTCCTGCTGTGCATTCCATGTTCTCTCTCTCTACCTTGGAAGCTGATTTTCCATAATCCCACCATTATGATCTTTTCCTTTCAAAGTCCTTGACATTAAGACACTTGCTAACCTAGACAGAGGGATGCATTTCTCTTCCCACACATGGCATAGGAATCAAACCCTTTCAGCCCCCTTCCTCCAGCAGAGTCAAAGGCCTGAGTTTCTGTCAGGCAGGCAGGACTAAGGGCTGAGATGGGACTGTGGAGAAAAGCTGTTGCCTGCAGCACAGTGTCCCTCCTGCTGGCCTGAGCTCTGCCCTGCCCCCTTCTTTCAGCTGAAGCTAATCTCCACCAAAAAATGTCTCCTCACACCTGGATCTGACATCATGATTCGGGATGCTGAAAACCCAGCCTGGCAGAGGTTAGGTACCAATGGAAGAAATTTATAATGCACACTCTTTTCTTCCAGGCCACTCTCAGTGGATGGTCCTTTGTCACTCAGATGTGTTAAGTAGGAAGGGACTTTATCTCTTAGTCTCTTCTTTATTCACTGGTGTCTGTGGACGGACGTACTAGTACCTGAGAAGGAAAGGAGACCTGGGTAGACTCGCTTTTGTCGCAGACCTGCCATAGTTGACTTTGAATACACCAGTGTTCTTGTCTCTAAGGGATGGATTCCCACTCACGGACAGAAGCGAATTCCTCAGCAGAAACCAAGGCTGGGTGTTTGCTTTCAGCATCATGTTGCTTCCTCAGCCCTTCCTAGGCCTCTCTTCCCAGCCAAACCACTGAAACAGTTTCACCCCATCCCCCACTGCCTCTTATTACCTCCCTCTCCCTCCCAGACTTCATCTTCTCTCACTTCCTCCCGTTCCCTCTCATACCCCTTCTCTCTTTCAGTGTGCCACACACTAACTATGCTCCTTCGTGTTGCCAAAATGACAGCGTTCACTGACCCCAGTGACTCCCTTGTTTGGTAAATCCAAGGCACCTCTGGCTATTGTCTTACCCAGTCACTCATTACCCTTGGCCCTCCTGCCCACCTCCTTCCAGAAATAGTCCCTGGCCTTGAGTTCCATGGTCCATAGCTTTTCTGGTTCCCCACCAACCTCTGTTACATTGAGTATTGGTAGAGGTTCTTGTCCTTTGCCCACCGCTTACTCTTAAGGTCTTCCAAGCACCTACGGTCTTAGTAGTCAACAGCAAACACCAGTGAATGTTTCCAGGGTGTCAGAGCATTTCTCCTGTGTCAACATACCCAAAACTCCTAATAGCCCCAGAATTGTATTATTCTCAGCCCCCATCTTATAGATAAGGAAGAAGCATCCACAGTAGATGGACACCATTTCAAGCAGTGTGTAGGTGCCAGTTCTGAGGTGTTCTGGCCTGGTTTCAGCCAACTTGCTTCTACACATTACCCAGACAGGAAACCTGGATATTTCTTAATGAGGCCACATCCTATACCACCTGTGACCTCATGTACACACCCTGGGTGAATTCCCCACCCTTCTACCAGACATACCTTATCTTATCATAGACTCCTGCCTATGGAGATGTCCCAAGGGGGATGGTCTTTACCACATTTCAGCCTGACAAGCTGCCACTCAACCCCTTGGCCAAATCACCTCTTCCTTAGGGCCATCTCCACCCTCCTCTCATCCCCCAACTCCGAGAGCCAGATACCCTTTTCCCTTCCCTCCTCAGATATGCATCCAGCCTCACAGTGCAATTTACTCACTCCCTTGCCTGCGTAGTCTCTGAGGTCCTTGCCTCATACAGCACTGACCGGAGCTGTTCATTTTGTCAGTGACCCAGAGCCTAGGGATTTAGCTGTTGTACCTCAGGTTGTGACAAAAGAAACTATATAAGCCCAGAAGCTTCTCACTCACATGAACACTACCTCAACTACACACACATATTCCTTAGGAACATACACATATACATTGGACCATCCCTAAATGCCACACACACACACACACAGAGGCACACACAGGCACGCGCGCGCGCGCGCACACACACACACACACACACACACACACACAGGCACATGCAAACATGCACTCTCTTCCATTCATTCCTCACATCTGCATAATTCTTCAGGTTTCAAAATCCTGCCTCCTCTACATCATGCCACTCCCAATTTTTTAAAAAATTATTAAGATTCCTAGGGCTGGAGAGATGGTTCAGCGGTTAAGAGCACCGTCTGCTCTTCCAGAGGACCCGGGTTCGATTCCCAGCACCCACATGGCAGCTCACAGCTGTCTGTAGTTCCAGTTCCAGGCAAACACCAAGGCAAATAAATACAGTTTTTTTAAAAAAATGAAATAAAATTCCTTTTACATACCCTTTACTCTTCCCTTTCTCTCCCCTTCTCCCACTCCCCCCCTTCCCAACCCCTGTCCTCCATCCACTTCTCAAAGGAGGTAAGGTTTCCCTTGAGCAGTCAACACAGGCTAGCATATCAAGTTGAGGTAGGACCCATCCCTTCCTCCTGGTATCAAGGCTGAGCAAGACATCCCACCACAGGGTCACTCCCGATTCTGTAAGGATGCCTTGTACATTCTTCCACAATGTTTAATTTGTTTCATGGGGCTTGGGAGTCACAATCAGAGTCCTGACAGAGAAGGCTGATCAAGCAAGACCAGGAATGTCCCCAGTGATTTGTGGGTTCCTTGATGCCTTTTGTACAGTTACTAGTTTGTAACATTGAGCCTCTGGACACTATATAGAAGAATTAATTATAAATTTGCTTTATAGATGAGGAAGATTAGCCCCCACCCAAAGTTATGAGGGAAGAATCAGACCCAAGCAGAGAACTTAACACACAGCTGGGAGATGACTCTCTTGGAAGCCCATCAGACTGGACATGACCTTGGATGCAGACTCCTATGGCCCACCACAATCTTGCAAATCCAAAAGACCGCTAGTCCCAGGATGGCGCAGGTCTATGCTAGGCACAGGGTGGGTCAAGGTCACCTCATAAAATGAGATTTAACCTGAGCTCGCCTCTGCCAGCCCTTACCTGTCTGTAAGTAAGTGGGTGCTTGTCTTCGTTCCATTCTCTTTCAAGCACATCAACTGAAATAATTTAAGGCTGTTATTAAATAAATGTGTTTCTCTTACTTCAGTCATATGTAATTCCTGGTAACAGTATTATCAGCTGAAAGTACTTAGAAGATATGCCTTAATGGAGAGTTCATCGGGCTTTGTAATTAGCCAAGCAATTCTGAGCACTTTAAAGTACTTGGAGGCAGATTAAACCCACTAAAGAGAATCAGCCAGTCAAAAACACAAAACAGTATCCATTTACACGCTGGCAATTGCTGTGCTGATTAGAAATGCAGATACTCGTGAGGTTCCTATAAATCTCAGTCCTGAGGCGGAATCTGACATCTCTCCCAGCAAGATCCCCTCATTAATTAAGGCAGCGGATAGTTACTAGATACCCACTATGTGCTGGGGACCCAGACGCACTGGACGCTTGTCCTCAGAGCTTACACCTGTGCAAAAGGCTTAATTTTCCAAGCAAGCTAATGTAGAAATGAGATTATTTCCAATTGGCTGAGTCAATGAGGGAAGCAGAGCAAAAGGATATGTCTAGAGGGGAGATTAAAAAGCCTGCATCTGAGCTGAATGACAAGGAGCTAGGAAAATGGAGGGGCTGAATAGTCTGGGCAACAACAGTCGCAAGCACAAAGGCCTAATGTATCTTAGCTTATGCCATTGCCTGAATAAGATTCTCAGACACGGAGTTGCATGAAACTCATCAGTTGAGGGCTATAGGAGAATGAATAAGAGGATCAACGGGTAAGGGAAGCAGCCATTCCAGGGGTATGTTATGTGGGCAGCCCCACTGTGGGCACACACCTGACTTATCCCGCCCAGGGGAGAGGGCATGGATGGTTTTACTCCAATTCCTTCCAGTCATGAGGAACTCTCTGGCACTCCTGGCTGGTCCTGCTCAGAGGCAGAACAGTCTTTAGTAGATGACGGCAATTAGATGTACAGGAAATGGAGGGCTTCACTGAGTGGAAAGAACTAGGGTTGGCAGCATCTGCTATCCTGCCTGGAATGTTCCAGAAGAAAAGTAAGTGAAAGCAGACTATAAAATGTGGGGAGGAGATAACTATGAGAAGTGAAGTCTGGGAGGGCAGTGGGAACCAACTCCTGTGAAGACTGCTGTAAAAGCTGGGGTAGGGTGGCTTGAATTTCATTTTTGTATTACAACCAGTCAGGATATGAACTGAATTTATTTTCTTTCTTTTTTTTTTCTTTCTCTTTTTTTTTAAAGATAAGATTACTCTTTCAACTATACAGAAAGCAGAATTTTTAGGACAAAATGATTATTTTGGAGAGCAAGGGAGAATGGAGAGCCAGATACACACAAACGGAAGTCCAAAGGAAATGCCAGTGACATCATCTGGCACAGGGACAATACCTTGTGTTTGTGTGGGTGCATTGCAATACCTCAGCAGGAGTGTTCGGAGAATGAGATTTGAGGATGTGATAATGGAAAGGCAGAGTCTGGCTTGGGCATGGTAGGTGTGAGATGATCAAGTTTACCATCTTTGATATCCAGGATGGGCTAAACCACTCACCGGATGGGCAACTGACACTCTCCAGATTTGGGTTTCCCATGTCTCCTGTGGCATCTTAGAATGGAATGAGCTAATGTCTAAGGACCCCCTTCAGCTCTAGTGGTCCACGGACTTAAAAAGCTCTAACATTCTCTCTTTAAAATCGTGACTATTTTTAATAATGCCACAAGTCCACGTGACTCATGACTCAGAACAAATTCTAAGACCTTTAAAAGCACCTATATCTGACCACATTTTCCCTTTCTTCTCTATGAATCCTTCAACGTAATGGACCCTATTTAACCCCCAAAGCCCTTTGCTTTTAATCTCCTAGACACACAACATAATCTTCCAAGTTGTCCTGTACCATTCCTCAGGGACTGGCACCAAGTCCCCTGTGGATGCTCACACCAGAGGATGCTCAAGTACCTCATCTGAGGTGACACAGTGTTTTCATGTAACCTCTGTGCATCTTCTCTTCTGCTTTTTATCAGACCTAGAATACTTATAATGCCTAATACAAAGTAAACACTATGCAAACAGTGACTTCTGTATTATGCATGGGATCTTTTTGAGCATATTTTTACATATTTAATACAGATGTATATTTTACTTTTTTTTATTTTCTGTGATTAAGTCCATAGCTGCAGAACTCGTAGATACAGATGGCTAACTATAAACATTTTTACACTTGTTGTCTTTAACCTTGTTTTTTAAGGAAGGAGGAGGAGAAGGAGAAGAAGAAGGAGGAAGAGGAGGAGAAGGAGGAGGAGGAGGGAAGGAATGAACAGACTGCCATGGTCACAAGGCCCTTCTACTCTCAGGAAGATGAGGCAGGCAGAGTAAGTTCGAAGCCATTGTTGGCTACAA
This sequence comes from Sigmodon hispidus, assembly GCA_004025045.1. Taxonomy (NCBI): domain Eukaryota; kingdom Metazoa; phylum Chordata; class Mammalia; order Rodentia; family Cricetidae; genus Sigmodon; species Sigmodon hispidus. The sequence continues at coordinate 7,228 of PVIH01000611.1, forward strand.
GATGTATCAGTGCTTTGTCTCTAGATAAATAACTATAAAGTAAACAGTGTATAGTGTCATGCTGCTTATTATATGGAATTGTTTACTTTGGTTTTTGTTTGTTTTGGTTTTTGCTTTCAAGTACTTTGATATATATATATCAAAATATATATTGTGTTACTGGGCACTGCAAAAGTTCCTCTGTTAGAAATGCAGTATATCCCACTGGTGAACACCGGCTCACCTATCTATGAGCATTTCAGTGTTTTCAGATTCTCACTGACTGTAAGAACTAAGTGTTCTCTGTATGCACGCTTGCTTCTACCGGGAGGTGATCTAGTCAGGGCATTCACCAGTCAACAATAGTTCAGTCTCTTGGCCCTGAGTGTGCCCCTTTCTGAGCACATCCAAACCTACTTAATGTCTCAGATCGCTTGAGTATTTCTGCTTATCTGCATTGCCAGCCACTTCCTGTCTGTCAAACTCAAAGGATCAAGAAGGTTTAACACGGAAAAGTGTCAATCTTACTGAGTCAAAACGGGCAGCACTTCGGAAACTGAAAGTGTCAGTCAGGCTTGGTGATGCTCACCCTAATCCCAGCACTCCAGAGGCACAGGCAGGTGGATCTCTGGGAGTTCCAGGTCAGCCTGGTCTACAGAGTGAATTTCAAGATAGCTAGGACTGTTACACAGAGAAACCTTGTCTCAAAAAAACAAAAACCGGGAGGAGAAAAAAAAAAAAAAACAACTAAACAAAAAATGAAACTGAAAGTTTGTCTCTGGTAGGCTAGTTCTGAAGAATCGGGGCCAAGGCTTAGCCTCACCTGAAGAAAAACGAACTCTGTCTAGATACAATCCACGCCCTTGCATGACATCAGGCTTTCTGACAATTGTTCTTTCCAGTAGCCACTGTGTCTGGCAGGCTCCACAGAAGGCTCCTTTTCGGTACTTGTGTGTGTGTGTTTGTCATTGTTGCTGTTGTTGTTTGTTTTATTTTTTAATCAAAACACCATGTATCTCAGGCTGGTCGGGAACTTTCTATGTAGCAAAAACTGAGCTTGAGCTTTTGATCTTCCAACCCCTACCTCTCCAGTGATGAGAGCTGAATTACAGGTGTGTACAAGCACATACAGTTTACACAGTGCTGAATATCACACTCGGAGCTTCGTGAATGCTAGATAAACACTCTGGCAAACTGATCTTGGGGCAGGATCTATCCTAAGCAGAAACTACCTTTGTAGCCTGGGCCAGGAACCAAACAGACACGCAGCAAGGATCTGACCCTGACCACAGCCTGGAGCACGGGTGCAATTGCCGGATAGACTGGTTGGCGAAAAGGAATGCTTATTGTTATAAACTATGGGTATTTTAGATTGTTTACTATAGTAAAATCACACTACAAGGCATTAATCTAATTAATCTATATCAAAAAAGATCAGGAGTCACTCACTGGGGTAAGAACCCAAAAGATCAGAGAACAGGAAGCAGCTGCTAGTTGCTTCCTACCTCTTTTGTTCCTCCATTCAGAAGGGCAAAGATCCTCTTGCAGCCCCCCCCCACGCCTCACTACTTCCTGTTTCCTCTCTGTCCATAGTCTTCCAAACCTCGATGGTCAGTCAATGGCTAGCTCCAACCTCTGACTCCAAGCAAGCTTTATTTGTCAGAACACAGTCAAAATATTACACGTTTTGTCCAAATAAAAAGAGAAGGTTTTAACTAACCTAGTAAAAAAAGTATATACAATAAGTACAATAACTATATACAAATAAATATAGGCAAGAATTACATTAACAATGTCCATTCCATTTGCATATAACAAATTCAGAGAAAACATTTCATTATCTGTCCTCTTTTGGAGAGTCCAAAGTGTTGTGCATGATTTGCTTTCTCTCCTAACTAGTATTACCAATCTAAACACTTTCTATCCTAACTAGTATTACCAATCTAAAAATATTCTTTTGTGTCTCTCAACCTTATACACTTCACACCTCTTTTGTAAGTTTCTTTTCTGAATTTGGTAACAAGAAAACCTGTAACTATCTAGTTTTCAACTCCATCCATCAGAGACCCGAGGAAACAGGAAGTGCAGAGCAAAACAACTTCCGAAACTAAGAAATGACAGAAACATCTGGCTTCCTGGACAGTCACCCAAAGTTCCTCTGTAATGTTGGGGCATCTGTCTTCAGCTTGCAGTCATAGAATATCTGAGAAACTTTTCTGCAAAGCAGGATTTTTGAAGGACTGTTCCATCTTGTCTTGGCAAAGTTTGGCAGTCACTTTCTTTTGTGTTCTGCCTGTCCAAAAGGGCCAAGATCCTCTCTTAGCCCTGCCTTACTACTTCCTGTCTCTTCTCTGTCTATATTCCTCCAAAACTCTATGGTCAGCTGGTGGCTAACTCTTCCCTGACTCCAAGCTTTACTTGTCAGAAAACATTCAAATTTTTAAACAATACTATGCAGAAATGAATGCATAAATGTAAATATTGCTACAACCAAAGACTAAGATGCCAAGTATTTAGAACTAGACTGCAGGTGATTTTTAGAAGCTCCTGTAGAAATAGCACTGCATGTAATACATCTCCCCAGAGCCTCTGAGTCTCATCAGAGGCCTTAGTAAATGGAATAAGCTGAGTGTTAATGGCCATGACCTTGACTGATTCAGTGTCCTAAAATTTTATTTTGTTATTGTTGTTGTTGAGAATGTTTTGCAGACTGCAATGATAAGAAAGGTGAGGGGACTGAATTTCTAAACCCTGTATGACCTATACTTTCTTAATTTTCAATAATCTCTCCATTTTGTTTGCAAAATTGCTGGATCTTTGCACCATCTCTTCTGTGTAACCCTTCTGTCTTCATGGCTAGCCACAACCAACTCACCTTCCCAACTCTGTGCCAAACCTTCTTCTCTCAAATCCACAAATCCAATCACTTTGTTTCATTTCATTTTTTGCCTTCTCACTTTAAATTCAACGGTTTTATCAAGTCTTTCACAATACATTATATGCACTGTCATTTCTATCTGTAGAGATCTAAAAATCTTCTGCTGTCTGGTGCTCAAAGCTAGGTAGATATCCTATTCTTTGGTTGCAGCAATACCTACTTCTAGGCATTCATTTCTACATAGTGTGGTTTGACTACAGTAACAAGCAATCTAAAATCCTCATAGTTTATAACAATAACCATTTCCTTTTTGCAGTCAAGTCTGTGAGCCAATTGTACTTGAGTGAATGGGGTCAGGTCCTTGCTCCATGTCTGTCTAGTTCCTGGTCCCAAGTTGCAATGGCAATTTTTGTTTAGAATAGATTCTCCAAGAAGATCAGTGAGAATGTATATGGGAAGAAACTTGGAATGCTTGTAAAGCTTCTACTGGGACATGACACAGGCAGTACCTGGCACCCAAAGCCAGTGGTATAGAAAAGGAAAGTCTGAATCATTTCAGAGGACAACACAGCTTCCCATGGTAGGAAGAGTTCTTGCTGTGCTCACACGCTAATCCTGTTAGGACATGTGGTGAGCACTCTCTCATCTATAATGTATTTCAGGTTAAAAGAGAGAAAACATAGTCTTAACCACAGGTCTGTCCTTCCTGCTAACATAAAACTGGTGTCCTGTTTAAAGATGCAAGGCTGAGGTCTGGTTGTGTAGCTAAGTCAGTTGGCTGAGAGACTGCTCAGCATGCAGGAGGCTCTGAGTTAGGTCAGCAGCTCTGCATGAACCAGGTGTGGCAGGGCCCACCTGTCATCTTAGAACTTAGAAGGTGGGAGCAAGAGAATTGGGAGTTCAAGGACATGCTCTGCTACTTACAGGGTATGAGACCAGTCTTGGTAAGAAGGCCTGTATTTAAAAACAAACAAACAAACAAAAACAAAAACACAAAACAAAACAAAAAAACCCGCAAGCACTAAGTTAAAACATTTACCTGCAAATTGATATATGTGCGTATATATTAAAAACTAAGTTTTAAAAACTTCCTCTTAACCCTTAACTATCTGAAGTTTGGAGTGCATGTGTGTGTGTGTGTGTGTGTGTGTGTGTGTGTGTGTGTGTGTGTGTAAATGTGTAACTGTAGTGCACCCACGCTGAGGCCAGAAAAAGAGAACTTCAGGTGTCCTTCCTTGCCATTCTTTACCTTATTACACTGAAGAGGGGTCTCTGAGCAGAGAACTAGGCTGATGACTGGAAAACCCAGTGACCTTCTTGTTTTACCAACAGCACTGGGGTTACAAACACATGCATGGCCACACCCAACTTTTTGCAGGGATGCTGCAATCCTCAACTCAGGTCTTATCCACTGGGCCATCTTCCCACATTCAGACAGGTATGAGTGTGCGTGTGCATGTGCGTGTGCGTGTGCGTGTGTGTGTGTGTGTGTGTGTGAACCTGCATTAATATAAGGACACAATTTGACCCCTATTTACATGGACCACTCCACTGTTTTTGCCAGGTTTCGAATGGTCCCTCTGTTCACTGCTGATCTGAGTGACAACCCATACCCCAGCTCCCAGCTGCACCCTGGGATAGTATAGCTCTGGTGCTGGACTTTACTTTGTTGTAGCGCATTTCATTGGCTGGCTCATCTGCTTTGTACCCACATCTCAGAACAAGTCAAGTGTCTGGTGATCTAAAACACCCCCTTTAGCTTTTCTCATCAGAAATGTTACAGCTCTTTTCACTCCTTTTAGAAATCAAAATGAGTCACCTCAAGGCATTCCACAAAGTCTGATAGGTGCCAAGCTATGCTCTAAGCAGGTATTAGCTTACTGGGTCAGTGTATCTGCCCCTAGTAAGATCAATAGTCTCTTCTATCTTCTACTACAGATGAGGAAACCTGCCAGGGCTGCAAAGGAACAGTTCTGGGATTCAAGTGTGGCTTCAGAGCTTCTGTGGTTCCCACATCACACAACCTAGGTTTCCACGGCTTCAGCCATAAGATGCTGAGTCACTCCCGCCCCCAGGACCCCACAAGAAAGAAGAGGAGGCTGTGAAAGACCTCATCAAACAGTGGGGTTTCCTCTGCTCCTCTGCTGCCCTGCACACCGCACATGGGGGTAAGAAGCTGAGGCTGATGTGTCTGCAGATTGCTTCCTGGTACATGTCTGTCATTTTGCTGAGTGTTCCTGGGGACAGCAGAAGCCATTCAGGCTAGACCTGAGCTCTCTCTCTCTCTCTCTCTCTGAAACAACCAGGCAGCGGACATGCCTCTGACTTCCAGAGACCATTCATCTTCTAAGATGGAGGTGATCGCAAAGCCCTTCTCAACAGCCACCCCTCATCCCCTACCCTCCACCCCCCCCACCCCTGCACATGTGTGCAAGCATACAGGTGACTGCATCCTTTACAGCATCTGGATTGTTCCTTTCCCAACCACTGACTCTTCTAGTTCTTAAAACATAACATCATCTTATCACTCCTCTCCTGGACAATGAAGCAAAAGTGGATAAATGACCTGTCAACCCAAGCTGATGCTCTGAAGTCTGAGTTAAGGAGAAGTAGGGGCACTGTACTTTCAGAGCATGAGAGAGAGAGAGAAAGAGAGAGAGAGAGAGAGAGAGAGAGAGAGAGAGAGAGAGAGAGAGAGGGGGAGAGGGAGAGAGAGCGAGTGCTCAGGTGTAGCCATTGGTGGAGCAGTGGCTGGCCCTACCAGGTCCAGCAGCCACAGCAGCTCCTGGGAATCAGACAGAAACACAAGGTTGGTCTTGGGACCTACTAAGTCATGAACCTGGGGTCAGGGATCCACCATCTCTTTATAAAGAACACCTCAGTCTATTCCTTTGTTTCCAAACCTTAAGATCACTGGTATAGCCCTGTGTACTAAGTTCTCTAAGAGTAGTAATTAATTGGGCGGCAAAGATCACAGCAATAGTTGATTGACAAACAAGTCCAGTATCTATCTCAGCTTCTAGAAAATGATCTTATTTCTGGAAAGACTCATTCTTGGGGCAGAAGATGGAGAAATAGAAATTATCTGGAAATAGTCTGCATTGATAGTTAGATGGCTGAGTGAGTAGAGACCACTGGACCTTACCACTGTGTAGTCGCTTCATTTAAGACTTGCAGACGGGAGCTGGAAGAGTGTTCAGCTGGTAAGTTGTCTGTCTGTGCAAGCATGAGGACCTAAGTTTGGATCATCAGCACCCATATAAAAAAGTCAGGCATTGTGGCATTATTCTATAACCCAGCACAGGGTATGCTGGAGACTGGTGAATCTCTGGAACTCGTTGACTAGCCAAACTGAGTCAATGAGCTCCAGGTTCAATGAGATACCCAAAAGTAGGGAGCCATCAAGGAAAGGCTCTTAAAGTTCACCTCTGACCTCCACAATCTCTCCTAACTCCCTCTCTCCCTTTCTCTCTCTCTCTCTCTCTCTCTCTCTCTCTCTCTCTCTCTCTCTCTCACACACACACACACACACAAACACACACACATCTTGTTGGCTAACTCTGAGAAGCTCACAATGTCTTGACATTATAGTAAAAGGGTGCACATTATAGTAAATGTCTAGACAGTTCTTCACACACTGGAGGTTGCTCCTCCACAGCACACAGGTGGGTCAAACTCTAGCAGAGTAAGCAGGCTGGCTCCAGGCTGATTTACCATTGATATTGGGGATTACTTTTGGAGTTGGCGATTTTTATGATAACATGAAAGAAAATGCAAATGGCACATCAAAAATTGTGACAAGACATCAGAGAACCGATTCTCACCTTCCAAGACTTAGATCTTTGGAGGAGCGTTTACGCTGCCCCCATCATCCTGAACTCATTCCTGTGCTCATTTTTCCACTGCCATATCGTAAATGTTTTCTGCGATGCTCCTTAATTTCCATAATTGCCATGGTGATGACTGAAAGATATTTCATCAAACGGGACTGACAAAATCTAATTATAGATACTTAGCTGGCTGTTTAGACGCTGGGTATTAGATATTTATGTGTCTAATTATAGACATTTAGCTGGTTATTTCCAAATAACACTGTTATGACTGCTTTTCCCTAAGTCTCATTTTCTACTTGTGATAGTTTTCTTTAAATTAACTTTCTGGAAGGAGAAGAATGTTAAAACGAAAGCATGAGCCCACCCCTGATCGCTGAAACACACAAAATGGACCTGTTCTGTTGAGACCCTGACTTACACAGTTGAGCCTCCAGCTATGGCATTGCCATTCTCCTTGTCCTCTGGTAACTTAATGAGCATGCAACTGCATTCCATTATTGGCTTAAGTTTTATTTCTGGAAATCTCAGGTCCAAATTTTTTCAAAGATAAAGCTCACTAAAATGCATTGCAAAGAAAATCCATTTTCAATCAGAGCTACAGTATGCATCTTAAATATCTCCCAAGGGTCCATGTGTTGGAGACATGGTCCAGAGAGACAGGCAGTACTGGGGTGGGGGGATTTGAAGAGTTCATTGAGAGTTTTTTAGATCATTATGGGCTTTGAGGCATGTTCTTGAAGGAGACCACAGGACCCAGGCCTTTCTCTCGGTGTGTCTCTGTCTCTGTCTCTGTCTCTGTCTCTGTCTCTCTCTCTCTCTCTCTCTCTCTCTCTCTCTCTCTGGTGTCTTACTCAAAGCAATGAAGTCAAGCAATCGTGGCCTGGAACCTCCAAAGTGTAAGCCTTTTAGATGGAAGCCTCTATTCTTAACATGATGCCATCTTGAAATTGTTCTAGTAGCCATGGTAACTAGATCAGAAATACAGTGGTAGCCAGGTCTACAGTAACAGTAATAGAGCTATTACTTCTCTTTAGCAAATGGAGGAAAGGAGAACCAGGAGACTCAGACCTGAGATTTCAACTATTGCTCCACCATTTCTTTCCCAAGCTGCAAGTAATCTTGGAAAATTCTAGTCTATCTGGGAAGTAGAAGGTTAGTTGAAAATAAGACACTATGGTGTAGACTCCATGAAGACACAATCCTTGATGAGGTGGTGCTTTATGGTGATGCTGTGGTTAAGGGATCAGACATACTTCTATAAGGAACTCCTACCCATGATCTATAAGCAAGCCCAATAAACTCACTAGTCCTACCAAGTTGGACTTTTGGTGAAATCATTCTGTGGTTTGTCATCAGTGACCACCTAGGGTGATTAGACATTAATGCATATCCCCAGGCAAAGTTAATGTGACAGATCACACAATCAAGTTTTTCTCTTTATAAGCTAATTATCTCAGGTAATTATTATATTACAAAACATTTTCTTACAGAAAGCTTACACAATAAATATAAACCTGCATGCTCATGAATATGCATATCTACCATGACATGTGTTTAGATGCATACACCTATCTGATCATAGAACTCTGCAGGATACAGGCTTCTATGTGTATTCTTCAAATGACACACACACAGCAAAGTATGTTTACTTGAGGCTTATCATAGATGCTTTACTAAGCACACATTGGTTGGGATATATGTATGTCTGGACACATACATCTAGGTGATATCGTAGAATAAACAGAAGAGCCCAGACTGAACACTGACTGTTCACTACTTGATAAAATAACAAACTATCTCATAGTCAGATTTTAAAAGATCTGCTTAAGAAGCAATTAAGCCAATAAAAGTGGTTTAGTGCTTCAGTGATAAAGCGTCTGAGGCCAGTGGTGATGGGAAAAACAGAAGCAAATGTACAATGACTTGAGCGACTGCTGTTACAAAATTGCCTTCTTTGACTCCCATTGTTTTAAGCACCAGCCAAGTAATCACATGCGCCTTGGATGCTTATAGTAAAGCGAGGTCATTTTGTGTTTCTGACATTAAGTCTTTACCTGAAATGACCCAAATTAAGTCTTGCCTGTGCTCACAATTCCAGCAGAATGCCTTACTTAAAGGTCCAGGAGTTTTGTCTGCTCAGGGGTCTTTTGGTCTGGACCTTGTTAACTCCCACAGTCCTTCTCTTGTTCCTCTTCCCAGGTAGCTGAGAGCGTGGGCAAACACAGCACCTACACTTGGTTACCAGTGCCCTTTCTAGAACAATCTCAGATTCATGGCAGCCTCATTGAACTCTGCCTTGGGATGTGAGGCCTCACAGTCATCTTGGGCTTAGGTGGCTGGTTCTTGAGTGGTCCAGCCTCTCTAGTTCTGGTGTAAATGATGTAATAGAAGAGAGGCTGCTGGAAGGTTGTTGGAACCCTTGAGAGCACGCGGCATCCTAGACACAAGTGCATATGGCTGCTGGAACAATAGTCAAAGATGAAAATACCCAGAGCAGGAGTCCATGGAGCTATTTTTAAGCAAGAGAAGAGGTAGAGTCTGTCTGATGAAAATTCTCACATGTTCTCTAATAGCCTTCAACTTTGAGGCAACAATGTATAATTACCCAATATAGAGATGTGTTTATGGATTAAAGCACATTTTTTCCAAAGTGTCAGGCATTTCTGTTTGAGGGTACTACTGCAGCCAACTTTCATTCCTTGAAGGAAATTCAAAATATCATTCTCAGAAAAACAAAAAGAAAAGAAAAATACTCCAAAATGTGGATCAGACGGCAGGCTGGAGTCTTGAGAGGAGTTCAAAGCGGTTTGGATGAAGGCGGTTGAGAACCTTTGGTTAGGTCATCAGGTGCTCCAATCAAATTATACACACATATATTTATTGCATATCATATAATGCGGCAGTGGCTGCACTATGTTCTGTGTTAATATAGACTTTTAGAGTCTAACTTATTTTTTTCAAACATAATCATGGTTAAAATTGTTTAAGATTTATTCCCTTTATTCATCTCTCCCTTAACATCCCCTGCCGTGTGTGTGTGTGTGTGTGTGTGTGTGTGTGTGTGTGTGTGTGTGTGTAGTAAGGAGCACCTGCACAGGGATGGAGTCAGATTCCCTGGAACAAGAGTTATAGGCAGTCATGAGCTGCCTAACATGGGTGCTAGGAAGAAAACTCTAGTGTTTTGAAAGAGCAGGGAGTGCTCTTAATAATGCTGAGCCAGGAGCACTGGACTGAGTTCCTGGTCCAGCTGAGAGCAGGGGAATGGAGTCTATATGAACAAGGGGATAGGGATTATGAGGAAAATTCCCACAGTGATGGCTGGCTGGCTGGAGCTCTGGGAAGCTCAATGAATCAAGAACAACCACTGGGGAACCATCGGGAAAAGGACCAAGACCCTCCAAGGATAGGCAACTGTCCACTGACATGGGCAGTTTGTGGAGCCTCGAGGGGAGGGATCAGACTGTGTTTCTGTGGATGGGCTGGCACTTTGAAACCCATTCTCCCCAGAGGAACACCTAGCCCAGTCTTGATATTAGGATGAGGAAGTCGGACTTGCTTGGAGTGGATGTTGAGCTGATCCACCTTGGGACTTCTTGTCCTTTTGGGGGAGGGGCTGGGAAGGGGAAAGGAAGGGGAGCAAGGGGATACATGGATTTAGAAAAACTTTATTTTATAAATAAAATTAAAAAAAATAATGCTGAGCCAGCTCTCCACCCCCTTGTTGCTAAGTTTCTTTTTAAATATATAGTTTCATTAAATTTAGCCCCATTACTTGTGGCACTTTCATGAGAACAATAATTCTTTGTGTATTTTAAAGTATGGTAGCCAGAGCTTTGAAGGGATCCAAAGGGCTTTATTGGCTTTATTAGACAACATTAATTTTTTAAAGCTGCTACTGCTGTGACTTACGATGCTGTGTCCTGGTACAAGAGGAAGATTCTCATGGACCACAAGCAATACCAGCACTGTAATGTAAGGATGTGAGAAGGAGTTCCAGGTTGTTGGGCAGCAACAGGAAAGGGGGCATCTTCTATCAGTAGGAATATTCATTTTTCTTTTAAAACAAAACAAAGATGCATTTTTGTCTGGCGAGATGGCTCAATGTAAAGAGGGCTTGCTGCTCTTTCAGTGGACAAGAGTTTGGTTACCAGCATCCATGTTGGATGGCTTGTATTTATCGCCTGTAACTCCAGCTCCAGGGGATCTGATGCCCTCTATTAGCTTCCTCTGGCATCGGCACATGGGTGGGACACCCACTCACAGAAACACACACATATGTAATAGAAACAAATCTAGGAAATAAAACACTAAAGAACCAACAACATTTCTAGTTTTCTAATAATAATAATAATAATAATAATAGCTGTTCTCATCACTGAACTCAGTTCCATACATCTTTAAGGTTTTGATTTGCTTACTATTTGGTCAAAGGTTGTATCAACTCACCAGTTTCCCATAAGAATCTCAGAAATTCTGACCCAATCCAATAGCATGGTCTAAAAATAATCAGAAAGCAGAATTTGTCAGAATCTTTCTCATGAATCTCTTGCCAGTTCGCACTGTTCGTCAAGCAAGGAGATTTGATTATCTGGGTGACAGACATTTCATATATTAATTAGAATGGAGAATGACAACATTATTTTAGGGCATGTCAGTCTTCTACAAAGTTTGTATATCTAGGCATACACATCAAATATTACCTATCTAAAGGAGCCTGGACAACACACACACCCTGACCATTCCTACTGTGTAGTACAGACCACAGTACTTAAACATCTCCCTTTTGATAAAGAGAGAAAATAAGTTCTTTTGAGATATTTCAGGGACATTTCTAGAAACTCTCAAAGTTAATTTGAGGTTTTGAGTTTTTTTTTTTTTTTTTTCTTCTTAAGACTTAATTTAGACATTGATGTTAGGGAGTTGTCAAAAATGTCAAAAGATTTTAGACACTTGATTAGATCTGATCACGGATTCCTGGAAAACAGCACCAAAATGCTTAGAGACTTTGAAGGCAAATAGAGACAGTTGTATAGTTTCAAAAAAACTTAGCTGTTTTAATAAAATTTGACATTTCTTAAAATAATCAGTTGTAATAAAAGTCAGCCAGATGCCATGAAATGGTCTTGACAAAACATAGCATGTTTTGTTTTTGAGCTCAGTTAGTTAAAAGATAAATTAAAGGCAAAACCTTCAAGACAAAACTATACTCCAAGAAAATTTGGTCCTTTTAACAAGAAAGCCAAATTCTAACTTTAAACAACTAGCTCATCAAGGAAACCTCAACATTTCGAGATAACATCTATCTAATCTCCTGTATTGGCCGCACATGAAACGTATGTTAATTCCCTTCAGCAGCTCGCCAGAGCTCTTCCATGTGCACTTCCTTGATTGGTGCCTAGGGAACACAATACCAAACTCTCAATGAGGAAATATTCCAGGGGGTGGGACTGTTTTACCAGAAAAAGCAAATGACTCTCTAGATGCCTGGGCAGGAGAGCTAGCTCTCCTTGAGGGAGGAGCAAAACCCTGAAGACTAAGTATCAGGAGAATGATCCTGGTTAAGCCTCATAACTCTCCCCTCCCCAATTTGATTCTAGCCCCTGCAACATGGCTAAAATAGATATCAGAAGAAAGAGAAACTTTTGCCTCACTGTGACCGTAAAATGGACAGAAAGAACTTAAGGAAAAAAAAGTATTTCTGGCTCGTGCTTTCAGAGTCTTGCAGTCAGAGATGGCAGGGAAGGCAGGTGCATTCGCTCTCAACTGTGAGAGCATGTGGATGAGGATGTTCACATCATAGTGGACCCAGAGGCAGAGCACAAGGCCAGAAACTAAAACCAGTCACAATGGACAAAAGTCCTCACCTTCCCCAATACAAACACTCCCTGGGAAAGGTCAGGTTCAAACTACAGCAGTGCTCATAGCTCTGACCCAAGAAGGTGCCCCAAAGATGTGCTTCCCAGCAGGAATAGACACGCAAGCCTCATAAACTAAGGGCTCCAAAGCCTCCAACATCTCCAAGTCTGTCTTCACCAGAATTTGCTAAACTTCGCACACAATGTGGTTTTGTGGCCTTGGGGGAGAGAGGGGCCCTACTCTTTCTTCTTCAGAGCCTTCCTCCAAGCAGCGGAGGACCCCTCTTTGCTTGCATCCATCTTATCCCTTGTTACCCAGTCTGCCACAGCTGGTCTCTTTGACGGTCCTCACACCCAAGCGTTTCTGAAATCTGAACGCTGGTATAGAAATGGGCGAGGTGAAACTTTTCCAGGCTCTTGACTTTCTCTGAACCCTTAAGAGAAATGGAACTAACTTTCTACTCAGGGATATGAGCGTTTGGAAGTCCTCAGAAAGGCATCTGGCTCTGGAAGTGCTCAGAGGGAGTTTGGAGTGAATAGCGCCCTCTGTCTGAGAGGCTCAGAGCAGCTGGCACAGGAGTCAGGTGGTCTGAGTGGAACAGGAACAGCTCGCCAGTGTAGAAGAAGGAGACCACAAAAAAATCTAAGCGCCAAGTCAGTGGGACCCAAGGAGGAGACAATGACTCAGATGTGCTTGATGAACCTGCCCAAATTAACCACAGGAAGCAGATAAGTGTTTAGGCAGAAGGGCCTTTCCGAGGTGGAAACCTAGGATGCTAAGCTAGGGTGGATGGAGCAGAAAAGAGAGCCATGGGTGGCTCTAGAGCCAAGAAAGCTGAGTAGAGCAAGCAGCCCAGGCCCTGAGAAAGTGCCCACTGCAACAGGATGTTCTACTCAAGGTTCTTATCCCATGGTCTAGAGCCTGGGAGGAGAAGGAAGGAGTTCATGTAGACCCTACACTGCCTAAGACCAGCTCTTGATAGAGCAGAGATGCAAAACCATCCCACCACCCTCAGCCACCATGGGAGAGACCATGCTTAGACACCAGGGCTGCCAGTCTCCATTTCCACCAACAGCATATGGCCTTGGACCAGTCACCTCTCTGGACATTGACTCCCTTGGCTATAAATCAATGCTGAGAAGACTGGAGGAGCTTAGAGACAGGCCTGTCACAGACTTGGTACTCAATGACTGTCATCCATGGAACTTGAGACCTTCTCCTGCAAAGCTGTTCCTTAGAGCACTGAAGAAAGCAAGGCCACCCTGTTCACATTAGCAGAGATGATCAAGGCACTAGATGTAGAGTCTAGACACTCAACCATAGCTATGATTCTGGTCCCTACCTAGATGCTCCTGAGCTCCAGTGCCTGCATGGTTAACCTGAGGTCATGGGAGTTGAGAGAGAATGGATATGATGTTGATAACAGCACTCCATACAGTGCTCATAGAGGAGCAGAGACCAGCTGATTGAGATGACATTTCCCTGTGATGAAGGGACCCACCAGCTAGTGAAATAGATGCTTCTCCACTCCTATCTTCACGACACAAAGGTGGTGAGCTTCTATTGGCTTTGATCTTTTCTTTTCCTCAACTATCCAATACTAAAGGCAGCCACCAAGACACTGACTGCCCACAGAAACCATCTTGCTGTGTAGCTCACCCACCCTGTTCATTCCTTCTGTTTTGTAGCATGTAGACTAGGAGAGAGTGAGGCTTGCAAAGTCCCATGTGGGAGGGTCTACAAAAGGAGAGGAATAAACTAGTCAGAAGGAAAGAAGTAAAAGTCACTCCTGGTGGGACATTCAAGGGTATCTCCATACCTCCCTCCACAGGTGGGTGGGGGTAGGGTGTCAGGGGACTTCACAGAAGGTGTGGTTGAGGATGGCCAAGCCACAGAGACCAAAATTAGCAGTAGCTCAAGAAGTGAAACCCTTCACGGATGAAGTTTGGCCTCCCCTCTAGTGCTCACCATAGTGCATGCTGCAGGTCAAGGTAGGCATGGGGAGTTCCACAGCGAGATTCCATTAGGTCCAGCAGTGACTGGAGGGCATGTAAGATGTAGGACAGTACGACACCAATGAATACGAAGGCTTCACTTTCCTGAGATGTCGCTTTCTCATCTCTGAAGTGGTATGGCTTAATCTCCCTCAGTGAGCATCTGGGTCAGAAATACAGTGGCTGTAATGGGCCAGTGTGAAGGCTGCCTAATCAACAGTTCAGATAACTGCTGCTCTGGTCCTCACTGACAAGGGAAAAAAGTCAGATAAAGATGGCAATTGGTTTGTCAAAGCCATGTGGCTGGTCATCGACAGGATGAATATTAGACCCAAGAGTTACCAGCCCAAGCTGTCTCCACCTCATTCTCCCATGTGGCATCCCTTCCTGGTCTGTACTCATTCCCAGGGACTGCCTTGCAGATGGGCTCACTGGCTGACCTTGGTCTGGACATGTAGTTTCCTAGTTTAGAATCTACCCTGGGGGCTGTTCTCAGCGAGTACCAGGCCCATGGTATACCGGTGGAGTACCTCAATCTGCACCCTCCAACCAAGGAGAGATGTCCTAGCAGCAGGGAATGTGGTAACTCGGAGCATACTTGTATCTGTGGTCCTGAGTCCTTAGGCCTTAAACATGGTAGTTTCTGTTTCATGGTATATACAGAGGTGATCAGGAAGAGAGAATAAATGTAAGGGGGAGAGAAGTTGCTGAGGCCAATGTCACAGCAGGAGGGCTCATCCAAAGGGTCACCCATGACCTTAAAGTCTCTTCTGGATAAAGCAGGAAATCTCTAGTGCCAATCCCGGAGTTTCCCATTTTCCCCAATAGAATGTGTCAAGGATACAACAGGGTCTGCAGTGTGAGCCTGGTGTGAATTGCTCCATCTAGACTCTCCTGCTGCCCTGATGAGCTGAGTGACATCTACCTGCAGAAAGGAGCTAAAGGTCAAAGAATTTTCCTAGTGGGGCAAATACTCCCAGCTAATAATGGGCAAAGTGGTCCATCTGGCTTTAGTGTCCATTCACAAAACCCTCTACATTCCCCTTGTTCACACAGGAGGATGGCACTGTTGGATTTGTCTTACAGAGGACAAGTGGGACATATTCACACACACACCTCCTCCAGAATCCAGTATCCACTACATCCCGGGCCACAACATGCCACCAATTCAGCAAATGCTTACTAAACACATTGTGTCCAAGGCCCTATGCTAGAAGCTAAGTGAGATTTTCATATAAAGAAAAACAAGTGTCTGCTTCAGAAATCTTAGTGAAAACACAGACACAAGGCAAAATATGACAAGGTATCAAGGAATAATAGAAAAGACAGGAAGATTGTCCCATCCCCAGGAAGGAGAGAAAATAGCCAGAGGCCCAGGACCAGTCTCTAATTCAGAGCTTAATCATCAGAGTCTTGAATCTTAAAGAGTTTGGGGTCCAATTTTCACATATTCCAGATGAAAAAAACCTGAGAACAGAAAGATGGTTATTTATGTAAAGTCATGTGACATACTGAGTCATGTGGCTTTGGAGCGCAGTGAATAGCAGCCCTCTGGAGATTTTCCCAGCATTACTATGATTACATTTATCCATAACAAAGGCAAGAGTCCATCCTGCATCCATCCTAGCTGGAGCATCACCTCCCACTAGAAGTTTTCCCCTAAAACTCTAACTCTCCCAGCCCTTGTCTGTGTCACTTTTCAATTTGCTCCTGTGACCTTTTGATTCATGCCAGTCTCCACAGACATGAAGAACAAAGTCCAGGAGGACAAAAACCAGCTTTTGTACATCCATGGCATGTAGTAAGGAATCTGGTATGGAGTAGCAGGGGTAGAAATAGCTGGTTCAAAGACATGAAAACCAGTGTAACAGTGTGGCCACCTTGAAACCCAGTTGCATACCCTGGTAACTGCTGCAGTCTTTGTTTTTTCCTAAGAAACCATGGACATCTTTGAGCTACATTAGTGACCCCACAAACAGGCCTGATCCTAGTATCTCATTATTCATCTAGCTAGGATTGGTTGAGCATCACTCTGTGCCAGACACTGTTCTGGGTACTGAGCTACAACAAATGAGCAAAATAGAGAGGATCTACCCCATTGGCAGTCCACAGAGACGGGAAGAACATAAGGTCAAAGAGAGGTTTGCCATTTGATAATGGTGACCAGAGGAGGCTCATTAGAAAGTGATATTGAAGCAATGTTGAAGAGAAGAGGACCATGCAGCCATCCAGAGGAGGGGTTCTCTACGCAGAAAAGTCAATCTGTGCAAAGCCCCACTGTGCCTGCCGCAGAAGGAG
Organism: Sigmodon hispidus; assembly: GCA_004025045.1. Taxonomy (NCBI): domain Eukaryota; kingdom Metazoa; phylum Chordata; class Mammalia; order Rodentia; family Cricetidae; genus Sigmodon; species Sigmodon hispidus. The sequence continues at coordinate 24,066 of PVIH01000611.1, forward strand.
TTCTTGCCAAAAGCTGCTAAACCCCTTTAGTGGGAGTCTGGCTGCTTTAGGGTCAAGGGCAAAAAAAAAAAAACCAACAATAATAAAGAATGACACTTTGGGTCAACATATGGCAAAGACAATGTCATCAGCATCACATGTGTTCTGAATTTAGAGCTGAAAGAATTTACAGATAGATTGTGTGCTGGTACCAGAGGATGAGGAGTTAGGAACAATACCAAGGATTTTATAGCTGAGCATCAAAATCAACTGAGTTGCTAATGACTGAAATGAACTAGTATATAGAAAGAACGGATTTGGTTCTTAGAACAGGAATGGAAGGGGTTGTCACATTTGCTGTACGGTCAAGCTACACATCTTAGACATTCAAGAGAAAAATACTGGGTGGATGGGTAGAGATGAGCAAGCCAGAGTTTGTGGAAGTCAGAACTTGGAAGCCTTTAGGTTGACCATATGAAAGGGTGATTATCCAGCATGTCAGCAAACGAGATGATGAGTTCTTGTGGTGTCACAAGACACCTATGATAGACATCAAAGCCACAGCATTGCATCAAGTTGCCAAGGACTGGATGAAGTCAAGAACACACGCAATCCTTCTTATTGTTGAAGTAAAGTCTTTAGGTGTAGCCCAACCTAGCTTGGAATTCACCATCCACCTGATGTAGCACTCTGACAGCTGGTATTATAAGTATCAATCATTTTACACTGGAATATAAATATTAAGTTAATATTGAATATTCCATTGTTAAAACATCAAGAGAAAACAAAGGAAAAACACTAAGAAGAAATAATGGTGGGTTTGGGGAACAGGAACACCAGAAAAACACTGTATCCTAAGGGCTGAAGAGATGGCTTGACCACTAAAGTGCCTACTACACAGGAATGGAAACCTGAGTGCAGATCCTCAGCACATATGTAAAAAGCTGTGTGTGGTATTTGTACCTATAATCCTAGAGCTGGGGAAGATAGACAGGAATGTTGAGTGAATCACTCCAACCAAAAGATGAGCTTTGGGTTCAGTGAAAGATAGGGTCTGGGAAAGACACTGTCTAAAAATAGAAAAATAAATAAATATAGAGAAGCCATTGAGAAAGACACCCTGCATTGATTTCTAACCTCCTAGTGTGTGTGTGTGTGTGTGTGTGTGTGTGTGTGTGCGCACGTGTGTTTGCGTACCCACACACATATTCACCCAAAGAAACTGCCAGGGGTTCTAGTAGCCAAAATAGTTCAGGGGAAAGAAAGGAACGGCCATGTGAGTCAAGCACTGATGAGTACCTAAGAACAGAAGGTGACCCATTGGGTTTAGCAGTGGTCATTGGGCGTCTAAGTAAAAGTTATTACAGTATATTTGAGATGGGATAAAAGGAAAGCACCAGAGGCAGCCAATACAAACATGGGCGTGCAGGTCACTCTTTCCTTAATGTCTGAACAGGCTGTTAGCCCTGAGTCTCCAAAGACAGACAGGACTGGAAATGGGACTTTTGCAATTATCCAAGACCCAGCAGCATTCTGATAATGAATTTCTGGTTTCTCCCCCTCACCAATTAGTGACCCACTGTGTTTGGCAAAGCATCACACATGGAAATACTGTCAAAACAATCCCAGCTACCCAGACCCTACAGTGCACTAGGCTGGGAAGGTCATTTACATATGACTATATGCTTAAGAGTAATAACAGGAATTTTTCAGTCTGTCCTGTTGCAGCTGGTGGAAGTTACAAAGGTAACTTCCTCCTTGGGGATCTCAGGAGAACTCTGGCTCCTCCCCAAACCCACAAAAACATCTTGCTTTGTTCGCTATTACCTGGAAACACTTTTTTCTCTGTCCTCATGGCTCCCTCTGAGAGTTTATTATGTCCCTCAAGGCATGACTTTGTCTCCAGTCTTCAGGTCCCATGCCCTTTCTACTAGGCAGTGCCAGACTTCTGATTCCCATCTTGTGATCTTCGGGGAATGAGCACCTGTGCTTCAACTGATATGTACTTCTATAGATGGTTCTGCATGCCAGCCCTGCCTCCCTCCAGAGTCTAGAAATCATTTACGGCAGCTAGAAGGTCAAAATGGAATGTTTTACAACCACAGGAAATGGCAATCGTTGAAACTATCTCATCATGGAAGAACCCAGAACTGAATCAATCACCCCCACACACACACACACACACACATACACACACAGATGTGGTCAAGAGTCTGAGAGATTTTGAAGAACCAATGTCCAAAATCCTGGCCATTTGGGCTGATATTAGATTCATCACTGCTACGGGCAGCGAAATGTCCACACTGATAAAGGACATATGTCACCAGTATTGGAGCTGTTTGTTTGCTTGAATTTTTTTCTTAAAGGTCATTGTTTAAAGGGTAGCCCCCTGTGGGAAAGAATGCATGAGAATTCTGTTGAATTTTTTAAGCCTGTGACATTTAGGCATTAAATGATATTTGAACACCCTCTGTTTCTATCTCCATCTTTGCCCTCTTTCTCTCTCTTCTCTTGTGAACTCCCTCCCCCACACTTTATAGAGAGAAAGTACTTAAGTAATATAAGATTTTTATTGTTTAAGATATTAAACTTCTTAATTATATAATAACCTTGAGATTTAACGCATGCACTTTGTAATCCAGAGTGAAGGGTAATTGTAGCTTAGCCTTACAGAGATGATGTGATCTGTCTCCCCTGCCAGGTTCCCCTCCAAGTTGATCTGCATTCTCTGGTGGCAGATCTTTCCCCAGACTCCCATCTCCAATGGTACTCTGGGACCAGAAAAGGGGAGGAGAATTGCAGATAAACTGTGCCGTGACTTCTAGAAGGGACCCACTAAACTTGGTTAAAAGAAGGACAGTGGCTTTCATTAACCTGGGTGCTACTGCTTTGTTGAAAGTTGAAGGCCTAAGTGGATCTATGCCTCAGTCACTGTGCCAACCCTGCCCCAACTGCTGTGTAGAAAGCAAAGTCAAGCCCACATTATCATGTGCACTCCTGTAACTGACAGCTCTTTGCCTGCCACACAAATCAGCGCCATCCCTTTCATAGCCACAGAGTACAATCAGTGGGACCTGCACAGGATAACTTGATGACTGGGGCTGGGCTGGGAAGATGTTCCATCAGTGAAGTGCCAGCTGTGCAAGCGTGGGGACCTGAGTTCAGTCCCCAGAACACTGGCTTAAAAACAATCTAGGCATGCTTGTAATGCACGTTCTTCTAATCTCTGCATTGGAGAGGCAAATTCAGGTGGATCTTTGGGGCTCGCTGGTCAGTAGATATCACCTAATCAACCTAATCAGTTAAGTTCCAGGCCAATGAACACTCAGCCTCAAAATATAAGGTAGATGGCTCTGAAGGACGACACCCAAGGAAACACACACACACACACTGACGCACACACACATGTACATGCACCTAAACAAGCATATTCACTAGCATGTACATAACAAAAGAATTTCTTAGGGTCATGGTGGCTATAGAGTATCCATCAGTGTGAAAACCTTCGAATTTGTCTCTATCATCACCACCATCACCATCAGCAAGACTCTATGGGGACATGTAACATACAGTGCTTGCACAAAATGTCTCAGTGACTCTATGGACAAACACAAGGGGGGATATCTGCCTTAATTTTCCCCCTTTTACCAAAACAGCCACCAAGGGTCACGACACATATCCATGCACAAACTAGTCCATTTGAATGACTGAGGTCCTGTGCAATGGGATAAATATAGGAGACATCAAAAGCTAAGGGGATGGAAAATTATAAGTGACTTTTCAGGTCCCATTTCCAGTCCAGATTCCAAGCTCCTGAAACTGTTTAGCTCCTTCATAAGATCAGCTCTTTAGAAGCCAACAGACTCAGACAGAGAAAACTGAAACTGTGGGGGCTGAGTGCTGTTCTGAACTATGGGGTAGAATGGGATATGGTCTTGGTTTTGTCCTGAGCAGGAGGTAGCCAGAAAAACAGACATAGCACACAAAGGGACATTTTAGACTTCTGACATTTCTTTCCCCTGTCATATCCTTGGGAAAAATTCACAGTGGCACTGGGAGACAGACATTCCTTGGAGCTAGATAAGAATGGGACATATGTCCTGTGAGGGGCTAGGGAAAACCAAGTGAGAGAATTTGGAATAATTCATATTCTCTCTCTCTCTCTCTCTCTCTCTCTCTCTCTCTCTCTCTCTTTTCTTCTCATCCTTCCCTGTCCTATAGCATGATTTTCTTGGACTAACAGCCCCCAAATCATGACACAGACATTTATTAATGACGAAAGGTCAGCCTACAGCTTAGAGTTGCCTCTAAGTAGCTCTGATAACTTAAATTGACACATTTCTATTCATCTACGTGGCTCGTGACTTTTACCTCTCCTCCTGCATGTCCTGCTTTCTGTGCCTGTGGCTGGCAGCTGTCCTGTGCCTACATTTATCTCCTATATCTTTTCTCAGAAGTCCCACCCATACCTCCTGCCTAGCTACTGGCATTCAGCTTTTTGTTATACCAATCACAGCAATACATTTTCACACAGTGTACAACAATATTTTGCAACACATCCTGCTTGGGCAAGTAGTGTTTCTTCTGCCTGCCTGAGTAGCACAGGGTTAAGATTTGGCCTGAGAGTTGTCTTTTTGGGTGTTTTCCTATTCCTGGGGTTCTTCACAAAGTCTACTCCCTGCTGCTTTACTGGAGTTAAGGCAAGTGCCTCTCATCAGCACCAAGGCCTCAAGGGGAAGTCTGTACTCCCAGGAACGATAAGCTCACTAGTCAAAATATCACTCGAATCACGGAGCACAAACATCTCAATAGAAAAGTTTCTTTTCCGTGTCAGGCTTTGTTGAGAGCTGGGAACCAAACACTGTGAGGGCAGGAGAAAGGGATCCTTAACTGTTTCTGAGAACTTACCACATGTCACATAAGTCACCTTGAAGTCTCACCTCTGTCCTTCACAGGAATCATTACTACCATTCCACAAGCAAGAAACTGAGGCTCAGACATGTGAATTGTCCAGAATACCCAAAGTATGAGGGCTTTTAGCCTAGACCCGGGCTCTGGAGTAGGACCATCAGACACCTCCTGGTGGCCTGAACTTGCCTAAGTCACTTGACATCTCTGATCTGTAACCTTCCTTTCTGCTATGTGTGGGTAGCAATCATCCCCAAGTTGCAAGAATGCATATTTAGAAGTGCACCTGCTAACCACAAACACTGCTGGTTATTTGAATCATTTTTGTCTGGACATTTTTTTAAACTATTTTTTTCTATTAGTAAAATGTGGTCATTTTTCTCCTCATGTGATGCAGAAGCAACCCATTTAGGCTGATGCTTTTGCTTTTAAAATAGGAAAAGTCCACCCATGTAGTCTAGAAAGGAAGAAATGACAAAGTTCTGAAATCGAATTCTGATGTTCACCAGAGAGCTCAATATGAGAGTGAGCCCCTTTACATAATATACTACTTCTTCTAAAGGTTCTGAAAGGACACAGGAGCTGTCCTAGGAAAGGTCCTATCCTGAGATTTTATCTTATCCAGAAAGAATCACAACCAAAGGTTGGAGTGGGGAAGGAGGTGCTTTCTTAACTAACTGAACAATAATGTGATATAATATGATAAGGCTCTGAGAACCTATCAATTTAAAAAGTATATGGTGGCTGAAGAGATAACTTGTTATACAATCAAGAGGATCAGAATTCAATCCCAGCATCCATATAAAAAGCTGGCATAATGACACATATTTAGAATCTCAGCCGGCACTGGAGAAGTGGAGATAAGAAGATCCTTGAGGTTTTCTAGCCAGCCAGGCCATCCCCAGGTCCCAGTGAGAGACCTCATTCAAAAAGTAAGGTAGACGGCTCCAAAGGAACACCAAAGGTTGTTCTATGACCTCAATATCTACACCCATGAATCCCCCAAGTATAATAAAGGTGTGAATCTCTCTCTCTCTCTCTCTCTCTCTCTCTCTCTCTCTCTCTCTCTCACACACACACACACACACACACACACACACACACATGAAAAGCTAGCATTGTACACAACAATGAAGAGACCACAAAACAGTTATTGGGGGCTTCAATTGCACTAAGTCTGTATAAAGAAGATGGGGAGATCTGGAGAGCTGTGCTGATGCTCAGGGATCATGGGTAGATTTGAGACTTTCTCTGAAGCTATAGTCTTTCCAAAAGAAATGAGAAATATTGAAGAGTGTGACTATATTGACCTTATACCATGAAATTCTGTTCTTTTATCTTAAAAAGTGAATCTAAAGTCTTAGGAAGATATATCATGCTTACACCAAAATACACAATGCCATGCATCTCCACAGAAACTTTCAGAAGGACAGATGAACTCCAGAGCATCACTGGAATGGGAAGCCCTTGATAGTAAAGGACTATAGAATGATTGGCAGGAAAAAAAGAACCTATGATGTACCAAGCATTTTGTAGGGAGCTTCCTGTAGAAATTCTCATGTTGTCTTTATAAAGAAGCAGGCAACAGGTCATCATCCGTTTTTTTGTTTTTTTGTTTTTTTGTTTTTTTCCAGATAAGAAAATGAGGCTCAGAGAAATGAAATGACATACAGGCAAAACAAAGGTGATGGGCGTGGCCGCCTCCTTCCTTCCCACATACTGATGGTACCACTGATAGCGGCAGTCACAAGATCAGTGGCTTCAGAGGGTTGTCCTTTTTCAGTCTCACACCCCCCCCTCCTTGTACAAGAAAGCCCACTTCCTCCCCTTACCGTGTGTAACTCCCCTTTTACCCAGGCCAAGATCAGCACTGTGTCACATCTGCACCACAGGATATGGCATATGCTGGATGGGAGGAAAAGATGAGCAAAGAGACAAGAAATTGACTGTCTCCCCCAGCCGTGCTTCTCTGACAGGGAGACCTTGAGTTGGCATAAAGATGTCCTACCACATGCTGTCACTTAGGCTTCCTTGGCTTTACTGGAAATGCCATTTCAGTCATAAGTTCTGTTGTCTGTGTCTGATAGCCAATGACTGATATCAATGGAAATTTTGAAGGAAGGAAGCAGATAAAAGCAAAGAAGATATCCACATTACAAATGCCAAAAGGAGTAGTGTCCTCCTAGGGAGTAGGTTCTAGCCTGTGTCAATGATCGGCACAGAGATGTTAAATTAAGCACTTATTAAATATACTGTAAGTAGGTGGGTGAGTGACAGCTATCCTGAGTCTGAACTGCATTGACTTGGTGGTAACACTGGCATTTCTGTATCAGTGTGCCACCTACTGACTGCATCAGCTCCCTCTAGCCCTACAGCCTCTTCCCCATCTGTGCTGGTTAGTTTTTACTGTCACCCTGACACAACCTAGAGTCACCTGAGAAAAGGAAGCCTTAATTGTGGAACTTTCCAGATCAGACTGGCCTGTACCCACATCTGTGAGAGACTGTCATGACTGATGATTGGTGTGGGAGAGCCCAGCCCAATATGGGCAGTGCCAGCCCTAAGCATGGAGGTCTGTGCTTTGAAGAGAGGTAGCTGAGCATCCGCAAGAGGGTGGGCAAGTGAACAGCCTGCCTCCATGGATCATTCCTCAGTTTCTATTTGAGCTCCTTCCCGGACTTCCTTTGGTGATGGACCGTGACCAGAAGTGTAAGCCAAATAAACCCTTTTCTGTCCTAAATTGCTTTTGGTTCAAGGGATTTGCCAAAGAAATAGAAAGAAAGCTAAAACATCTATACACTGCTACACAAACACCATATCCTTCCTGCCCATCTCACCAATCACCAGGTCCTGGAAATTCTCAGTTTCCAATGACATTGAATCCCCTTCTCTGCTGCTTCTCTGCCCTGAAGGTTAGTTACCTTGGTTAGGAGGCATCAGAGATTCAGCAGCAGGCTGCCTGGATCACAGACACAGATTCATCCCCTCCTCACATCACTTAGACTCTGAAACATGAAGAACTGATGCTGTGGGTTGACTCTTTCTTGTCCAAGATGCTTGAGGTCAGAAGTATTTCAGGCCTCAAAATTTTATATTTTGTTTTTGTTTTATTTAGAAGATGGGGGTTGTTGTTGGGTTTTAGGTTGTATATGATGAACCATCTTAGGGCTGGTACCCAGGAGTTTCACATCCACTAATCAGCATGATCTGAGGGTGTTTCATGGAGTCTTTTTAGTGTGTTGTTATTTGTTGTTCATTATTTTGTTTCTTAGTACAGGTTCTCATTTACATAGCTCAGACTGACCTTGAAATTCCCACCTTCCTGCCTAAGCCCCCAGAATGCATTAGGGTTACAGGTATGTGACACCACAGCAGTGGGTACCTCTGCTCTGACTTTGACCCACTGACATGAGGTCAGGTGTAAAATTTTTTCACTTGCCATCATGCCAATGCTTAAAGAATGTTAGATTAGGGAGTTTCCAATTAGAGCCTGAAGCTATAGTTTACCTGAGAGGGTGATTGAAAACACATGAGGCAAACTGACATCTCTCCTGACTTAGTACAAAATCCCTCTGAGTACTCCCAGCTCCCAGACCTGATGCCCCTACCCAGATCTGGCAGAGGCCCCACTGAGACTCATATTCTTTGTCACTTATGATGTGTGCCCCTGCAAACCAATCATTCTTTCCCAGCATTCTCATCCTGAAGCATCACACACAAGGCTACACTGTGTGTCTGCTATTAAAGCTGGTCACACAAGTAGGAACGTCACATCCAGTACAACCTGGTCAGTCAATAAGTCTAAGATGGGGGAAGAGCAGGAGGGTGTAGGATGGCATTGGGGTCAAGTTCTTAGTAGGGTTCAACTCTATAAAGAAAGAAAATAGGTAGGAGTCAGGAGGCAGTCCATGCTGAGAGACCATCCAGAGACATGCACATGCACATACACAGCAGCATCGCCCCACTGCTCAGCAGAGGCATCTGATAACTCTACCAGGAGCATTGGCACTATGGCCAGATGACAGCTGCCATTGGCCTTATACACACTCTTTAAGTCCCATGCAATACATGACACAGCTTGTGAATTAGCATCCTAACAGATGCCCTAGGAGAGACCTCACTGCATAGCAGACTCCGGACCCTTTGCCTCTCCCTGGTCATCTTGATAGTAAAATGGAGAATTTTGTTTCAAATGGGAAGGTCCACATTTATTGAAATAAAAAAGAGTCGAAACATTTTCAAAAACCAAGGAGAGACAGTGTTCAAAGAAGCAATGACCTCTGTCAGGTCTGGAACCACAATGATTCTAGGGTACATTAAATAGCAAGTAACCTTTTCACTGGCCTAGAATGACATCTGTGGTCAGCTCCCTGATTTCACTTTTTTACTTAGCACCAGGTACAGTGGCATTTGGAAGTGGTTTTGTACTGCGGAAGAACTTGGGTGGGGTGGTGGTCTAGAGCTCTACCAGATACTATACCTAAGATCACACAGATCCTTAGTGCCTACCATAAGCCAATACATCTAGGGGGCCTTATCCACAGAAAAGATACCAAGGCTTCCTAAGATATATCAGTGTTGTTCCAGGCCGTGTGCATGCATAGATACATGGAAATATATATAAATGTACCTGTGTACACATTTTATAGATATAAGTATATATCTGTATGTGAAAGTATCTACATGCATATGTGTGTGTATAAAGACACATATGCATTTATACAACCTTGAAACTCAACTAAACAAGGCAATTTGTCAAGGTTACAGATCCAAACTTGAGTCTAAATGCTTATGACTCAAACCCACATTTCCTTGCCTAAAAGTGCAGTCCAAATTCTAATTGGTCTTAATAAAATTGGGAGAAGGTAGCAGGAAAATCAGGAATTCAAGGCCATCCTGGGCTACATGAGATTGATCCAGTCTAAGAGAGAAACACAGCCACTAAGAGAGAAACACAGCCAGGCGGTAGAGGCTCACACCTTTAATCCCAGCACTAGGAGGATGGAGACAGGAAGTGATATGGCTGGATAGAGAGAGGAGTTCACCTCCTTGGCTTGAGGACTGGGGAGAGGTGAGAAGTCTCTCTAGTGGCTGCCTCCTTTACTTCTCTGATTTTCCAGCGTCTACTCCAATATCTGACTCTATGTTTTTATTATTAAGACCAATTGGAATTCATACTGCATAAAAGCAAAGCAAAAGCATAAGTGTGGCAGGTCCAGTTCCCAGTGATATGACCTCGAAATCCTATGTGGCATCTAAAGAACCACCAACATGCATGTTACTGTATGTAGAGAGGGGAGGGGCTGAGACGGGAGGCAAGCTCTAGAAAAAAAAGAGGTGACCCAGATGTGCCAGGACAGAAACCAGAGGACAGTCCCCAGCTGAGCTTCCTGGCCACTCTCCTTGCTTGCTTTCTTGTCCTCTCTGTGTTATGGGGACCGTGTAAGCTACCACAGGCCTTTTAGTCCTCCCAGCATGGACTCAGGAGGAAATGTTTGGGCTCAGGTGTAGGAAGCAGTCATTTCCTTTTTCTTTCTGCTGTGACTGCGAATGTTACAAATTGCCTCCTTGTAGACTTTAAATAATGCATGCCTCTCCAATGATTATTGAACAGGAGATCTGTTTTCTATGATGTCCTGCGGTCCATCCCAGGTCTCTGGAAATGTAATAATCTTTATTACATATGTTCAGCATCTGCAGGCTGCTGTGTGCACAATCAGGTGGCTCCTAGTGAAACTGATATGGCGATCTGGCCCACTAAGTTTATGAACTGCTTTCTTGTCTGTGTGTTCCTCTGGACAAAGGAGACAGGATCTCTGGACCAGAAGCTCCAAGGAGACAGGATGGCCCAGTGGCATGGGCCTTGGAACCACACATGGTGCTTGAGCATTCAGTGGGTGATTCCTATGCCCTACATGGAGGGATGGGGCATGGCTTGGAGGCTATGTTGTAAATATCACAAGCAGGATAGATGTAAAGGCAGGTCTGACTTTGAACTCTGTGGGTTTTCCCCTCTGTATTTCCTGCCTTTCTATTGTATTTTTGTTTCCTTTGAGTCTTTTTCTTCAATCCCACTTTTCAAAATTTCTGTGTGCCATTTCTTGGACTGGTTCTATTTACTTTGCTGGAGGGAGATTTGCATTTTCAAAGTTCACATGTCTGCTTTCAACTTGAGGTTGTTTTAACGTGTCATGTCTCTGGGCTCTCACTTTCAATGGCTCTCACAATTCACATTTTCCAACCTCTTCAGAGGAAAGCATGGATGGGGTGAGGTTAGATGGGGATAGGCAAGGATCTTGGTCATGTGAATACTGAGATACTGATAGAGTCTGAATGCTGTCTGTGTGAGGGGCTCCAGGTCCCCAGCTGTTCACATCTTTCTTCAGCAACCCGTAATAGACCCAGCACTCAGCCCTTCTCGGCCAGCATCCCAGTCCCTTTTCCACATGTGAGGGATGAGTGGTATGTCTGCAGTGTCTGCAAGGACAGGCTTCCATGTGCTATGGTACCAAGTAAGTCCAAATCTCAGTGTCTCCTACCAAACAATAATCTATGGAATATTCCTGACATATGTCCAGCAGCAGGTGTCAGGGTCCCACCCACTCCTGATGTAAGATGTCTTTCTGTACGCTGTGAATATACTTCATTATCATTTGTTAATAAAGAAGCTGTTTTGGCCTATGAAAAGACAACTTAGAGGCAGGTGGGAAATCCAAGCAGAGATAAAGATGAAGGAGGGTGGAATTAGGGAGATACTACAGGTTGCAACCCAGAAAACAAGATGTAATGGAATATAAGTAAAGACATGGAGCCACATGGAAAAACACAGATTAATAAAAATGGGTTGAGTTAAATTCTAAGAGCTAGTTGGTAATGAGCCTGAGCCATAGGTCAAACAGTTTATAATTAATACAAACCTCTGAATAATTATTTTATAAGTGGATGCAGGTCTGCAGGCCTGGAAGATCAGAAACTTCTGCTACAAATCCTAGCTCCAAACTAGTATAACAGCAATCTGGAAATGCTGACAGTTATCTTGACACGGAGAGGAAACTCTACCAGGTCCTATATAAGCAACTGAATGTTGGATCAAAAAAAAAACCCAAAACAAAACAAAACATGTCCTGATTACTCATGTCTCCTGGTCACAGGATTCCATTCAGACACAAGGAAGTCAAGAAATGTAGTCCTACCCTGGGCCCAGAATGGAAAGCTAGAAATAATTAATATCACAAGATACCATGCATCTGCCAAGACTGTTTCCTATCTTAAGTTTCTTCCTGGCTTTTCTCATCAGCAAGATGAAGTCTGGGCTTCAGACAGTTCCCAGAAGCCCTCCAAGGGCAGCCTCTACCTGCTTCCTCTAGCCTTCCTCTCCGCGGCCCTTGCACAGGCCCCCTGTTTTTCATGGCCTTAATGAACTCTTGTGTATGCCTCTCCATATGTTCTCACTACCCGATTGGCCAATGACCCTGTCTCAGCCCCAAGGAAAGCAGCCTCCCAGACCCCACCAATTGGGGTTGCACCCTCATCTCTATCACCTTCTTGCTTTGTCCACTGGACCTGACATCTGGTCAACCCTGCTTACTCACGTGTGTGTCTCTTCCATGGAATGAAGACAATGTTCCACTTGTCTCTGAATGCCCAGAACTAACACTGTCCCCAGTCTGGATTAAATATTCAACTTTGTGCCACTTAAGCTTTTGTTCACAGCCATGGTGACAGCAAATGTAAGTTCTGTTTATGATTTATAGTTTATTCCATAACTTTCCAAAAGACAAGCATTTTGTACTCACCCCCATGACTACCAGGCCATGTGACCAGATCTGACCTTAAACTTGGGCAAGGTGTGTTGCAAAGGATAAAGCTGAGTATGACTTGGAACAGACTTACCACACAAGGATGCAGAAAGCATCACTGTGACCCAGGCACGGAAGCAAGACAACTGTCACAGGGTTCTTCCTATGCCACTTCAAAGATGACTGCATGGATGGGGATACTGGGAGCCTGGACCTGTAAAGAAAAGAACCTGGTAAAATCATGTGTTTGCAAGCTCTCCTGCTACATGGAACGGAAGCCCTGCCAAGAAAAGTATAATGCCTTGACGATGTACATACATGTGAGCATCTCCAAGAAATAAAGGGTACAGAAGCAGCCGGCTCTTAGGAACAAAAGGAAGCAGAGACTCAAAGGATGCTGATTTCCTTCCCCTATGTTTCTGTCTATAGGATGCCTTAACCTTTTCTCTCTAAAGAACAGCCTACCCCATTGTCTTCCTTAAGAGTTTCTACTACTCTGAAAAATACCATGAACAAAAGCAACTTGGGAAGAAAAGAGTTTGTTTCAGCTTACATTTCCACATCACTGTCCATCACTGAGGGAAGTTCAGGGCAGAAACTCAAACAGGGCAGGAATATGGAGGCAGGAGCTGATGCAAAGGCCATGGAAGAAAGCTGCTTATGGGCTTGCTCCTCATAGCTTTCTCTGCCTATTTTGTTATACCATCCAGGATCACATTTCCAGGGGCGACACCACCCACAGTGTGCTAGGACCACCCACAATAATCATCAATCAAAGAGATGCACTACCAGCCAATCCTTTGGAAACATTTTCTCAGCTAAGGTTCTTTCTTCCCAAATGACCCAATTTGACAAAAAATTAACCAGCAAGCTCTCTCTTCCACCCCATGGAAATACAGTGCCAAGAAGTCCACTACTTCATGGGCAACCATCAGACATCGAGAAGAAGGCTTCACATCCCTACAGGTCCCAAATCTACAGAATTAAGTGTCCATTCTCAGGATAGGGCCCTCTATCCAGAGACCAGAGTCCTAGGACCTTCAACCATGGAGGGAAGAAAGGAGATGGGCCACCCAAAGTGATGCTGTTCAAGGACCCCTTTTGTCTCCTTACGGGGAATCAGTGTAGACAACAGCTCCAAACACACCCATGCGTATTGCTGGCTGCAGGACAATAATACACTTGCCAGAAACACAGATTCCAGGGTCTAGATCTCTGAGAGTCTGGCTCAGGCAGGTCAAACGAGGATCCTAGTTAATCCTAATTCATGGCTGGATGGGAGAGGTACTGACTCAGCCCTTCAAATTCAGTTTTATGCTCCTGTTTACTCATTTCTGCTTTTGGGTTTATTACTCTTTCCACCTCGCTTTCACTTTATAATTTGTGCGCCTTCGAGGTTATTTAAGCAGAGACTTAATTCCCCGTTTTCTTTCTTTCCCACTAATAGAGGCCATCACCAGCAATACTTTTTCCTTTAAGTACCAGCGTGGCAGCATCCCATAAATTTATATGATATGCTGTGTTTACATCTTTGTTCTTTAAATACTTCCTTCTGAATCTCCTCCCTTCCCAGAGCTTTCTTTGGGAACACTTCTAACTTCCGTGAGGCTGAATGGCCCCTCATTGTCTGTGTAATTTATCTCTTAACGTCCATGAACTGCAGTGCTGGAAGTAAAGCAGAATGCGCCTAGTTTTTCCTGTTGGATAAGCATCTCTGTGCCCCAGTGGTGATGTTTTTGATGAAGAATCTACTCAAGAAGACCAAATGGTCAAGTTCAAGGTTTACATGCTATTACTCTGTACTCCAGACCCATCAGAAAAAAAAAAAAAAATACACCTTTCATGTACAGAAGGCACCAGGTCTGGATGAGAAGAAGAGTCCTCGGAGTTGAATCTGTCTGTGCCCCTAGATAGCTCTCTGAGACCTTGGACACATGACTCAGCTCCCTGGAGTCCGACATCTTGCCTGGGGAAACCATGAGTGAGAACAAGGCGTCTGACACTTGATCCCACTGCATCTGTTCTGGGGAGCTTGCCCTCAAGGACTCACAGGCTGTTAGGATGAGGAAGGAGGCTATGCATGGAAGTGAGGTGTTCAACATGCTGGGTGTGCTACACAGCCTTTTTGTGAAGCAGGGCAGATGTAAGCTCCCTAGGTCAGAGAGAAAAGTATGTGTAATAAGAGAAAATGGTGAGTGAGGAAGTCCAGGATTCTGCAGGATATCGACATCAGGAAGCCACATGCTCCACTGACAAGCATATCTTCTGTGTTGTGACAGGATCATCTTCCCACCGGGAGGTGACGAGTTAATGGATCCAGAGGAGAAAGACTGCAAGCATGAACAAGCCTTGGGGGAGGGGAAACAAAAAGGGTGAGACGTGGTCAAGTCGCCGCCAAGGAAGGGGCTTTTGGATAACGGGGGCTGTAGAGGACAATCAAGTGCTGATGTGAAGGGACCAGACAAAGGGGACATGCCAACAAACAAGACCGCACAGGCTCTAGAAGACAGACCATGCCTGGGCAGGACAACCAATGTGCAGGAATGGGGAAAGACAGGGTGGGGAGATCATGGAGCCTGGAATCACAGCAGAACCCCAGCCACACTCAGCTTGGAGACTTGTCACCACCGGCATCCACAGTTGTGATGTCTTTGCCTAGGAGTGCTCAGCCATCCTAGTGACTGAGGCGCATGGCTGGTGTAGCTCAGGTCTTCCAGAAGACAGCTGAGAGACACAGCACAGGCAGAGGCCTTGCAGATATTGACACCAATGTGACAGGCATCGTGTTTTGTGTGGCTCAGGCTGATGGAGAGAGTGGGGATCCTCCACACCATCCCCTGCTTGCCATCCTTACCCACCACCACCTTTACTCTGCAGAGGACATAAGGCCATGACAGAGTCCCTCTTGGGCTTCTAACCTGTGTGGGGGAAGGCTAGAGAAAACGACAGTATTCAGAAGAGTCCTCCTATGACCCAATGGCCCTTTGAGCTTTATGTTCTGCTAACAGAAAATAAGTGTTCCCATTTTCTGAAGCCCCAAGTTCTTTGGGGAACTTCTCAGCCCAGGTCTAATTGTAATCCCCAAGTACATAGGATGTGTCCCAAAGTCAATATATAGAGTGAAGGTAATCTCAATGTAAATCTTCCTAAGTCCTCTAATAGAATCTGACAGCCTGCAGCTGGTTCCTTCAGGTAAAAACCAGTCAAAGAATTTGTCTTTTAATGGCCATGATCGCCAGTCCCTTCTGAGTGATTAAGATGGAAACAGCCAGTCATGGAAACCATCCTGTGTTGAATCTGAAAACAGCAGAGGTTTCAGCAGGAGAAGCCAAAGATGGATTTGAACTGAACAAAACCAGTGTTGAACCAGCAAAGATTCACGTTCACATAGGGAAAAGGAGATGAGTGTTTAATAAACATTGCTAGGTGGGGAACAGGCCAGGGAGTCTTCATTTACATCCATACAGCAAGCCCATCAAGTTCAGCTGTAACTGAACGTTAATCTGTGACAGACCTGAAGACAAGAAACCGGCACTCTTACCCCTGCTGTGGATGAGAAGATAAATTCCCAGCTATTGAAGAAACAGATACCATCAGGGCTCTGATGGATGGTTTCAAATACATCAGAATGAACATTTTTTTGCACCACAATGTAATAAAAATAAATATCAAAGGGAAAGCTGTGACATCCGTTATGTCTGACGTGGTCTCCTTCCAGACCTGCATACGGCCCCAAACTGATAATGGATGGACGGAGATGTATTTCTCCCGATAAGTAGTCAAAAGAGAGAAGCAAAATCACACTGGGAAACGAAGCTGGTAAATCATGGCATGGAGAGAGGTACGGCCTTGTCAGTGAGGAAATAAAATTCAGATCCCCGCAACTTTCAAGTCCAGTTATGTGCCCATTAAAGCCCCAGAAATAAATATGATAAAACTCAAGATGGGCAGCAAACGAAAAGCCATATCTTCAGCCGAGCTCTGCAGAGAGGCTGCACCAATTTCTACTTGCAATCAGGTAACGTGAAGGCTGCTGGAACCCTGACCCAGTAATTCCTTCTTTGGTTAAAAAAGAAAAACTCTGATATTATCCTCAAAGTAAGAAAAGCATGTTGGGAGCAGCATGATACCTATAATAACCAGGAATTGCCAGCAGCCGAAAGGCTAGAGAAGTGGCGGCCGACCTAGCTGAGTGAGATGTATTAAGGAGGTGGAATAACACGGGCCATTAAACATGGCTGATGTGGGGCGTGGTAGCTCTGCAAGTATTCCTATGAAATATTCATGGTCATCGTTAGCTGCAGAAGAGGCCTTCCTGGATATTGATAAGGAAGGGACTTAGGAGGAAATATAACTCACTTCCATTTTTAACATTCATTAAGATTTTACATTAAGTTGTGTGTTAATTTTAGTCATTCATTCAAGATTCATTGAGTATTGATTATCTGCCATAGACTATGAAAACATTAAAATGAAAAATAAAGGCTTCCTATCCCCCAGACCCTTGTAGTATAGAGACAGACAGGCAGACATGCACACTCGTGCACACACACACACACATACCATGATTGCCTGTCGTGAATGGTACGAGAGGTGTCAATTAAGCTCAGGATGAAAGGACTGTTCTAGAATGACAACATTCTAGGCAGGAAAGCAGCGTAAGATAGAGTCATATAGATTAAGAGTGTGTGTATATCTGTGCATGCACATGATGTGTGTATGATGCCTGTAGGAGGGTGTGTGTGTGTGTGTGTGTGTGTGTGTGTGTGTTCTCTATAATGGGATCCAGACTGATTAGCCACTGTCCTGGAGCCCACTCACTCCACCTATGTCTGACACTCTCAGCCACCCCCAACTCATTCCTCCCACACACATCTAAAACACTGTGTCCTTCAGATCTGTCTGTCCTGGGTAACTATACTGTGGTGCGTTGCAGCCTAAGTGAATATCATTATCCTGAAGTCTAGCTCAAGTGGGAAAGAATTCTTGTTACTTTATAGGGTCTGCTTGCTGTGAAATGTTCTTTCTTAAAAGGATGCTTGGATCAGATCCAATCATAGCAAGAGGAGACATGGAACCTGTTACTAGCTCCCTGAAATTGCTGGATTTTGGAGACTTGTCCATAAACAGAATAGAGCAAATGGGATTCAGGGACACAGGCCCTGAACATGCACAGGGATGTGGTGAGCCACGTGGCAGAGTTGAGAAGTCACCACAGCAAAAAAGCCACAGGGCTGATGTTTAAAAGCTGAGAGAGTGATATTGTTAGAATTCAACAAATTGTTTGCTTTGACAAGGTATATGAGGGGAAAACTGAGGAGCTTTTGTGAGGAAATGGAGATAGAAGTCATGATGTTATCAAGACTAATAAGAGACTTGGAGGAGAACCATGCCTGCCACCATAGTAGTGTGGTAGGCGTTGAAAAGCCCTGCACTGTTGGTGCTGGGGAGTTAGCAACAGATACTTGCTGTACAAGCATGAGAACCCATATAAAATGCCAGGTAGTGTGGCACATGCTTATACCCCATCACTGAGGAGATGGAGACAAACAGATCCCTGGACTTGCTGGCTAGTCACCCACACCTAATCAGCAGTCCCCCACTCCAGTGAGAGACTCTGTCTCAAAAAAATAAGGTGGGTGGTTCCTAAGGAATGGCATTCACGTTTGGCCTCTATTCTCCAAACATCCACACAAAAAAAGGAAGAGAAGGATGGGGAAGGATAGAAATGGGAGGGAGGGATGGAAGGTGGGAGGGAGGGAGACAGATAAGTCCACTTCCTAAGTGACTACACATAACCAATAACAAACAGAATGCTCAGGTGAACACAGCCATTTGTTCCTATACCTTTCCAAACAGGACTTCAGGAGGAGGGGCTATTCGAGACACAGAGTCAAGGAAATGGTTTCACAGGAACATCTGTGGCTGGAGAGCAACGATGCTTCCCTAGAGGGAGGGTGTTTGGGGGTAGTGAGGACCAGGGTCAGGAGTGAGAGGCAGCTGTCCTGAGAGGATCTGTCTCCAGCAGATTGACACAAGGCAGAAAGTGCCGCTTCCCCAAGAGCAAGGAGGCGCTAATTACAAGCAACAGAATGGGCTGAGGGCCTGAAAGGGTCCTTGAGTCTGAGATGGTCCTTTTGAGCAGAGTGTGATGTGGAGTGGCAGATAAAGTGTTGCTAACAAGTCAGAGATGCTCTGTGGGAATCAACACACTATCAGAAATCCGCCCTGTGCTTTTT
The DNA here is from genome assembly GCA_004025045.1 of Sigmodon hispidus. Classification (NCBI taxonomy): domain Eukaryota; kingdom Metazoa; phylum Chordata; class Mammalia; order Rodentia; family Cricetidae; genus Sigmodon; species Sigmodon hispidus. The sequence goes on from PVIH01000611.1 coordinate 42,991, forward strand.
TTCCCACGCGTCTGAGTTAGGATTCAGAGCCTCTCTCACAACCACCCAGACAATTTGGCAAATGAATGAATGATCCAGGGTTTCCCCAGCTGATTCAACAGAGAGGGCTTCAAGGCTTTGCCACTGAGAGACAAACACTGAATGCAGAGGCCTGCAGATTCTCAAGACCTTTGTCCCGCTGCAGATGGTTTTTGCATCAGAAAAAGGCCCCTGGTCCCTGGAGATGGCAGGAGATGAGTGTCCACGAGACAGCACCCACAGGGATGTCTTCCCTGCCTGGCTTCCTCCCTCCAAGCATACCCTAGATGCTCACTTTATTTCCTCTGGTTCCCTGGGAATGGTCCCACTTCATGGATTGGATTTCTGGGTTGGGATCATGTAACATATTGCTCTCTGCTCACCCATACCTTCTCTTCATGCCTTGTAAGTGGCTGACCTGTGTTCCCCAGCCCCTCCTGCAGCCACATGCAACCGTGTTGTTAAGTTCTGCCCTGGTACCATGAAAAGATGAACAGAAACAAACAGATCGATCCTTGCCTCCCTGTGTATGGCTCCCTTCTGCTCTTCCCTCTGTTTCTGTTCTTTTCTGCTGATTCCCAGTACATATCATCCTTTCAACATCACCATGGGAAACCCCAGTCAGAAGTGGCAGAGCATCTGGTAGCCTGGGGTATAGGAAGAACATGAAGGATGCCTCCTGGCAACCTGACATCTGCACAGAGCAGTAGATGAACCCTAACCCTAACCCTAACCCTAACCCTAACCCTCCATAGTATCTGAAGCCCTACATTGGCCTTATCTGTTATAGCAGCAAGTATTGCCCCAAACTCACCCAACTGGCAGAGTTTAACCCACAGCTACCTGCCTTTGACTCTGATGGAGTTCAGTCTGAGGATAATTTTAGAGAGACAGTAATATAGTCTTTTGAAGGCTACCCAGCCAGGGAAGTTTATGACTATCATCTTGAATAGCAGCTTCTTAGGGCTACAGCAAAGAAAAGCAGGGTGACATATAATGCTGTGGGGGCACCAGGAGAGGAATAGCTATCCATGATCTACTTGAGCTGTGACCACAGGGTTCCATGAAGGAGTGGGTACTGCCCTAAAGGTATAGGGCTGGCTTTGAATGACAGGCAATAGTGACAGACAGAGAAGAAAACAGTCAACCCCTTGGCTGGTGGTATTACCCCTGTGGCAGGTGCTTAGAACACCTTCTGGGGAGGGTTCCCTTTAGAAAGGGATAGCAAACCTCCTGTTACATAACATATGACCAGACTTGTTATTTTGTTTCCAGGGCCTGAAATTGTTTAAAAGAGCAATTCACATGAGCCCCAGGGGAGAGAACAATTTAGAAACTAAACTGAAATCCATCTCTACACTTCAGGGCAGCTTTTAAAAGAGGAAGCTCAGGCAGCCTTCTACAGTCTTTTGGAAAAAAAAAAAAAAAAAAAAAACTGAATTCATGTTCTTGCATCAGACCCCAACCTTGGTCAGTTCCTGGCTCTATCCTGATCGATAGGAGTATGTCTAGTGAGAAAGACTGAGGGAAGGGGCCTAATCTATTTGTATATCATGCAGCAGCCTGGGGCTGCCTCATATGGCAAAGAATGTACTAGGCCTGGAGCTCTGGCCTAGGATGTCCATGGAAGGACAGAGCCTAGGGTGTAATTAGAGGTGGAAAGGTACAGACTCTGCAGGGAAAAACCGATCTTTACAGCTACAGCTGCCCAGGGTGGAATGAGCTGGCCTGGGAAGAGTGGGCTGGTCCTGGTGGAGTGTACCTTCCCGGGTGGAGCAGCAGATCAGGGCAGACCCAGGCTGGCCAGGGTCAAGTGAGCTGGCCTGGGTGGAGCAGGCTGGCCAGGGCAGAGCAGGCTGGCCAGGGTGGAGCAGGCTGAGCAGGGCAGAGCAGGCTGGCCAGGACAGAGCAGGCTGGCCAGGGTGGAGCAGGCTGAGCAGGGCAGAGCAGGCTGGCCAGGATGGAACAGGCTGGCCAGGGCAGAGCAGGCTGGCCAGGGTCAAGTGGGCTGGCCTGGGTAGAGTGGGCTGAGCAGGGTGGAGCAGGCTGGCCAGAGTCAAGTGGGCTGGCCTGGGTAGAGTAGGCTGGTCAGGGTGGAATGGGCTTACCTGGGTGGTGGTAAGCTCCCTCCCTGTCTTGAGAGTGGGACGGGTGAAGGGCAGCTTTTCTTAGACAAACTGTCAAGGGAATTTGTTTGGGGCAGCAAGGGCTAATTATCTAAAATGGGATCTGAATCCCAGCAGCTGAGCTTGGAGGTACATATTTGTAATCCCAGAATGTGAGAGGTTAAAGTAGATGGTTAAAGGTCACCCTGAGCTACATAGTAAGACTTTGCCTCCAAAAGAAGAAAGATTCTTCTCTAAGATACAGCAGTACCTGCAGTTCTGTTTCTCTTCCTTCCAATAAGCATAGCCATTCCCATTTTCTGTAATACATTTTCCATTTATGCATACATCCCAGGGACTTCCTTTCTCAACCTCAGGGTGCTGGGTCAAGTGAAGCTGACCCTGTCCCCTAATCTTAATGGAAGGTCCTGTCTCTGGAGACAATGATTACATAGGGTGTAAGTGAGAAACTTCAGTTAATGCGATCAGAGTGAGCTCTGGACTTCATCTGGCTTTTGTCTAATGGTCTATGGTAGGCGAGCTGACAACGCTCTATAGTCCTCTTGCTGGCATGTGGGTCTCAGGACAGAGTCATAACACCAGGCAGAAAGACTGCTGTGGTCCAGGATTACACTGCTGAAACTCTTAGATCCAGCTTTTCCTGAAGCCACGGGCTTCTCTGTTTGCTGAAGCAGTAAATTCCACTCTTGATCAATAGAGTGTCCTGGCTAGAATGGCAGGCTTTAATGGTGGGGATCTTAGGAGATAACACATGGGCCGTGAAGTAGTGAAAATACAAAGGAACGGGGGTGGCCAGAAGGATGGACCAGTGGGTACATGGTGTTTGCTACATAAAAAAGGCCCGAGTTCAAGTCTCAGCAGCCATGTAAAAATTCAGACAAGGCTGCACACACTACAGTTACCTCGGTGTTGTTGGGGATCCCTAAGACTTGCTGGCCACCAGCATAGCTTCAGTTTCAGTGAGAGACCTGATCTCAGAAAATAGCAGAGAGAGATGGAGAAGGATACCAGACATCCTCTTCTGATTTCCTGCACACATATATGAACACATGCCACACATATGTGTACACGTTCTTGCACATATGTGCATACATACACACGTGCATGTTTGTGCTCTTATACCACACACACACACACACACACACATATATATATATATACACACATACACACACACAAACATACAAAAGCCAGTGTGCAGTGTCTTTGAGGAAGGATATGAAGAGAGGACAGGGGATGCCTGGCCCTCTTCCCAGGGGCCCCACAGCTGTGTCCACCATGGGTAAGCTGACCACAAGACCTTCTGTACAGGACATCATAATCTCCTGCTGTCCCAGCAAGGAAACTGAGCTAGGCATGAAGTGACTCATGGCATGAAGCTGCTTTCTGAGGCAAAGATGGCATGTGGAGCAAAGAGAAACTGCAGAGAATCTAAACGTACAGCTGCCGAGCCTGCCTCGGTGGCTTGCTGCCTTCAGCACTGTGTTTATGATGTGTGTGTAATAACATGGAAAATACTCATGACAGTGTGAGTGAAAGCAGGGCGTGAAACTGTATAGTGAATATAAACTCAGCTGTGTGAGAAAGAAAGAAAAGAATTACAGACAGGAAAAACCATGGCAGTAAATGCACCCCAAAATGAGCATCTGGGGAGCAGGGTAGTTTCACTTTCCACTCCTGGCATTGCTTTCTAAGCCATTTCCTCTGTCTCTGTCTCTGTCTCTGTCTCTCTCTGTCTCTGTGTGTGTGTGTGTGTGTGTGTGTGTGTGTGCGTGCGCGCGCGCGCACGCGCGCGTGCGTGCATAGTGTAGTAAGTGTGTATGATATGTATAGTGTGTGTATCTGTGTGTGTGTGATGTATGGGGTGTATGTATGTATGTGTAGTGTGGCTTGTATGTGTTTCTAGTGTAGTGTACATGTGTACGTGTGTGTGTGTGTGTGTATAATGTAGGATGTGTGTGTATGGTTTATGGGGTGTGTATATATGTGTGTGTGGTGTAGTGTGTGTGTGTGTTTGTGCTGTGGGGTGCATGCATGTGGGGAGTGGGGGTGTAGCATGATTTGTCTGTATGTGGTGTGGGATCTGTGTGTGGGTTTCCACATGAATATGTGTTCATATACATACAATGTACATGTGTGTGTGTGGTTGTGGATGCACACATTCTCACACATGTTCGGAGAACAGAGGACAACCTTGAGTGCTTCTCTGTCAGAGTCATCTTCGGACCTTTGAAGGAAGGATCTCTTGTTTACCTGGAGTTTGCAATGAAGCTAGATAGATTGGCCAGCACGTCCTGTTTCTGCCTCCCCAGAGCAGGGATTGGAAGCCTGTGCCACCACAGCCAGGGTGCTAGGAATCTAAGTGGGTCCTCATGCTTGGAGGCAAATGCTTCCCTGGCTGTGCCATCTCCTTCAATGCTTTAAAAAGCGACAGTGTTTGTTGCTGGTGACAGATGTAGAAAGGGATCCATGTACAATTTCTGAAATAAAGGGCAGATGAGAAAGCACAACTTCCTCCTGCTCATCAGAAGACAGGGGACTTGACTGGGCAATCAAACCTGCTCCCAGATGGTCCCTGCAGCAGCTAGTTTAAATCACTTGTCTCTCTGAACCCCAGCATCCTCCTGCAGGCAGGAAGAAAGGCTATCAGAAGAGATGCCCAAGGAGCTGTTTGTAACAGAAGTCAGCACACAGTGGCTATCCTACTACACAGTATACCATTGCCAAATGAACCTACTGCTTGGCCCTCAAATCCACTGTCGGGAACAATAGACATTCTTCCATGCCCGTGGGGACCCATTTTTGGAGCTAAGAATCACTATGCGCGGCTGGGAGGTTGTCTTGTTAGGAGTCCCATCTCTCTGTGTCCTGTCTCACCCCATCTGCTGTCATCTCCAGCCACTCAGTTAAGCCATCTGTAAATAGCAGGACAGCAAGCAGTTCCCTGATGGCTCTGGGCTCTGCCCTTTCTGTCTCTGAACGCAGACTGCCTCCCACTTTCCAGAGACTCAACCTGGCATGCAGGGACCCCAGAGCAGAGTTTTCTGAGAATGCAATGTCACAGATGTGATGCTCAGGGGTTCTCCAGTCTTAATGATTCATGTACTAAAGGACTGCCTTCTACAAGAGAATGGATAAACTTCATCCTAGAAATAGCCGCCAGTAGCTGGTCCCTCCTAGGGGCTCCCTGGAGGCAGAATTCACTTCTCAGAGCAGATCAAGAATAGAAATTAAGACTAGAACGTGCCTTAGAGACAATCTGTCCCATGTGCTTTGGGGCTACAAAGAGAAACCAGAGCCTGAGAGAGTGAAGGCAGCTGGCCCATGGACAGCCTAACTCAAGCTGGTCCTGAATTTTCCTAACCTTTCCCATTATGCACATAATCCAGTTACTGGAGACAGGCCTATCCAAGATTTGGTGACAAATCTCCTCTCCTCTCGGAGCTCTTGGCCTGAGTAGGAAGAATTCACATCTCTCTTCCCCATCGCCTGGAGCCTCCTCTCCTACCTTGACCCAAGTCTGGAGTCCTCAGTCAACTGCAGGAAGGGACACTCCCTCTCAGCAATTGCTGCTACCCCCTGCTCTTGTTCTTGAAACAGAATCCTGCCGCAAACTGCCAATGAACCCTGATGTCCCCACAATGACACCCAACTACACTCTGCCCTCAACACTTTCTCCGCCTGCCCTCACTCCAACCACACTGGGCTGCTGGGACTAAAACAAACCCCAAACTCTGTTACACCTAACTGGGGCACGATGCAGAGCAGATTCAGTGACTCATTACATGGACACTGTGTGTATTCAGGGTTGCCTCGGGCACACCCATGCAGACATCCTGGAAACCCTCATCCAGCCAGCCAAGCCAGCTTACCAGGTCATGATTGTTCTTGCTTCACCTGGAAAACTCCTTCTCTCCTTTCACAACAACTTGAGAGCCACGGCCTCTGGGAAGGGATCTTCTTTATCTCCCAGTCAATCTCAATAACTCCACCTCTGCACCCCAATGTTTCCTTTATTACTTCTACTATAGCCTCCGATACAGAGTCTTGGAGCAGGCCTCCTCAGCCTCTGCACTCACTGACATCTGAGACTAGACTTGGATTGTGTGGGTGGATTTTCTATGCCAGGGGATGTCCTGATGCATTCGGACCTCTATGCACTAAATGTAGTTAGCTAGCCCACCCCAGCTCCTCACTTAACAACTGAAGTCTCCTGGATCCCTCAGACCACCCCAATTAAGGACCACTGTCTTAATTCTTGGTTGGCATGTCTTCCCTTCCACTAGGCAATAAATTTTGAAAGGGTGTTTCATTGTTTTCTGTGCTGGCCAGTACCCCGCACACACTGCTGCATGAATCTACAAAATGGCCCTAAGAAAGCTGAAAAGCTCCCCTAGGTGCACTTCTAATTATGACCACTAGAGGACAGACAAAGCCTGCCAAAAAGCACTATGCAGGCTCCAATCAGGACCCAAGTTCTGCCCGATACTAGACTTCCACAGTGGTCCTCCACCCAGTCTCACCACAGCCAGGGCAACACTGTTAAACAGTGACAAGTCGGGGCTTTCTATCTCTCTTCTCCAGAAACCACCAAGGGCTGCCATCCTTTCTCCACAAAAGTCAGAGAACTCATAAGAGCACAGGACCTCCATAAGCCATCACCTCTACCCTCCCTCTTTCCTCCCCAGGAACCCCAGCTCCATCTACTCTATCCTCTTCATCTTCAGTCAGGCCAAGTACTTACTCCATGGCCTGATGTCTCACAGACCAGAATATCTTCCCTCTCTTCTCAATACCCTCTACCCCATTTACCTCTCTCCGGTCCTCATTCCCACTTCCGGAATCTCATAGTCCAAATACACAAGGACCCATGCAGCAAGGCCTTCCTGAGCTGCCTGTCTCCGCTTCTCTCTTACCTGGCTTCATCTTTTTCCTCATGGTACTTTTATCAAGATAAATGGACAGATGGTTAGATGGATGGATGGATGGATGGATGGATGGATGGATGGATGGATGAATGGATGGATGGGCGGATGGATGGGTGGGTGGATGATGAATGGATACGTGGATGGATACATGCATGAATAGGCAAATAGATATATATACATATAAATAGATGGGTGTATATATATAAATAGATGGGTATATACATAGCTGGACAGATGGATGGGTAGATATATAGATAGATGAATGAGTAGATGCATATAGATGATGGATAGATGCATAGGTGGGTGGGTGGGTGGAAGGATAGATATATCTCTCATCTATTGCTTTTCTTAGTTCCCCAGTGGTAATCAAAGAGAATGGATGAAATTTTCATCTAATTTGTCTGACTCTGGTCCAGGGTACATGTTTGTGGAAGGATGAGCAAATTCTAGTCAACCAAAGAGGACTGTGCTGTTGGCCCACAGGCTACTGTGCAGGCAGTATCTGCCATGAGCAGTCTCTGTCATTCAAGACAGACAACAGAATCACAAAAAGTCTCATAAAAAGGGGGGAACTAGAGAGAAGTACTTGCTGGCCCCTGTTATGTGTGAGAGGGCAAATTCTGCACCCAGAAGTGGGCCTTGAGTTCAAGCTTCGAGCTCAGTTCCTGTGAGATGACTGACCATTCTATCAGTGTCTCTGCACCCTTGTTTCAGGATAATGCTAATGCTGGAGATCACTGAGCCACCTGTCCTTCTAGTCCAGGTGCCCATTCATGCTGTTCCCTTGACAGAGCTTTTCTATGCAAAGTAGTTTCTCCTGACTCACCTAACGCCCAGTGTTTGCTCAGAAGCTTGCCTGAAATGGCTCCCTAGGAAGCTGTCTAGGGATCTCTGTCACACTGTGCCTCCGTCCCTTCATGGCTGTTCCCAGAAACTTCACCTTGAAGATATAGCTGCATCTGGCTTCATTTCCCAAAGCCCCACATTCCCAGTCACTCATGGAGACACCCTCTGGGCCAGATTTCTCTGAAACCTCTGAACCTCCCTCACCCCAGGCTACATTCCCCTGTGTACATCCTCAGCCATCCTACAACCAAAATTGAAGCCTCTCAGTTTGTACACAGGGGCCAGATGGGGAACCCCAAGGCTTGAAAAGTGATTGCCCAAGATACAGGAAGACAGACCTGATGTCTGGGGACCAAAATATGTACATAACAGAGAGGCCCATGCCATGGCCAGCAACAATGGGGGCAGGAAAGACATAGAGAGTGACCGGCCAAAAAAAGATTTCAGCCTCGGAGCTGCAGCCAGCACCAGCAGGGCCTGGAGACATCAAACCTGCCAGCTAAAACGCCCCATGAATATTTAACAGCCATCAATATTTAATTAGTGCAGACAGATTAACTCTGAAATCACACACACTGAGGCTAGGCACCTCACTCATAGAGGGGGGAAGTCAAGGAAGAAAGAGGTGAGCTCTGAGAGATGGCCATGCTGCCCACCATAAGGTCCCAATGCTACCTTTCTTCCTCACTTCCTCCACCTCCCAACCCCTCACCCCCTGATAACAGTGAGCAGCTGTCGGGATAGGCGGAGAGAGGCAGAAGCCATGATGTCTGTGTGCCAGGGACGGTGGGGTAAGGGCTGTGCCAGGCAGACAGGAACAAGGAGGAGGCCCTTTCCACTCTGCATCTCTACCAACTCAGTGCAGTGCCACTCTGGACCTGGCCTGACTTCTGGAGCAGGTGTGGGTGTGTAATTACCTTTGCGCCTTGGCGGGCCTGGATTAAGCTGTTGATTGCATCGGCAGGAACACCAAGAGTCTTCAATTCCCTTCAGTTTCTTTGGATTTTATCACATCTTGTGCCACTTTTCCATTTAATGGAGTGTCCCTAGTCATCAAGTGCCATGGACAAGCCCTTTAGAAAAACAAACAACATTTGGTCAGCGCCTTTCAAAATGTCAAGGCTAACTCTAGGCTCTGCCCCTGCACACTTTGTGCTCCTGGGCCCATCCATGCTATACTTCCTGCCTTGGTTGCTTGTACCTCCTCCCAGATCTGGCTCATAGGACTTTCCCTCCAGGGTGTCTTCAGGAACATCTTTATTGCAGCCATGTTTGGTTCTCTGTCTCCCCCAGACAAAGCTCCTCAAAGACAGACCTCCAAATGTCTATACATATCCTGCCTCACATGGGAAGAGATATTCACTAGGTGCTTGATTATTTGTTTTCAGATTTAATGAACTTGAAGAGAAAGGGGTTTTAGATAAGACCTGATGAGCTGTGAAGACATACTATGTCTATGACTGGGTATTAGTTGGCTAGTGCTAAGTAACAGACAACCACAAAACCCCAGTAGTGTGTGTCAAAAGGTAGTTGGTATCAAAAGTATTCAATCAAGCTCATTTTGAGGACTCCAAATTAATCTGGGCCATTATCCTTTGAGCCACAGTAGTTAACAAGACCTGCTTCCCACTACAGCAGTGGTTTTCAACCTATGGGTCATGACCACTTGGACTCAAATGACCTTTTCATAGGGGGTCACCTACATCCATCTGTAGATCAGATATTTACATTGTAATTCATAATAGTAGCAAAATTACAAATATAAATTAGCTGCAGACATAATCTTATGGTTAGGGGTGACCACCACATCAGGAACTGTATGAAAGGGTCTTGACATGACAAAGGTTGAGAAGCACTAATGAGTGGGGTCAGCGGAGTTACTCTTCATGGAAGCCTTGTTCTCCATCCTAGATGGTGGGCTGGCTAGAACGTGTGCATCGCAGAGCAGTGAAATATACAAGAAGGGATGCCTGGCCACACAAATCCAAGTTCTGCCCATTTGTGTGACCTTGTTAATGTATTTTTGACTGAAGTGAGTCTCAAGAAAGCCCAGGGAAGACAGACAGAAGCCAAGTTCTCACATAGCACAGCCATGGAGAACCAGGACTGGAATTGTGACTGACCACAGGTAGGCTCCCATCACACTGTGTACAGGACCCCTGAGTGATGATGCTTCAGGTGGGACAAGGTTAAAAGTGAAGCGTGCAGTTCTACACACTTTCTCCCAATTCATCCTCACCCACTAACATCTGCCTTAACCACCAACAGCAACAGGAATCAATGTGATCCTACCCATAGGCAGGCTGAGGGTCAGCGCTAAGACTGAGGGTCAAGGTAAGGCCTGACTTTGGACACCTGTGGTGGACAGACTGGGGCAACTGGTGCCTCTTTCCCATCCTCACTCTCCTGAGCCATCCTGCCCCCCTCAGCCGGTGTCATTACTGCTCAGCCTCCAACCCCATTTCTTTCTCCTCCATGTGTCAACTCTGAACCCCTCCCCCAAACCTCGGGTCAATGTCATTAGAAACACCAAAGCTTTGGGACAGAGGAATGACTAGAAGGAGGTAGCTGGCAGGTAGGAGTCTCTCTCTGACGTGTGGAACCAGATATTGAGAGTTAGCTTATATAGCTGGTTAATTCAAAAGAGCCTTGTTTGGAATCAGAGAAATGTAGGTTCAGATCCTGCCCCCACCACTAGCTAGTTGCATAATCTTGGGCAGACACATGAACGCCCTGATCCCCCAAGTTCTTGTCTGTAAAATGGGCTATCATGACCCTGTGCAGTTCTGTGGGATTCCCTCAAAAGTTAGAGGGTATGTAAGCCACTCAATACGGTGCCAGACCCAATCCAGGACCTGAACATAGATTGTCTATGCTCTCTCTTTTATCTTCAAGGCCTTGATACCTCCACACCCGCCCCCAAAATACATACAGTTAAAATACCTGCCAAGGATTTAATAACTTCATCAGCTAATTCTCTCCAGATCCAAGGTCTATATCCAGCCAAGGTGTTTTGAAGCCCACAGACATGACCCAGTTGTTCTAAATATTCACCCCCTCCTTTCATCAGCTCTGTAGACAAGGCTTTTTTCCATCTCCAATTAGCCATCCCTTGAGTTTTTTTTTTCTTCTTTTCCTTGTTAAAGACCAATTTTACAAAGCACTTCAGCGGCTCGGCCATTTTTATCATCATCATTAATTTTATTTCCCTTCTCATTTATTAATAGACCAGGCAGCTTTCAAGTATCTCTCTTCCCCTGATGTATTTGTAAAATGCCCTTCTTAGTCCCTCTGGCTGGCCCGAGGCTCTGCACAGCCTGCATTTCTTCCCTCCTTGCCTGCCCTTCTGCTTCCCAGAAGCCTTTGCTGATTCCAGGTCTTCCTTGCTGGGTACCTGCTATCTCCAGCCACCTGCCTGTTTCTGACCACCTTTCATGTCACCTTTCCTTCCTCTCTATGCTCAACGCAGGTCTGACCCTGGTAGGTCTCCATGCTGGAACCACATCCGTAGCCAGGGGTGAATTAAGCTGCATCTACAGAGGAGTTCCTTTGTCCATCTTGGCAGTCAGAAGGAAGGGAGCAGAGGCCTCTAGATTCTCTCTGTGTCCCACTGCACTTCTCTCGGATCTCTAAGCAAAAACTATGAGGTGTCCCCACTCAGGAACTTCTTAAATGACCTGGTTGAAGTGTAATGAACACAACAAATTCACCATTGTAAATGTTTAAGCATTACATCCAACAATGTGAGTAGATTCACCATGCATAACCATCACCAACAATCTACTGTTAGAGTGTTTGAATGCTTTAATCATTCCAAGAGACTTTGCCAGTTGTTAACCCATTTCCCACCTTCATCCCAGTGACACCACCATGTTTTCTGTCACTCCAGATTCATAAAGTAGAGCCATAACATATTGGTTTTGTTTATGTCTGACTACTTTCACTTACATGTCTTTGTTTATCTGTTGTGAGTGTGTGTGAGTGTGTGTGTGTGTGTGTGTGTGTGTGTGTGTGTGGTGTGTTTCACAGAGAAGAGAAACCATTGTAGGGCTTGGGAAAGATGAATGATAAATCTCGGCTTTTATATTAACAGAGTCATTATGTCAAGGACAGGGCTGGTATGGGGGTGAGGATAGGTGGAGAAGAGGAATGTTGGAGAAACTCACAAGAAAGTTCATCAGTGACTCAAATGCAAGATGTGACATGGCCTTAGGCCAGTGCATGTATCAGGGGAAGGATATGTACTTGGATTACGGATGACATAGCCTGATGACATGGTCTGGAAGAGACAGGAATCAGAAATGGCATTGAGGATTTAGCCCAAGAACATGGAAGAATGGAGTTGCTATTTCCCAAGACAGGGACCTCTCAGGCCATGCAAGTCTGTAAGAACACAGCCAGCAGCCTAAAGGAATACTTAAAGAAAGACTGCATAGTCCACAGAGACAGCTGACCCCGCTATTGGGAGCTCACTCATTGACTGAAATGACAGCTGAGGAACCTTCATGGAAAGGAACTAAACCTCCAAAAGCAGACAACAGTCAAACGGCATGGGCAGTTTGTGAAGCCTTTTGCAATAGAATCAGAGTTTATTCCTGGTGCATGAACTGTCTTTTCGGAGCCCATTCCATATAGAAAAACACCTTACTTGGCCTTGATACTGGGGAAGGGCCTCAGATCTACCTCAATTGGATATGCCAGACTGAGCCCTCCCTGGGGAATGAATGGCGAGTGGGCTTGGGGGAGGCTGAGGGAGGACGAGGAGGAGGGGAAAGAAGAGGTGTTGGGTACAGAAAAAAAACTTACAAAAAAATAAAGATTAAAAAAGGCTGCATACACTGCTCCAGAGCTCCAGCAAAATTAAACTGCCATGGTGGCACAGAGACAGAATCTAAATCCATGACACCTGAGGACATTGTGACTACCTGTGACCATTTCCAATGGTCTCAGTGCTTCTGCTGTTGCTGCTGCTGCTGCTGCTGCTGCTGCTGCTGCTGGAACAGCTAAGCACACAAACTGGCTTTAGCCTGTTTCCTCCTAGCTCCTTCCTGGAGACTGAGAGTCAACCTCAGTAGGCTGCCCACCTCAGCCTAAGGAGGTGACCGGGTCTTCCTCTTTAGATCCTACCTCCCTGAAGAACCAAAAAGAGGGACTTCCTGGTGTATCCGTGAACATGGCTAGGCTAGTCCTAGTCCACCCTATTAACAACTGTAAAGATGTCCCCAAACATCTTTTCAGTGTCTGACTTGGGGATGAAACATAGAAAGAATTTAGACTGAGCAGCATTCTAAGGACAGGGTCCTGATGACACAGAACTTTTATCTTTACAAGAAAAAGCCCCAGAGAGCTAGTGACCTTACTTACCTCTACTTTCAAATGTTCCTGCACACATGCACAATCACATATGCACGTGTACACACACACACACACACACACACACACACACAGCTGGTAGGTGCCATTTGTAAGTCAGGAACCAATCCAACTAGTAAGTTGCTCTTGGGCTTCCCAGCTCTAGAAGTGAGAGAAATAAAATGTTGCTTATTGATGATGCCTATTATCTGATGATGATTTGTTACTACACTTGGGTATTGGGTCTCTGTTCACCCTCCCCTTCCCACGATAGTCAAGAATTCCACCTATCACACTACAGCCACTCTTAGGGGGACATCAAAAGGAAGGAACAGAAAAGGTTCTGGAAGAACAACAAAATTCACTCGATGGGAAGCATGCAAGCTCCTTGCTTCTCCTGATACTACAAGGGGCAAAGAAAGTGTCTTGACTGCTTCTCTTGCTGCTATGATCAAATACCGTGATAAAGCCAACTTAAGGAAGGAAACAGTCCCTTTGGCTCACAGTTGGAAGCTACAGTCTACGATGTAAGAGTAATCACAGTGACAGGAGCTTGAGACAGCTGGTCCGACTGCATTCACAGTTAAGACACAGCAATAAATGCTTGTCCATAGCTCACTCTCTCCCCGTCAACACTCCCGAATCCCAGCGCAGGGAATGGTGCCACCCACAGTGGGCTTGTTTCGACACCTTAATTATCCTAATCAATATAATCCGCCATAAACACCCCCAGAGACATGTCTCCTAGGTGACTACAGATCTCATTAAGGCACAATTTAGATTAGCCACCACAGCAAAACTCAGTCCTTCTGTTCCATCTTCTGCTCTATCCGAAGCAGGAGCAGAGCCAAACATTTGTTATGACACAGGACACTGCTCTCTGCTCCTGGGCTGCTGCCTTTGCTTCACTGCCCATGCAAGCTACGAAGTCCACCCTATTAACAACTGTAACTGAATTCCCAACACTCCTCTCTCCCCACTATCTCCTCTATAGCTTAGCTTGAGGATCCAGCACTATTGACATCCTAATGTGTCGTCTCTTCTGCTCCCTTTACACTCGCTTTTCTGCATTGACCTCTAGGGACTTGGCAACCTCTTGCCTATGGTCCAAGCTCTTTCTGGATTTGAGGTGCCTCGTGGGATTCATTATCTTTCCCTTCACCCCTTTATCCTTCTACTACCACGGGCTGAATGTTTGTGTCCCCTACCAATTCATGTACTGAAATCTGAATCCCTGCATGACAATATTTGGAAATAGAGCCCTTTAGGGGATGGTCATCATGAAAGGGATCAGTGCTTTATATGAAGAGGCCAGAGAGGACTGGGAGAGAGTTCTCAGTCTATAAAGTGTTTGCTGTGCATACATGAGGAAGTAAAAACTGGCAGGCTTCTGGCACTTACTTGCCAGCCAGCCTAGATAAATTAATAAGCTTCGGGTTCAATGAGTGAGCCTATCTTAAAAATAATGTGGAGAGCAATTGAAGAAGACGAGCAACACCAATTTCTGGCCTCCACATGCACATAGTTACACATGAACATGGACACAAATGTACATGTACTCCAGTACACATACGCACAAACAAACATGAACACATACACATCACATAGACATGCACAAACAAAGTAAGAGTCATCTTGAGGGATAATATCCAAAGTTGACCTCTGACCTACACACACACACACACACACACACACACACACACACACACACACACAGCTTACGTAAGTAGAAGCCCATACACACATACTAAAAAAGCAGCCATAGAACTAGCTAGCACTTTCTACCATGCAAATTTTCACAAAGATAGCAGAAATGTGACCTGCCAGTACCCTGCTTTCAGACTTCCAACCTTCAGACATTTTGAGTTTCAGTAACTGAGAAAGACTGGGGTGATTTGCCATAGTATCTGGAACAGACAAAGATACATCCTTTTCTTTCCCTGACCCTTCCTAGCTCAGAAGATCATCTATAGAGTCATCACATGAAGTCTTATGTGTATAGGCCTGAGCAGGCTTCATACCGAGTCTCACAGATGCAGAAAGGCAAAAGGACATAGCCCCCTGAAAGAGATGACTCCCTCCCCCAAATTACTAGGTATGGAGACTATAATACTCGTTACTCTACAGACATAAAGGAAGGTTATTAAATTTAAGAATAAGGCTGAGGTATTTGAATTTCAAAGGCTGTCTTGCTAACTAGAAAAGAATATTGTCCCAAGACTGAGCAGGGGGCTGATACAAATGCTGAGTGACAATGTACAACCCCACCTTCCTCAGATTTGGGGATTTTGTGATTCAGCAAAAATTTTAAAGAGAAAATTGGAAGATTCACAAAGTCACCAGTTTTACGGACTGCCAAGTACAGATACTCAAGAACTCAGTTCGGTTACAATCATTGTCTCTCTTCAAGGGGAAAGAATATTTTCACACCTAGAAAGGAGAGAAGCTACAGCCCCAGGGAGGAAGAAAAAAAAGACAATCGTATTGAAAATGAATAAATTCAGCTTATGTAAAACTTCGCTCATGTTTCTCCCATTTCTCCACAAGCTGATGAAAATGTTGGCAGGCAGCACTGGCACACTGAATGAAACACATCTTAATTCCTACAGAATCCACACAGTGTTGAATGTCCCTCCTACCACCCCCAAGCCCTGTGCAGGGCTGCCTTCTCCGATCTGCTGGCAAATAGGGAGAGTCTTCTGAGATGGAGAAAGAGAGCTCCAGCCCTGGGGTCCCTTTTGCTTTCAGAATCCCTTACTGCCCTTTGTCATTTCTGGGGGTGGTGGTGGGGAGTCACAGTATTCCTGACCTCCCCAAATTCCCAGACAACTCTCTGCCCTACCTTCCAACCCATGTCACTGGTTGCTAGGCTTCCAAGAATGGCTACTTCTTAGGAAACATTACATTTTAGAACAAGGCTATAGCTGCTTCTGTCAGCCACCTTTTGGTCACGCACACAAACAGGTAAAGCTGTAGGTCTGCATTCCCACCATGTTCCTTGTCAGCCTTCTTTATTTTACACTGTGTTCTAAGTTGCTATTAATAATAGTGCTTCATGTCCCTTTCAGGAGCCACCTTGAATGAACAACTCACAAAAGGACACTTTAGACTCTACAAGTCCAGCTATCACAGAAGAGGATGCTTTCTGAGTCAGAATTGTCATGCTCCAAAGTGTCATTGTGGCTGTGGAGAAGCTTGTGGGCCAGGAGGAGAACAGCATGTTTGAGGAGAGGCCAGGGAGCTGTTGGTTCCTGTTCTAGACTCACTTGGCCTCCTCAGGTTGGACAAGCTACCTAACTTCAGTAACTTCTTTTGCTGCCTTAGAACACAGCTGTACGAGCCTCCAGGGCCACTGAGAGGGAAACAGATAATACAACAGCCCAAACATGGACCAGCCCAAGCGGGGTTCCTTATCTCTGTTCTCTGCTTTGTTTTGACTTCAGCAGAGAGTATGGGTGCAGTTGGCTTGGAGGAGAGTCAGATAATCATTAAAAAGATCTGATTAAATCACACACAGTTCATTCCTGATCCAGGTGGCTCCTGGTGCTAGGCTCTGCAGGGTCTATTTGCCCACATGCACCTGCCTGCCACATTAAGAACTCTTAGCAATGCAGTGGGTATTCAGCACTGAAGACCTGGACTTGGGTTAGACAGATGGCCATGGACTGTGCTGCACACAGCACTCCCCTGCCCCAGCCCTCCCCTGCTCCAGCCTCCCTTATTCAGGGACTCCAAAGGACAGCTATACCACACTGCACACCCAGAAGTTGAAAAAGAGGTCTGCAATTTACCTGCAGTCACCTCTTCATGGGTACCCAAGAGACTCCATACTCACATCCAGGTTGGACCTCCTCTCCTCCACTGCCCCATGCTGCCACCACTGAAGAAAAGAGAAGCCACATGGAGAAATGTCTAGGTAGGAAGGCTATCCTCCTCCATGATTTGGGGGCCTTGGAGACACTGTTCCAAGCCATACCATGCACTCTTCCAGTCAATCATGGAGACAGGGTAGCAAGTGTGACTTGGGGAAGACGCCATTTAGGTGTGGAATCCAATGTAAAAACAGAGAAGATGCTAGGAAGGAAGAGAGGTAGACGAATGGATTCCGAATTTGAACCTTAACATTATCCAGCCTTTGTCTTTTCCCTTCCCACTTTGCTGGTCCTCTTCTCTGCCCCATACAGAGGCATCAAACATCCCAGGTCCCTCACCCCAACCTGATACTGCTCCTGCTGCTGAGGCTGCTGCCACAGCACCACCACTGCCTCCTCCTCCTCACCCTCTTCCTCCATCTCATTTACCCCAGAGAGTTTTCTGTCATTTTCCATCCTTTCTCCCATTTTATCTCCAATAATTGTATATTTCCCTAAGACAAATTTGAAGGCTGTGAAGAGATCAAATGATTTCTCAGTCAATAATTCCCTGAGCGGGTTTCTCCAAAGGACACTCTTCTAACAAACTTGCAGGCATTGTTTGTAACATGATTTCATATGAGAGTGATACCATGGATCCTCAGCCAAGGCAGAATCAATGTATCAGGAATATGGAGTGCACAGTTATGCTAGATACTAAACAGGGCACAGGGCAATAAGACCCTGGGAGTCTCACTTCCCTCATTACACAGGGTGGGGTGTCCACTTGGCAGAGTGCCTTCCTAGCATGCATGATGCCCTGGGCTTAGTCCCCCAACACTGCACACACTAGGCATGGTAAAGCACATCTATAATCCCAACACTTTGGAAATGTAGACGGAACGACATAAAGTTTAAGATAACCCTTGGCTACATAGAGGGTTCATGGTCATCCTGGGATACATGAGACCATGAAAGAGAGGGAGAGAGAGAGAGAGAGAGAGAGAGAGAGAGAGAGAGAGAGAGAGAGAGAGAGAGGAGAGTACAGGGGAGGGGAGGGCAGGGGAGGGTGGGAGAGGGGAGGGGATCCACAAGAAGTTTGGTTAAAGCATTTACCCTAACTCAATATGTAAGTAACAATAGATGCCAGCAGCAATCAAGGTTACGTGAGTTCCTGCATGCTATCACTGAGCAGACCCAAGGTATAGCTAGGCATCCTCTGGACTGAAATGTTCTAGCTCTCTGGAATGAAAAAGAGCTTTCTTGGTAGGAAATATGTGTATGAGGAAAGAAGACTAGAAGGTCAGGTTTGGATGTGGTGGAAAGAGGCCATTTGGTAACCAAGCCTGTGAGAGAGGAAATGTGGGCCCCTTTGTGAGGGGGTTCACTTTGTTGGTGCCTCAACCTCTTCTCTAGCTCCAGGAGTCTACATGCTCAGTGTTGTGTGACATGAAGGAGACATGAACAAACATCTCATCCCAGATAAAAAACTGATGGCAATCCAACACACAGGCAAAACCAAAGTTCATCTTGGTGACCCAAGGAGGTCTTTTGTTGCTTTGTTTGTTTGACATATAGGAATATGGGTGGGAGTTACTTACACGAGCAGAAATGACTCGAAGAAAGTTGAGGCACCAAAGCCAACCTCAGCACCAGGGACAGCTCAGAAAGGCTGGGAAGCTGGAATCCACCACATAGCCTGAAGCAGCTTCAGGTGGCTCAGCCGGCCTGAGCCTCTGCCAGGCAGTTCCGGTGATCTCTGCTGGACTTGTCTGAGAGTCGAATGCTGTTTGTATACTCTTGAGAAGGAGAGTGGGGCTTGTGAATCTGGTCAGTTTCAGGGACTTCCTAAAGCTGTTTAGAATTGTTTACTTCCTTTCTTAAGAAGCTTCCCTGCAGGATGGAGTATTTCACCACCACCCCCATAAACATCCTGTTGTTTTGCCTCCTAAATATTCTGTCCTAAAATATTCTGTTGCTTCAACTCCATTTTGCTTCTTATTTACTAAAGATCCTTCCTCCAAGATGGAAGATTTTAACCCTGGAGAAAACTACACAGCACAAACAGATATTTTCCTGTGATAGGATCCCAGGCCCCAGGTTCTTCCCAGCCCTTGGAAAACTTCCACCTGGAGGGTGACGCAGGGAAAGAGAGATAAGCCAGGCTGCAGGCACAGACCACAGCAAATTCTGAAGCACAGGAGGTGCTTAAGCTCAAATTGCTGAGGAAAACCCTGTACGCTACCAGGAGTTCCTTGGGATTGTGTGCAAATGAAAAGGAACAAGACAGTCAGTTCCTGAGCTAGGAACTATCTGTACCCCACTGCAAAGGCAAGAGAAATCAGTCTCAGGAAGCACACTCCTCCTTGGAGATCCCGATACTATAGTGACCAAGTCAGAATTGAGCACAGACCTCAAGATCTTAAGACACTGGTTCTCAGCCCTTTAATACAGTTCTTCAAATTGTGGTGACCCCAACCATAGGATTGATTTTATTGCCACTTCATAAATGTAATTTTGCTACTGTTAGGAACCATATTGCAAATATCTGTTTTCTGATGGTCTTAGGCGACCCCTGTGAAAGGGTTGTTCAACCCCCAAGGGGTTAGCCTACAGACTGAGAACCACTGTCTGAAGGGTTCTGTTAGCAAATATCACCTCTCTATTACAGAACATCACTCATGTAAGAGTGCTCAGAGGCATTATCATAGCTCACACAACATCCCACAGGGGGGAAAATACATCAGTCGTGATTGTGCATCTCTCACCCAGGCAAAGGGGCGCAAAGATACTAAACAACCCACCCCAAAACACGCAGTTGATGACTGAGTAAACTGGCCCTTCAGCCTTCTGGATCCTTCCTTATACCTAAAATATTCTAGGTCTACCATCTCATCCTTCCTTCCCTAACCCCTTCATCAAGGGTGCTCTGCCATTTGGGGTCTGGGCATGACTAAACACAAATAAGGAATTATTGGCTAACAATTTAGCAACAGGTAGAGGTGATCAAGCCATCTGCTGCCTCCTACCCACTGCCACAGCCTAATCCCCTCTCTCTCAGCAGTGTCCTAGATCCATGTTCAAACACAAATTAATATACTGGTCTTTGCATATGTATTTGTGGCTTCAGGTGGAGAGAGAGCCCACATGAGCAGGTGGTGAAAAGGCAGTGGGTGGAGATGCTCTGCTCATGCAAATGATCTTAGTCAGGGAAGGGAGGCTGCTGAAGGGCAAATGGGACTGGATGGAGCAGGCAGCCAGAGAGGACAGACTCTGAATGACCAATTAAGGCAGGCCTGCAGGGATAGAACCCTGTTCCATGTGGGAAGTCTCCTGTTACCTCCAAGGTCGTGCATTGCTAGTTCTTTAGCCATACTAGGCAAGGAGAAGCCATGTGACTATCCCAGGGACAGACGGCATGGGCAGGACCATAGCAAATCCCCATCTCAGGCAGCCAGCTGGCCAGGCATCCAGGCGCAGGCCACCTCTCAGAGTCTGCTTTTTCACTGTAACTTTTGAAGATGTGAGTGCAGTAACTATGCCCTAGTAAGTTTGCATGGGTTTAATGGTGGCTGGCATTTAGTGGATGCTTACTGCATACCCCGCCTTTCCCTTCATTTCATTCTGTCTCATCCTCATGATAGCTGTTACCATTCCAGTTTTACAAATGAACAACTTGAGGTTCCAACAAGATTAAATTGAGTTATTGTTCCTAGGACCTTAACATCTTGGGCCGCACCCAAGCTCCGGGGTATGTGGTATACAAAAGTATATTCTCTATGACATAGAGTCGGCAGTAGATAATGGGTGGTGGGTGGGAATGGGATGCATCTCTAAGCCTTAAGAATGAAGAGAAGCCATATGTGTTAGAAATAGGGAAAGAGAGAACAGTATGTGTCAAAGTCCCATGGAGGGTCTGATGTCTGGAATACCTGTAGCAAGAGGATGGGAGGGCTGAGTGACACTGGATGGAGGTGGGTACAGATCAGGCTCAGCTGCGCTAGCTGCATAGAAGCTTCCAAATTTTCTCCCAAGTGCATTGGGAAGCTGGAGCTCAAGGACACCCAAAGATAGGTCCTTTCCACCATCTTGTGCTGTCTCCTCTTACCTCATGCTCCCCATGCAGACATGTTAAGAAGCTAGTAGACACTATGGGAAGTCTTCTCATAGCTCTGGGCGGGCTAACATGAGATCCTTTTGGGTGCCCAGTCAGGTCTCTTCTCCCAATCACACAAACATAGGTTGGGCCCATATTGTTCCTCTTTAAAGTTGCCAGATACCTAATACGGAGATGGCAAAGAAGGATAGGAGAGCCTTTGGGTGTGTGTGAAGCATGTGTGTAGGCATCAGGTTTGAGTGTGGGGAAAGCATGGCTTTGACACCTATTGTCTCTTACTGCAGCGGGACTGAGAACAATCCCAAGGACATATGTCAGGCATCCTAGACCAGAAGAGTTGAGGGTACTCGGGCTCAGGAAGTAGAAATTTCTCACTCAATACCCCAATGCTACAGCAACCAAGTAGAAGAGGCCCTACTGAGTCCAGAATCCACACTTTTAAGGGTGAGTGGCCTGAACTCTGGAGTTTCCTGAAGTCCACTTACTAAGCATGACATGCAGCTGTTTTATCTTTGTTCTGCACGGTGAGGGGGATTCTTCATTTCAAGAGTCAGAAATTGAGACAGCAAGAGAGGTAAGGACCTGCCCCAGGCCACACCCCTGAAGCAGGAAGGCTGGTCCTTCCCTGCTGAATCCTCCTCCTGGAATTTGAGCAAATCACTACTTCCTTAACCATCTTTGCTCTTCTGTAAAATGGGATCCACCATAGAACTGTCTGGCAGTGTGCTGCGAGCAAACTGCACAGCGTCAAGGGAACATCCCTTTCCCTTTACTTCCTGTGTGGCTCACAGTAGGTGTTCTGTGATTATGCTCAGACATACTCCTCTCTCTAAAGACAAAGAGGAGGGATGGGTTAGTCCAGCAGTATGATATCAGGCCTGCTAGAGCTGTTCTTACAGAATGTTCCCTAAGAGCTCATCCATGTGCATTCTCTTTCTCTCGCTCTCACTCTCTCTCTCTCTCATCTGTCCCCCACACCTCCTTCTTTCCTTTTCTCCTAACAGGTCTCTCTCCCCCTCCATCAGCCTCCCCAGGCCCCAGCACAAAGCTGTAGATACATTTCTTGACCCCTCTGCAGCAAGCTTAGTTATAGCCAATAGCCATACTTGATAAGTCAGTACTAGCCATACTCTTGGGACTCTTGGCATTAGAGAAGGACCATCTGGGATCATCTAGCACCTGACACAAAACTAGTGCTCCAGTGACAATGACTAAAGAGTGTTCTAACCCTCCTGGGCTCATCCACCGACATTCCCAAGCTCTCCCAACACCACCTTCCCTCTTTGTTTAGGCTCAAACAGGATCCATCACCCTTCAGTGTCCAACTAACATGCTCTCACCTACTAGAAGCTTCTACAATGTTCTCTCCCTCATGTGCTGCTAACAGTTCTTGGGTTTGTGGGTCAAGGGGATCGCTGAGTGGATGGATTTCCTTTAAGGTAACAAATTTATAAAAGAGTTACTAGCACCATAGACACCAACATGGAGGGAGCTCTGGAGAGAGAGTTCAGGCTCCTGGGGCAGAGTTGGCAGGGGCGGGTCTCTTCTTAAGGTTTTCCAAGGAAGAAGGAGGTTTCATGCTGTGTAGGTAGTGAATAGTCTACAGTGTGTGCCTGATTTCTAGGGGAAGAAGTGTACAACTCCAGGGATGAGGTACAGGTGGAAAAGTGAGCACATCTGGCAGAATGGTGGATTTAGTTCCACTGTCCCTTTTTTGTTCCTGATTCTGATGTCCTTGGAGCAATGAGAATATTACCTGCCATTTTCCTGAGATCTGTGCATCTGGGGGGGGTATGTTGAAGGGTCATATATTCACAGACAGGCTCTCATCCAGAGCTTGTCATTTTCTTCTCAGCGGCTGTGAGAAAGAGGTTGTTGCCAGTAGGTGTGGCTTGATGAGCCCCTAGCCTGCATCTAACAGGTGTAGCTTCCAGCATGTTTATCCCAGCACTCATCAAAATCTGCTTATCCACAGCTACCGTGGAGATGGGCGTTTGTCTAAGGCAGAATCCAGGTTTGTATACTAGCTTTGACAGAGGTGTCAATAGGGTCTCACTCAGGAACGAAGTGGGTATGATGTGGGGGTTCTTCAGGATTCTCAGGGGACTCAGGTGTGGAGCAGCAATGGTGTGTCGATGCTGAGTGGCAGAAGGCTGTGTGGGAGGTACACTTCAGCCTGCATGTGCAGCGATGTCTCTCTCAGTGCACAGGGCTTCCTGTCCAAAGTCTCCCTCTCTCCCTCCCCGCTCCCTTCTCCATGTAGCACAGGCATCCCATGAATCACCAGCACATTATTAAGCCTCCTGGTGATTAGACACATCAGTAGAAGAGCACTAAGGGAAATAACCCTAAACTGTGCTTCTAGTCCCCAACCTTGCTGGGTGCACCAGACCCCTCTCCCAAACCATTAAGAAAATACTGAGCCATGAGGGTGAGCTCTTCCCCTTCCAGATCATTGCTCACCACCATCATCCTACAGTCCCCAGGGAACCCTGTTCTGTCCCCCAGGAAGGAAGCTTGGGTGTGTGTGACTCAGACAAGATCTTTCCATCCTGATTCCTAATCCTCAAGGTGGAGCATAAAAGGCCCTGACCTTTCAGCTCATGAGATCAGCTGAAGTAAGAGCTCCTTCAGATCCCAGGCTCTCTTGGTGCTGCCTTCCTGTATTAGACAGAACCCAGAGCATTCCAGACGGCTCAACACTGAGGATGTGAACAGATAGCTTTCCTCCAGCTTAGCTCGCACACCGCTTTCTTTAAGGATTTTTCTCTGAAAGTCCACTCCCACCCCATATCCAGGCTCTGAGGTGTCCCCAGGCCATACAATATCTGTTTGCAGGTCTGTCATCTGTCTCCACAGCAGTCTTTGAGCCTTTTTACAACAAGGACAGGGCCTCATTCATCTCAGAGCTGTTGCTTGGCACAGTGCCCAGTACATCTTAGCAATTTCAGAACCTTTCCTGGACGTCTGAATGAATGAATGCATGAATGGCTAGCCTAGGACACAGACCAGCTCTGCGCTAGTCACTTTGATAGTGATGGGTGCATGGGAGAAAGAAGAGGAAGATCCCAGAGTGAGGGGTAGGGAACTGGCCTTGGGTCTCATCCCTTCTAATTGACCAGTCCCTAAGTTAATCTCCAGTGGGATAGGGGTGGATGTACAGAGCAGGGAAAGAGATCCTTGGCCTGAGATAGATCTCACAGTAGACAGATCAGCCCTGGGCCTCAATGCCTTCTGGGCCAAAAGGAGAGGCCATCTTGTGTGTGAAAGCCAGCATTTCTAATACTGTCCCTGCTAGGAAAAGAGGGTCCCTGAGCACTTGCCTGCTTGCTTACTGCTCCTTTGCTGAAACCCCCAGTGGATCTTCCTGCAGTACTTGGAAAATGACTCTACGGAGAGATACCATTCCTGACTCTTCTGCAGATTGCAAAAGCTTGGGCCAGCCCCCCATCTTCATCTGCTCTGTGGCCAGTAGCCAAGTACACGCACTAATATTAACGGTCCTAATGGGATATTGCTTGGCTGTCTTGCTTACAAAGCATTTTCAGATCTATCACCATAGCTGATCTCAAACTACCATGGAGGGCATAGTAGGGTAGTGGCTAGTACGCCATCTTACCATGGGGAGAAACTGAGGGTGTGGGAGAGAAAAGGATCAGCTCCAGGTAGCATAGAAATGGGCCAGGCTAGAGCACTGACCAGAGGTCAGGTGTCCTGACTCCACATCTTGTTCTCAGTATTATGGTCAGCACATCTCCTCCTGGGTAATCTATTCTCTGTCAGGAGAAGACAGTGTAACAAGGAAAGGCAGGCTTCAGCTGTCCACTGCAATAGCTGAAAGACATGCCAAGAAATGTTTGGAATGACCTTGGACTCGACATCTTCCTCTCTGAGCTTCAAAGTCCTGATGACAGTTCAGAGCCTGTGCAGAAGGACTGGCAGCAGCTTGTCCCTGGGTGACCACCTCAGGGATAGAGAATGAGAGGGACAGCCCAGAGGTACAGGTATGGAACTCCAGAGGACTCCTAAAGCCTCCTGGGAATGGGACAGAATGGCTATATCGCAGCTTCCCCTGACAAGTGGCTTACACACTTTATCAGCGTGTGCTAAAACAGTCCTGCCAGATGGCAATTATTTTCATTCCAAAGCAGAGACACTTGAGGCACAGAGAGGTGAATTAGCTTGTTCTGTCACACAGCAAACAACAGAGGCATCTTTCAGATTTCAGATCTGGGCCATCTCTCAGTCGAAAGCAATTAATAAATAGAGGTGGACTGAGCAGGATGCATGTGAAAACCCCCAAGCTCTCCCCCCGACACACAGAGTCTCAGCCCCAGGCTGGGTCCCCTTTGCTCTACCAGCTCACCCTGTCATCTCAGCCCAGGCAGAGATTTATGTATCTCACTTCAAGGATTTTTCTTTAATAATAACATTTATAATCATTTTAGAAATTAAGAGCTGAGGATGCAAAGCATTTTAATTAAAATAATCCACAGCTGATAATTATAGGACTCTCTTAGCTGGAACCATCTTCTCTCAATCTGTCACAGTCCCTGAGGAAGGCAGGAGTTAACCGTGAGCAATTGAGCGAGTCTCAGCCCCTGTGGGTAGCGCAGGAGTGGGGGCTCCAGGTTCACCTCAAGAGACTGTTTTCAGGGTGAGCGCAGTACGTAGGGCCTTGGTGCTGGGTTCCTGGGAGCCTTGCAGGGTAAGGTATCTTCAGGAGAAGAGGCCACTCCTAGAGCCCCTTCCTCTAGCCTGGCCTCACCCTTGTTTCAATCCCTTCCCTGTGTCCATGCACAATCCTTTGCTCTTTTTCCCACAGGCCCACCCATGAAGACCAAGACACAGAGCTACCCACATCAAGAACCTCTGCCAACAGCCCCAGTTGCCAGCCTCCACCCCACCCCAACCCTCCCAGGAACTGCCCTGCCCTCTGTGGTCAGGAGAGGGCAGTGAAGGCCACTGGATATGGACAAAGGTCCTGAAAGCAGAGACTCAATGATGAAACCTAGAACACCAGAAGTGTCCAGCTTGGGAGAGCAAAAGAGCCCTGTGTACACCTCCTTCTGCTAGCTCAGCACTGGCCTCTCTGTGAGATATTCTCCCATGTCTATTCTCCTAGGAACTCATATGCCAGCAGAGACAAAAATGTGCAAACCAAACATAGCAGAAAACAATTACACCCAAGATAATGCTGCAGCAGTCAGAGTTTCCCGAGAGTGATCAGAGAATGAGGTTTTGCAAAGATGTGATCCTCCACCAGGGTTGTGATGGATGAATAGAAGCCCACTGATTCAATGACAGTTATAACTGCTCAATTTGCTGACTGTTTGCCATGTACTAGGTGCTGAGCTGGTCTGGTCTGTGATCTAGAGTACCATAACTAGCCTGAGCCAAAGTTTATAATCAATACTTGCTTTTCATTGACAGGATCGTCAAGGCTGTACCATGTGCTTGAATTACATAGTAACTAAGAAGCAGTGCTGGGCCATGAGCTGAGACACATCAGTGAGTGTGAGTCAGTACTTCACCAGAGGGCTAGCAGAACCTAAGGAAGGCTTCTGGGAAGAGCAGCTGTCTGCAGAACAGACAGATACAGACTGAGCAAGAGAAGTGGGTAAGAAAGGAGACAGGAGCCACAGTAGACAGCATCCTGTCTGACCAGTTTGGGAAACTTCTCTGGCCTCAATCCCCCATCAGTAACAGTAGGGTGTG
This sequence comes from Sigmodon hispidus, assembly GCA_004025045.1. NCBI lineage: Eukaryota > Metazoa > Chordata > Mammalia > Rodentia > Cricetidae > Sigmodon > Sigmodon hispidus. The sequence continues at coordinate 69,947 of PVIH01000611.1, forward strand.
GCTCCCTCTGGATACCCTTCCAGCTCACAGGGTCTGCAGGACCCTGGGGCCTCCTGAAGTGTCTCTAGTTCTTGGCACAGTGCCTCCCTCCCTATGCTCAGCAACAGGAGTAGCCTAGCCCAAAGAAGATAATCATTTTAGGGCTCCAGTATAAATCCATGGCCAGGAAGGTGCTAAAAAGGAAGTTCTAGCAACAACCTGGACATGACCTTCTTGAGCTTCCCGATGTAGTGAGTAAGGGATGGGGCCAGTCAACAGGGGAAAGGTGAGAGACCTCCAGTAGGGGGCGATAGTGACTTGGCTCCCTGCGGGGTTGGGAGGGAGACCTGGTTCTCCAAAGGCTTCCTTCCCTACTTCTCCAGCCTAGGTCTATCCCCTCCCCACTGCCATGGGAGGCCTGCAGAGGATTACCCAGACTCATTCATGGATAAAATTGGTTCTTGGCCAGGAGAGCTGTTGACGGGAGGGGTGGACTTTGTAATGAGCATTGTGGGGGACCAGGAAGGGCACACTGGCAGAAGTAGGCTGGCCACACACAGAGCCCACTCTCCTACACCAGTAATCACATCTTAGGTGGCATCCCCAGCCTGCCCATATCAGCTCTGCCAACCCCTGTTCTGTCACCCTCAGAGTGCAGGCATGATCTAGAACACATAAACAGAACTTGGCCATCCCAGACCAAGGGCTTCTGAGGAGTAGCTGGACCAGGGTCTCAGTGCTGTGATCTAGGGAGAGCCTGCTGGTTTTACAAGGCTTGGGTAACTGACAAAAATAGATTAAGACTGAAAGGAAGGGGGATTACTCAACCAACCCATGAATCCTTGGGGCGTAAGCTACAGGCTTTTTCTGGAAAAGGAAGCTCCCTTCCCTCCCCCCTCCCTACCTCCACCTTAGAGAACACCAGAGGCTAAAGTGATTTTTAATAGTCGAGTTTTGCTGAAGCTAAAATTGATGGAATAGCCACCTCTCATTTGCAGTATTTATAAGGAAGAAGACTCCATAAACTGGTGATTTGCAACAAGTCAAAGAAGCTAGAAAACATTTAAATAAAATAAATTGAGAATAAAGTATGTAGATAAAAGAAAGCCAGAACCGACAGCTGTGGAAGTCTAAGTGGTGGTAGGGAAGAGAGAGATACACAACAAACAGAGGGAAATCATGCCTTCACTGATGCAGGCTCTGCCCTGTAACAAGCCAGGGTTTGAGGGTACCAATTACATCACTAACACGTGTGAATGAAGGAAAGAAAAACAGGACAGAACATGGATCCATAAGGAAAGAGTCCTGAAGCCTACAATGATCCAAGTGTGAATTCTGAGTTTCCTATAATTGGATAGGGGGATGGACATGTCAAAAGAAACAACTAATTTGAGCTTGGATCATACCATACCAATCTCTAGCCCCTTGGGCATCCTGAGACCTCTTGGGTTTCATTCATGCTTCTGACGGCTAGCTCATACAGAAAATTTCCCCCAAGAAAGCAAGACTTGGTTTGGCATCTTCACTGGCCATCACAAGAGAATGATTGTGCCAGTGAGGTCTCCTGGCCTTGCATGGTCTCCCCTGGCTGGACTGCCTTGGAGAATGTTGAGACACATGGTCGGTTCTGTAGAGACACGGAAGCAGAGAAAGCTGTGAGAGAAGCCCAGCATGCATGTCTAGGAAGAGCATCCTCTTCCTGCCTTGCCTTGGATGCGATCTCACCCACAATGTTTGCAGATTTACCAGTCCTGGGTTCTGGATGTGGCTCGGGAGTGGGAGTAAGAGGTTCCTGCTTTGCAGATGTGGTTCCAGGGGACAGGTGGCAAGCCCAAACTCACTCTGTCAGTTATGGGTGACTGAGACTAGCCCATAGCTCATTTCTGCTAATCTCACACTAGAAAACACTAGTCACAGAGGAGCCTCATTGCCTTGTCAATGGGAGAAGATGCTGGTGGCCTCTAGCTGCCATTGTGGCAAGGCTACCCAGAGAAAGGACAAGAAAAGGAGCCAGACTATGTCAGCATGATTGGAGGCCACAGAATAACGTGTGTAGCCTGAAGAAGTAAGTCACTGGTGACAAGACTCAAGGTAATAAAATGCAGAGAGGGAATAAAGTGAGACAATGGTCCTGTCCATCCTTCGTAGAGAGACCACACTAGGCTCATTACCTTCTCTGGGTTCAAGGTCCTCTTTTACAATAGGTTTTCTTTCTGGTCCTCTGGCTGAGGATTAAATGGCCCTGAGAGGTGGAGCTCAGTCAACTTAACTATTGCAGGCTAGGAGTGAATCCTGGTTCCTTACTGTCCAGCAGAGAGATGAATGTCTGCTACAGAAGAGATGCCCCAGGAACTGAAGGGGTCCATCCTGAAGAACATTTTCTTTCTTATTTACTGAGAACACAGTTTGAGCCGGGCCCTAGGGAATCATTGGTCAGTTGTCATCCTTTTTTTTTTTTTTAGAAATTTGGTGGCTCTCCATCCCAGGGATGCCTTAGGATCCCCTGAAGGGAGATGGTAAATGTGCACATTTCCAAACCCAACTCTCGGCCAACCAAATCTGTACCTGTCCTTTTTAAGTCTCCTTGGCAGTTCAAATATACAATCAGAAGACAAGAAAACAAGCAATTATAGTGCTTTCTTGGTGTTGGTCTGCCTGAAAAAGTACAGGAAGAACCTTGGAAGGCTGCCTAAGTCAGATTGTGGTGGTGGTGGGGTGGGGGTCAGTTAGGACATACTGGAAGAAATGGCAGGTGGTCCAGGATGGCATGATGGTGATATAGAAGAATGGAGGCTGCTCTACTGGGTTGATCCACAGGAGGAGTAATGTGAGGTGAGCCTGGGGTGGGGCTCAGATCATAGAGGGCTTGTTTACTTTATCAGGGAATGGCTTAGACCCTAAAGCAACAGTCTCATTATGGCATTGAAGTCAGGGAATGAATGGCAGGTCAGGTTTCCACAGGCTATTTAGGGACCCAGGCTGCTCATCTAGCTAGCAAAGGCCTCCTGACTGGCGAAGGTCAGGACCTCCCTGCTGTTCCTCCAGAGACCTCAGCAGGATGGACCCTCTCCCCAAGGCTTCCAGGGGCTTCCAGTTTAATCAGATCTCTGTGGAGCATTAGCAAGGGGCTCCCTGGGCCAGTGGCGTTCCTGCTACTAATCGGCAGCTGAGGTAGAATCGATGGCAGCATTATTGATCTCACCTCTTTTCAGCTCCTTAAAGAGCTTATTGACCAGAGAGCCGCAGGGGCCTGGGACATGCACTCTGCAGAAACGTGAATCTCCACCACCCCAATGAGAAAGGCAAGGAAGGAATCTGAGGACAAGTGCCCTGTGCAGGCCCTGTCTTCCACCTCAGGCTGCTGACGGTGGCTTCAGAGTCTGGGATCCATCTCTTATCTCCTTCTCCCCTGTCCTACACTCCAGCCAAGTTAAAAATAGCCCTTTATCCCCAGCCTCTGGGTTTTGCAACCCAGGGTCTCACACAAGCAAAAAGAAAATGTGCTATAACAGGGATCTCTGTCTGCCCTCTGAGGTGCAAAAGAGAGGCAAGAATCAGGCTGAGAATATATCTGGCTTTCTGTGTTTCCAATCTTTTTTGCTGAAATAAAGCACACTTAAGAAAAATGCACTTATCCTAAATGTGAAACTCAAAAATATGTCCAAAACCCAGCCATCTGTGTAACCAACATCCAGGTCAAGAAACAACCTCACATTCTCTGGAGCTCCCCTTGGGCTCTGTTCCAGTCACTGCAACCCAAATCTACTGTGTGACTTCAAACCCCACAGATTAGCTTTGCCTTTGCTTTCAGTTAGTATAAATGGAATTTTACAACAGGCCCGCTTTTGTGTCTGCCTTCTTTTGTGAGGCATCATGCTTCAGCGATCCATCCACAATGTTGCATGTCACCGTGGAGTGACCGTTCTCATTGTTAGATAGTACTCCATTGTGTGAGCACACCATCATTTATTTATCCATTCCACTGTTGATGGGCATTTGAGTTGCTTCCAGTTTGATGCTGTTACAGATAGTATTAAAACAGCCCATATTTAAAAAAAGAAGTAGAAAAAAAGAAACTGTTTAAACAAATTTAGATTCTTAAAAAAAAATGACCAGAAAGAAAATCATTATACATTCATTTCATAATTTCATAAATATGTACCAATCACCAAGAGGGTGCTGGACAGGTCCTCCCCTACGCTTAGCTTTCACAGATCAGATGACATCCTACACCAGCTAGAAAGGATATTGCAATCGCTCGCTGACCTCCATGGTCATTCTCTTTAAAATTACAAAGTGGGTCTTAGCAGGAACACACAATAGATGTTGGGCCACCCTACACTCCCTGCTCCTGTCCTTTTCCAGGTGGGCACTCCTGAGCTGTAGATGCTCTCTTTCCTACTCTCCTCCCATCTAAGCTAACATGCATAGAAGACAGGCACATTTTTAAAAAGCCAACTTATAAAGAAGGCTCAGATTCAGCTGAATCTCAGGTGGGAGGATAGCACCAATGCAGGAAGATACTTACTGTTCATCCACACTCCCAGTGGATCATGTTTATGCAAACACAGAGCAAACTAATGCTGAAGTGAGCATGCCCAGGACAGCAGCATCTAGAGAAACACATTGCATGTGCCTCAGAAGCCCAAGTAGCCAGACCTCTGAACTGTCTCTACCTCTCTCTACTCTGTAGTGCAAACAGTCAGAAATGGCTCAGTAGACAACGGACTCTCCGATTGTGTAAATTTCAGCTCTGTGGTAGATAATGCAGCTGGTCATCTTCAAGAAGCTAAGGCAAATTCACAGCAATATCTGACTGTGAAACAAACTCCAGAGTCCCTGAAGCCCCAGGCACAGTCACATTCTTCTTCAATTTCTCCAGAAATTCTCACTAACTTCAGAAATTCTACCTAAGACATTGGGATGGGGGACAAGCTTTTTGACATTTTATTTATTTGTGTGTATATATGTGTGGGTCTGGGTGCCACAGAGTGCTTGTAAAAGTCTAAGAACAGCAGCCTGCAGAAATCACTTCTCCCTTCTCATCATGTAGGTCTTGAGATTTGAACTCAGGTCATTAGGATTAGCATCAGGAGCCTGATGAGGCATCCCGGCAGCACCCCTACAAACATAATTATTAAAGCCAGATAGACTTGGGATTTAAATTCTATTTAATTATTAGTGTGCCCTTGGGAAAATTACCCAGTTGGTCTGAATCTGAATTTCAATGGTGACTGTGTTTATTTATTTCAGTTATTAAGTTTTGTTGGCTATAAATTTTGTGTTTTGCTCCTTTATGACCTTTTTTTTCGTTTATTTTTATAGGATAATTTCTATTTCTCCATCCAGTGTGAGCACTGTTTTCATTAGATCCTTAAGCACAGCCATGAGAACAGCATTAAGATACTTGTCTGCTAATTCCACAGTGTGCATCATTTCAGAGTCATGTCCAATGGGTCGAATTTCTCAGGCTTTCTGGTGTCAAGTCTTTTGGGGGTGCATTCTGAATGTTTTATATCATTAGAATGGATTCTTAGAATTCCCTGGTTACAATACAGAATTTTTTGTTTGTGTAGTTGACTCTACTAGACTTTCACTGAAAAATACTCCACTTTGGAGGTTGTCACTCTTTATACTCAAGAGTCAGTACCTTTGGTCTTTAGTGGGCAACTCAGTATCTGTCCTACATGTGTGTTGGTTCCTAGGGGAGGCCTGATGTTTGGCAGAGTCTACACCCAGATCTCAGTTCCTTCCTCTGGTTTACTCTACTCTTTCACATTCTTAAGAAATTATTCATTTTTATTTTATGTATATGCTTTTGCTTACATGTATGTCTGTATGCCACATACATACCTAATGCCCAAGGAGGCCAGCAGAAAGCCTTGGATTCCCTGGAACTGGAGTTACAGATAGATTGTGAACCACCATGTGTGTGCTGGAACCTAATTCAGTCCCCATAAGAGCACTCAGTGCTCTTAGCCACTGAGCCATCCAGCTAGCCCCCACTTCTTCATTTTCTAAGTGCCTCATTCCCTGGAGGTTAAGAGTGCTCAGCTGGGACCAGAAGCGGAAGCCCCTCGAATCTTGCTCTGAAGAGTGTGCGGACTGTAGGCATTCATTCTGTAGTGTGCTCTTAGATGCTCAGTAGATGTTGCCTGTGCCTGCTGCCTGAGCTGATGCTCTGGGAATTCCTTTTCTCTGCTTTCACAGAATGTGCAGATCCTCTTATTCTGCCCTTACAAAACCCCCAAAAGGGCTGCAGGGTAGAAATCATTTCCCCTCTTTGTAGGTGAGAAGCTCAGAGGATGGGGCGTGGCCAAGATCACATGATTAATCAGTAGCGAATGGGAGGCCAGACCCCTGTATTTCCTGATGTCTTCCTACATTATCTGTGGGCACTGAGGCTGAGCAAACTTGAACAGACCCAGACAGTCTGGAGGAAGTGCTGTACCCCACCATCCTATTTCAAGGTCCTCCTCATTTGTAGAAAAATTCTGAAAGTACTCACAGAATATGTCTCCTGGAGTCTTGCCTCACTCATCCTGGTGTGAAAGTCCTCAGCACTGAAGGTGCCAAACACACTGCAGAATTGTGAATTCCTGGGAATTCCTGTATTGATCATGAGTGCAGCCAGGAAGTGGTATACTGTGTGGACATCAACACTGCCACTCAGGCTCTCAACAACTTCTGTGACTTAGAATCTTCAACTTCCTGACTCACTAAATGGAAAAGTTCCCTTCCTGGCCAGCTCTATGAGATAAAGAGACGGAGTACTGAGTGTCAACTATTTTGAGAAGTAGCATGTAACCGTGGGAGGGTGCTTTCCCCTTCTTCACATCTTGGTCACTCAGAGTAGCATAAGATTCCTCAAAGGCCACAACACAAGGTCCCTATGTTTGGAGGAATACACCATAAAGCAAACTCAAGCAGACAGGGCTGGGAGTTTGACCACATGGTCCTCAAATCTTTGCCTCTATACTTTCTAGTTGGAGATCTTGGAGCAAAGGCTGTCATTTTGCTGAACCTTAGTTTCCTTATCTAAACATTGAGAATAATAATGACAATAAGAGGAATAGTAAATGAATTATAAAGTTATCATGGGTATTAAATGTGATTATGTATGTTAAGTGCTTTGCTTATTATCTGGCATATGGTAAGTGTTCAATAAATAATAGCTTCTAATAAAATTGGCAAATTTTACCTGTGGGTGCAACTCCACTGACAGGCTCCCAGAGAAAGATTGGATTCCTGTGCCCAGTGTCACTTAGGACCTGCTACGTGATCTCTGATCCTGGAAACACTCCAACTCCCTCATCTAAAAGATTTGGGTTACATTGCAGCCTTTCTTCCCCATAACGGCCAACTGCCTCTGAGCTGATCCCAAGCTGGGCAGAAGGCGCAGAGAGAAAAGTGTCTTTCAGTTTAGCTCCAGACAGGTACCTGCAGGGGCAGAAAGGTGGCCAGCCTGTGCTGAGTTCAGCAAATGCAGACGTGTCTCCATGGGCTGCAGGAAAACCTGAGTGTGGAGGATAGATTTCCATCCAGAGAGGACACTGCCAAAGGATCAGAGAATTAGCTACACCAGGCTGAGGAACCAGAAATCCCCAGAATGGAAGCTGAGATTTCAGCCATCAAACTGCCTCAGTTGTCCCCAAATACACTGTCTCCCCTCTCCCACCACCGCCATTTTCCTCCTCCCCTCCCTCCATCCTGTTCTGATGGTAACTGGTTTCAGTTGCATCCTGGAGTGATATCATTCCTGGGCCAGGCCCAGAAGAATATCTCCCTTCCACAGTTGGGCTCTTCTCCAGCTCCAGGAAGTCAGAGGGACAGTTGGACCAGAATTTGCCACTCACTGCTCTATGACTCTGGACGCAATACTCTGGACCACAGTGCCTACATTTTTAAAGGTACAAAATGATCTTACTCTCACATGTTTCAGCAAAAATTGCATACAAACAAATACATGAAGTAGTCCACTCACAGGCTCCTTAGCATACTTGCTGGTAGGGGCCTGAGAGTGTCACATCACTGCAGATCTTTGATGCAAGCCTAGCTAGAGCAGAGGCCATGGCAGCTGAATGTGAACATGAATCATCTGGGATCTTGTTATAATGCAGACATGGATTTGATTGGTTTGGGCTCAACCTGAGATTTGCCGTCACTAGCAAAGTTTCAAGTGATGCTGAAGTTGGCAGACCATGGACCACACACACTTTGAATAGCAAGAAGCTACAGGCTATGATTACCATTAAGAGTGATACCTCTTAGAGCTCAGAGTCCAGGAGGTGACAGAAACTGTGGTTAATGGATGCTAGTTCCATGAGCATGTCTGCCGGACAGCAGACACAGGGTGAAACCTGGCATTTGGGAGCCCTGAAGGTCCTCCTAGCAGAGGTGACATACATAGGGAATCCACAGGCTAAAGGAAAGGAGAGAAGAAATGGAGTGCTGGTGGCTAGTGTTGTAGAGAACAGCTTGCCGGGGCCCCAATGGGTACTGGCTGGGATTAAAGAGTTTGCATGGACTGAGAGCTTCAGATAAGTTAGGGACACAGGAGACTGAAGAGGCAAATCCTGATGGGCTCAGAGAGGTGCTACATGCCTGGGCTCAGTTGTTTAGGAGCACAGCTGTGACTTGGTCAGATTGAGGATTTGAAAAGCTCCCACTGGCATCTGTGAAGAGGGTGGTCCTCTAGGGCACACTCAGGCTGGACCATTGTAAGCAGAGACAAGAGTGGCATCCTACACTTCCCTTTTATTTCCTGCTGGGTCTGCCCTACTATATTGCCACCATAACACATGCACAGCCCAGAGGGCATTCACAGGGTGGTCAACATGGCATAAAAGCTGGGAGAAATACATGAAAGATAAAGACATATTCTTTCAAAATCAGACGCTTGTCCAGGGTCTTCAAGTTCAAGAACAGACAAAAAACAAAGAGAAGTTCCATACTCAGAGCCTGACAGGGTTCCATAGGCCTGTCACTGAGTGGGGGCCTTAGAGAGGAACTCTGGGGTATGAGAACAGACAGTGTACTGAAGTCCACAGTGATGTCGAGTACACTTCAGAATGTTGGTGCTTGGGCTAGGGGCATCTTCACAGGAGCTAGACACAGCACATCCAGCTCAGCTCCTCCTGTTTGTCAGTAGACACTGCTTAGCCATCCTTACCTGTCAATGCAGATCTGAAGGACACATGGCTATCAAGCTATGCAGAGAGATTCTGGCAGAAGCAGACAAATTTGGCTTTGTACATCACCTTGGAGATACAGCTAATGGTCTTTGAGCAAGCAGAGTACCTCTCTGAGTCTCATTTTCCTAGTGGTCCCACTGGCCAAGGAGTGCATTTATCTGCTGCTGAGACTCACCTAGCTATCAGATAAAGGAATGCTGGAGTTCACACTGTGCATGGGCATCTCTGTGACAGATGACGGGATGCTGACTGTGGCCATTCTGAATGTATCTGTGTGGCATGCTCCCCTCCTGGTGGACCAGAAGAAGGTGGGACTCAGGTATTAGAATTAGGTAGAAATGGGCTTTTCTCTGCTCCCTCCTCCTCTTCCTTTCTTTTCTCTTCTCCCCTCCCCCACCCTTCTTTGGATATCCAAACCCTCCCTAAATAAAGTCCTAAGTGGTAAAAAAAAAAAAAAAAAAAAGCATTAGGTAGAAATGGAAAGGATGTCAGGGTATGTTGATCCACCTAGGTTAAGACAGATTAAAACTACATATTTGGCCAGAGCATGGTCTCCTGCAGACAAATGCCACAGACCAGCACGTTGGCTTGGGGGCATCACCTGAAGGGAAGCTGTGATGACCTTCAAAATCTTGTGCCTGGAATGTCCAAGATTTTGTACCCTCTAGTTCCAAGGTATCTTTCCCCGCTCCACCTTCTGCCTCCATCCGGTTTCTATCTCCTTTCCAGATGTCAAGCTCTGTATCTAGTCCCTGGGTCTTCAAGGCCTGGAGACCCAGCTCTGTCATAGGAGCACACACAGGTTTGCAAGCTGGTAGTACAGGTTGTACTTAGCCCATCGCCTCTGCTTCCCCAGCCCCTCAGGATCCTCCTTATACCTGTCACGGGATGCTCAGCAGTTTCCTGCTCTCATCTGTTAGATAATTAAGCGTCCTTGTCCTCAGTTCCCTTCCTAATCTATTCATTGTGAGTCATTAGTGGATAATTGGACAGAGCTGAGGAACCTTGACAGCTCCAAGCTGGACTATGAGGCCCAGCCCCATGGGTTTAGCAGCTTCTGGCCCAGTTGCTCCATACAGAGGTGTCAGCCCAGGTCTGTTTTTCTATATATATTTCCTGTCTTTTGCAGACACTGTAGACGCCTTGTTTCTCCAGCCTTCCATGTTCACAGTGAGACTAAGCAGGGGCTTTATATGTTCCTTGCTGTGAGATGATCCTTCTGTATGCTGTGAATATGTAATACTCTCAATGGTTAATAATAAAGCTGTTTGGCCTGTAGCAAGACAAGATAAAGTCAAAGGCTGGGCAACCAAAATGAGGACCAAGATGAAGAAGGGTGGAATTGAGAGAGAATGAGACCCAAGAAGCAAGATGTCAAAGGACTGGTAAAGCCATGCACCACATAGTAGTACATAGATTAATAGAAATAGGTTAATGTAAAAGTAAGAGCTAGTTAATAACAAGCCTGAGCTATTGGCTGAGCATTTTGTAATTAATATAAGCTTTAGTGTGTTTATTTGGGACCTAGCTGTTGGGACAGAAAAACTTTGCTTCTGTTTACAGTTTCTGTCTCTCTCCTTGGCAGACACTAAGTGCTCAATAAACATTTGCCCACTGAGTGTGTAGATAATGGCATCTCACAGGTAAATACATCATATTTCACCTAAAATCTTTACCTTCTTTCCTTCTTTGGTTTCTTTGTTTTACTTTTCTTTTCTTCTTTTGACAGTGTCTTTTTGGCCTTAGCTGAAATCACTCTGTAGATCAGGCTGGCTCACACTCATGAGATCTGCCTCTCTCTGCCTCTGGAGCACTGTGATTAAAGGTGTGTACCACCACAGTTGGCTTCCTTACTTTTTTTTAGACAAGGCCTTGCTCTGTATACCAGGCTGACCTGGAACTACCTATATAGCTCAGGTTGACCTCAAATTGATGATTCTCCTCCTGCATCATGCTACCAGACAGAACTTCCAACAGCAGCTCTGGTCAATGTCACCCTTCTCTTCCTCACTCTGCCCTCCCTCTCCTTGTTCTCCCTCCCTCTTTCCTCTTCTTTCCCCTTTACTCCCCTCAGGGTTTATGCATGGAAGGGCTCTACCACTGAGCTACAACTCCCAATTTTTCACCTAGCATTTTTTTAATTAAGTTGCTTCCTAGCATCTGTAATGAATGAGTGGTAGAAATATTCAGCAGCCTGCCCTGGAGCATGGTCTCAGGGTCCTGCAGAAGGAGAGGCCCTTGTCCAGCTGGCAGAGACCCAGGGAACTAGCTGCTCAGTGGCAGTGGTGGACGAATTGATTTGGTATATGGACCATGTCTGGCACATCAGTCTCAGTGTCTAATGGGAGTGCATGAATGAGGGTATGCATTGCCATGTCTGCAGGTCTCTCTGGGCCTCATCTCAGCCTCTCTGCATTCTCTGCCATTCTCGGGCACAGCAACTCTGCTGTAGTAGAAAGAAGCTGTAGCGAGGGCTCAGGAAGACACCCCAAAAGAAGACAGGACATCCCCAGCAACAGTAACAGGCTTTCCGGAATGGAGTCCTAGCAAGCCCTGCCATTGATTATTAGAGGTTCTACGTTCAAGTGGCAGGGACTGGAGCCTGGGGAAGCATGCACAGCCTCCTTGTCCTCTAGGGTCAGGACACTGGATGCTGGCCCTGCTCTAACCCCACCCTGTATATACTGTATAATATTAAACAAATAATACTGTATAATATTAAACACATTGTTTGCCCTCTGGGCTTTGATCTTGCAAAATGCAAAATAGATTCTCCATTATATTTCTGAAAACTCAGTTAATAACAGTAACCCAAAAGCCAAGAAGGCCGATCTTCCAACTTGGTCACCTAGTGTCCTTTACAGAGGGACAAGTGAGTGCTCAGTCCTCAGTTAGGGTCCCAGTACCCTTAGCCTGATCTATGTTTGCCCCTCTGTTTCCCCGGCTTCTTTGCTGAGAACAAGCCATGGAGGCAGAGATGTCTTTACAGACATTACATGATTGACACCAATCCCAGCAAACAAATTTGACAGCTGTCATCATCCTCATTTCATGGAAGGAGAAACAGGCTCAGGGAAAGGCTGTGAGAACACCCCAAGATTGCACACTCCTGTCAGACCCAGGCCTTCTGGCTTGTCCTATGACACAGAAGTCTCTCTCAAAGAAGAAAATGTTTATTCTTTCCTGCCTTTGCTCCTGCACCAGGAGCTTCAGCAGGTGTCAGTGCAGTGAGGGGTCTATGTGTTGCTGGATTTCTGATGCAGAAGTGATGTTTCAGATGCTCATCAGACTTGAACTTGCAGCTGAGATAGCACAGCTGAGGCAGGGGATGAACCAATTGGTTGAGCTTTGTTACTGGTGATCTGGAACAGCAGAAACAGGAATGCACACACATACTGAGTCTCCCTGGGCCTCTCTTAGGTTTTTCTGTAACTGGATTTGGGTATATGTGATACCAAATGATGAGTGTTTGAAGAAATCTGGGCAGGCAAGAGGAGCTGGACCCACCATTGACAAATCTGCTGACCCTGAGCATCTAGGTAGAACCATCCTTGGCTGGGCTACTGGCAAGAGCCATGATCTGAGTGAGGTAACCTTCTGCCCTCATCATGGGTAAGCTTCTTTTGGATGACCCTGACTTAGAGAAAGATTGTTCCAGGGTCTGAAACCAGGATAATCCCAGTTAAATGGGTTAAGGACACTAAGGATGTCACCATGAGGTATCATCTAGAAATGGCTAAGTCTCACATTAGGAGGAATGAGCACACTCTTACCCAGGGCCAGTCATAAGGGTTGTGATAAGAAATGTCTTCCAGTAAAGATGGTCACTTTATTGTTACAGCAAATCAGAAATTGTTCCAAAGTCCAGTGTTCCTTGAAAAGACACTTCCCCTTTGAGGCTCCCTCTTAAGAGGACTCAAATCCTAATCACAACCAGATTTGCCAAACTATACACCTATAGGGAAGGTGGGCAGAGCAAATGGTACCAAGTTATCAACAGGGATTACCAGATCCATTTGCTTTCCTCCAAGGTCTTTGGCATGGGATTTGTTTTATGCCAAGAAAACTATCCAAGCCTGTGGTCCCAGTATTCAGGAGGCAGAGACAGGGGATAGAGAGTACCAGGCCAGCTTAGGCTATATAGTGACATCTGCATCAAGAACTAAAAGGAAAAAAGTCAACAAAAGTGAAGTTCAGAGAGGTGAGCAGGTTTCCCAAGAGCATATTAATAAATACGGTATCGTCTTTTTGTCTTGAGCTAGTTAGTATCTGTGAGAGTCTTGGCTCTGATGCCAGGCATAATGATGGATGTATCCAAGTGTCTCCACTTAAGGTTTATTTTCTAATTCTTCTCTAGTTTTGCTCACATCTAAATCCACAGCAACTTTTGAGCAGCCTTCCCCAAACATAAGTTAATTGCCATAGAAACGTTAACTTTTCTCTACTCCTGTTTAATGGGCATACCTTACATTTGATTAAACCTCCCATTTCCAGTGGCAAGTGCGATGGACACGAGCAAGTTTGTGCACAGCACGGACACGAGCAAGTTTGTGCACAGCACAAACACAAAATGAGTACATCACAACATTGAGCTAATGAGAAAGGGACATTTGGTGGCAGCCCAGTGTTCCAAGGGCAGTGTAGTGGCTGGCGTGTCTCACAGAGGGGATGGGGGAGGTCACTTCAGCTTCAGTCAAGGAAAGTTACTAAGAGAGTGTCTCTTTCTGGGCAGATTCAAATCCTAGTCTGTTTGCCTCCAAAGTTCTGGTTTCTCCCTCATGTTGACAAACTCCCCATCAGCAGCAGCATCACTAACTTCAAACTTTGGTATAGGGCCAGCAGCAAGATGTAAACCTAAACTCTTAAAATCCACCTTTTACGTTATTGGTAAGGGTTTCCTCTAGCCTGCAGCTTCCTCTAGATCTTCCCATGGAGTCTTTTCCATGGCCTCTCCCACCAAATTGCTGACCCTGAGTAGGGAGACCGAGAAGTTGAATCTACTACTTCTCCTGGCAGACTGTGAGAGAGAATGGGCCCCTCTGCTTCTACAGACTGCACCTCCCCTTTGAACAACCTCATAGCTCATTGTCCCCTCAGACATTGACATTGTTGTGGACAACAGATACCTACCACACATTGGAGCCATGAGAGCCAAGATGGCAGAGGGAGGTACACAGGAGACATTTTCCTCCTCCTTCAACATCCTCTATTGTCTTTAAAGAAAGCTACCTAGGTCTCAGAACTGGACATTATCATTTAAAAAAAGTTGGGTACACTAGTTCCCAAATGATGTGGCATGGATCCCTCCCAGCTTGGAATCAAAAAGAGTGGCCTGAGAAATACCTGCTCAGCCACAGTTCAACAGGTGTGTGTGGTGAGGGTGGGTTTAGAGCCCACTGTGGGTTGGAGGGGGAAATGGGCTTTTCATGAATTTCTTATAGGAACTCTCTCCTAATAACCCCGCTTTGTAAGTCCTGATCTACCCTACTGCTCTGGCCTTATTGAGAATTCTGTAAATGGAACTCCTCCACCAGAGGGCTCCTCCCTGACAACAGAACTGGAGGAGTGTCTTAGGGAGCCTCACTCTACCATAGTCCTCTGTTCCTGCCTATCTTCTCTAGCTGGAAGCCTCATCTGACTCCAAAGCCAGCAGAAAGAAAGAAAGACCTTAAGAAGCAGGTTGGGTGGAGTCCTTGGCCCCCAGAGCCTCTTCAAAGGTCCAATTCCTAGACCTGAGGGATCATGGAGACAAGGTATCATGGCAGCCTAGACCCAATTACAGATGTCTGTGGATTTTTGAGATTTGTCACTTCACTCAAGAACCATTAACCCCAATTTTTTTCTCGGAGCCTGACCCAAGGCTTGGGAAAGAATACGAGCTGGCTCCTTCCCAGGAACCAGCTCCTACAGCCCTTTCTAACAGGGAACCAGCCCAGCAGCCAGCTCCTTCCCAGGAACCAGCTCCTACAGCCCTTTCTAACAGGGAACCAGCCCAGCAGCCAGCTCCTTCCCAGGAACCAAACTGCAGCCTCTTCTCCCATCAGCATCCAAGGCAGAGTGTTGATTAAGAAAAGGACAGGACCTGCTCATGAGGACTTTTAGGCAGTGAGGCTTCAGACCTTGTTTCTCTGCCTCCCTGAAAACTGCATCTCCTGGTAGAACACAATGTGGCCTTAGCCAGTGTGGAGCAGGGATGCCAAGCCATCAATGCCAGCTCCAACTCACCACATCCTGCTCATCCCTGCCCATTATGTCTGATCCTGCCTCATTCCTGCCCTCTCTGCTCACATTTCAAGCATCATCTATGGTACTTTGAGCTTCCTGATCCCCCAGCACCCTCATGCCACCCCATGCAGGGCTCCCTTCCTCAGTGGCAGCATCAATTCCACTTTGACCCTTCAGGGTCACTGTCTAGTATGTCTTGGACTTCAGGTTATGCACTGACCCCAGCCCACCCTCCAATGCTTCAAGCCCTATCTCTCCATAGTTACTACCTTTTGGGGTCCCTTTTACACATTCTCATCCCTCCCTGTCAGATCTGCCCTTTGTAATGGTGCTGATCATTGGCAATTATCTAGCTATGACTTGTTTTGGCTTAAGGAAAAGGTGTACCCATCCTGGTGAGAATCCAGTCACCACTAACTCATGGGGGAAGCTGGTGGTCTGCCTTCCCTTCTGTCTTTCCAATCATGCTGCCAGCCAGCCCCACCTCAGCTCAGAACCCTGTCTTCTGCCCCATAGGTCGAAGCACTTGTCACATTATTGGAATTGTTGATTCTCCTCTGCCTCCTCCTCTCTTCTGGGGTCCTGAGGGCCAAGCTAAGCTCTCTTCATTTCTACATCCCCAGCACATCCCACCTAGACTCATAAATCCTGCACCTGGTGGCCCCAATGCTAATGTCGTCTGAATTTCTTGATCAAAGAAGAGAATGTATCTCTGTTCAAATAACCTTACAGACAGCTGGGGAGGGTGAAAAGAAGACTCCCCAAAGGGCAGAGAGAAGGCGAGATGGGCAATCAGAAGGGCCTGGGAGGCCAAGAAGGAACAGCACCGACTAGACAAGCCAGTCCGGGACTGAGACTCAATGTTCCCATTCACTTTGGCAACCCCTGGCTGCTTATCGTGCCAGGGAAGTTATTGACATTGAAATTGAAATTGAAATTGAGTTAGAAGAGGGGAGGGAGGCCTGCGGGAGCCATGCAAATCAGGGTGAAGAAAAGGGAGACATTCCTATTCTGGGAAGCCCTTTATTACCGGGTTCCCAGCTCTTGCTAACTCATAACCTGTTGCAAGGCACTGGCCTTTCATCTTTCCTGATGCAGAGACTCTGGGAACAGCCATAAGGCCCCTGGACCCAATCTGCCTACTAGGCATAGCTCTGCTTCTGCAAACCTACTATGCACCAGGCACCGTGCATCATCACCATCATCATCAGTGTCAGCTTAACATCTCCAAGACTTCCAAAGCAGGAACACTTCCTGCAGCCATGGCAGCTGGGTGGCCAGCCTGTGACTGAATGACTTCAATGACAGGGAGATCACTACCTGACTAACAGCCCATTCTGTGTGTTGGACAGCCCCATTGTTCCAAAGATTCTTCCTGTGCAGAAATGTACCTCTCCCATGGTTGCCATGGGTACTAGCCCTCTTCCTCCTCCTCCTCCAGGAGCCTCCACGGGGGATGCCTATGCTTATAATCAGGGATACAAGCTAGCTTCATGAGGGTAGGGGAGAATGGTGCTCAGTCATCTCCCTGAGGTAAGGGAGACCTGGACCGACCTTATCTCAAAGGGGACGACTCAACTGTCAAGATGCTGTGTGTGCAAATGTTCCATCCCCTGTATGTGTGTGCTCCTGCCTGTCAGTCTTCCTCTCTCATCTGTCACCTTTCTGTCACTTGAATCATAAAATGGAGCCCAGGTGTGAGAGAATCAGCTGCACTCAGGAGACAGGAAGGCATGTTGAATAATACTGACAGAGAGACAGGAAGTCAGGCAGGCTTTGCAGAAATGCAAGCAGCAGGCAGCTAACAAACCTTACAGTCTTTCCCCAGGACAGATGGACAGATAGCTGTGACAGATAGATAGAGCCAGACAATGAACAACCAGATGATAGTCATGTCACCTCCGCTCAAGAAGGCAGCCTAGTGCTTCTAGAGACCTAGGCAACCTTCCTAGCTTCTGAGCCCTGTGTAACCAAGACATTCCCAAAGAAAGCAGAAAGCCTGAGACTCTGGGAACAGAAGACAACCAGTCACTCCCAGCATGCCCCACTCCTCCCAGATGTTCCATGTGTCTGCAAGGTTGCTCCTGAGCTGCAGCCATGCGAATCACACACCACAAGCCAAGAAAGGACCAGAAAGAGTGTCCACACTCCTTTAGACTTCCACAGACTGACCATCAGAAACACATTCTTCAAGGGCCTGGGCATGATGAGACACCATTTGCTCTCACGGGCCTATTTGTGAGAAAAGTGAAATGACTTACCCAAGACTCTAGAGCTTTATAAGTCCCAGAGATGTGACGTGAATCCTGACCTAAGTCTCTCCATTTTCATCACCATTTTCAGAAGACACACAGACCTCATTTGGCTCCATGAACTCAAATTCCCTGTGTTTTCTCACGAGAATGAGGTAGTCGTAAGAAGACTACATGATTTATGTCCTGAAGGAAGTTCCCACAGGAGGAGGCTGTGAATTGGTCCAGAAATAGCAGATGATGTCAGTCAGGGCATTCCCCCCACCCCAGGCCCTTGGCACTATCCTCACATCATCAGAATTGATGCGCCAACAATCACAGAGATTAGACTGGCCCTTCCCTGGCTTGGCCTGCTCAGACGTCATCCCTGAAGTTCAGGGAACACCTGTCTGTTTGACCAGCTCTCTCATCATCATGTGCACCACCTCCCTTGCCAAGCCTGGGAATCGAGCCTCAAGAGGCAATCTCATATGCCAGCCACGTGGGAACCATGTCCATCATCACCCAGTGCCTAATGCTTTCCTAAGCTGCCTGTTCTGGGTCTCCTGGCACGCCACATCACACTTCCAAACCCCACTCCGAATCTTCCCAGTGCCTGGCCTCCTCATTCAGCTTGGTTAATTACAGCCTCGCTTCTGGCGCACACCCAATGCTGGGCACTGGAGCTCTTATGTTTATTGCCTGACCTTGATCTATATTCTTTCTCCATGTAGGTTGCTTTATGTCTAGAATAAAGGCAGCCATGAGCTGGAACCGGCTCCTTCAGACTCATAAGAGAGGATTCTGAGCATCCCCGTCTCCATGTTCAGGGTTTTCATAGGAGCACACTCTAAGTAGTTGTGGTATGATGCTTGCACAAGGAAAATAAACAAGCCCTGCAAAGAGGGGATTTTAGGACTCATGAAAGGCTGGTTATCTAACATTTACCAGCACAAGCCTGGATAAAGGATGTACATACTGAGTGTGGCCACAGGACTCAGTACTTCAGTGTGATGGCAAGATTTCTATTCTCCCACCCTGAGGGACATCCAGACACAATGACCTGCTCCCATGCCACAGAATCAGAAACTAAAGAAGAATGGTTCAAAGGTCATAGTAGGTCAAGAGCAAAGCCAAGGGTTGGGCTTTGAGGCCTAGACCCTCTATGTGCTAAAAATGGCTTTTCACCCTTAGCAACCTGCCCTCAGAGCAAATGGCATAGGATTCAAAGATGGCAAAAGAGGCTGAGGGGATGGTTCAGTCAGTAAGCACTTGTCATGCAAGCAGAAGGATGTGAGTTCAGATCCCCAGCACCACACAAAAGCCAGACAAAGAGGAAGGGAAGAGAAGATCCCCAGAGCTAGCTGGCAGAACAGTCTACCCAAATGGCTAAGCTCCACGTTCAGGAAGGCCTCCCTGGTGCAACAGTCTCTGACTAGCACAAGCATATACATGAGAGAGACAGAGAGGGAGAGAGAGAGACAGAGACAGAGAGGGAGAGACACAGAGACACAGAGATAGAGATCATAGCACTTGGGGAATTTTGGCTAGAACAGTATAGGACCAGCCAGGATGTGCTAGGAAGGCATTCTCTTCTGTTTTCCAACAGTTGCAGGAGCTCTATGCCCACCCTTGGGGCTCTCTTTGGTAGGAACCCAGGAAGGTTCTTCTGTCCCCTCTCTGTTGAAGTTCTTAGTGTGCTCTGAGAGAAAAGGCAATAAAAGAGGTTGCTGTGGGCCATGTAGGGCTGGGAGGCACTGAGGAGCTACATAAAGTCCTGCCCAGAATAATAATCCTAGTGCAGGGCCTGGTTCCTTCCAGGGAGTGGCAGCAGACCAAGCTCTAAATAGATTAAGATGGATGGAAATCTAGGCCTCCAGTTGTGGTAAGATATGTCTGCATGACTTGTCAGTGCATCTTGAGAGCACAGGAGTATTCAGAACAATTTCCCTCAAAGACAGGCAGGACACATACATCCACACACACCTCTGGGGCAGTCATGAATAGCCCTCACTCTGAGATGACTATCACATACCACCAGCCATATTCACAGGCACACTGGTATGTCTCAGCCAAACATAAGTGCTTGGAGAAAGAATCACCCATTCAGGGCTGTGGTGCTCTATGTACATTTTCAAGGAGAAGCTCTGCGCAGGCTCCAGATCCACCTAACCATCAAGCTGAGACTGCCATTCCCCCTGGGCTTCTGTCATGAGCCTCCATCTGGACCCTTGCTCTCCACAATTGCCTCTGGTCTCATCCACATCCATTTGTATTCCCTGAGTTTCATCCTGATCTTGCCCCTTCCCCTTCCTGTGGGGAAATCTATTTTTCAATAGTATCCCCTGCCTCCTGAGTCCAGCCTAGCATACAAGTATGAAATGTGGTCCTTCCCATCCACACTATGTCTGTATCAACTCCTGTAGCTCCAGTATGAAAACATTCTGTAGTACCATGAAGACCACAGGTCTCAGATGCCACAGGTAGAGCTAATATGTCCTTGCCTTGTCTGTCCTCTCTGGAAGCTGGTAGCCATGTGTTCTTTCTCTGAGAAAGGGTGGTGGCCATGACTCACCTTTCCTGATGCATGGTAAAAACTCCACAACCCACTTGCAATCTGCTGTAGGCTCTGGCTCACAGGAGGACCTCAGGGTGGGCTAGGATGTGGGTTTGTGTTGGGATCCCAGATAGGCCAGCTCCCTCCATATCCAATGGTGTGAATTTATTCAGCATCTGCACAGCCCTCTATCAAGGGCTCTGCTAAAAGCAAGATTCATAACATCTAATGTGTTTCCTTCATCTGCTAATTTAATAATTCCGCTAAAAAATGAGCTCGTTTGGCCCACAATTTGCTTCCCAGAGGCCTAACGCCTCCTATTGCTCATGACTTCATTAGCTCTCAGACACAAACATTCACTGCCCACCCCTGGTTTTGAAGAAAGCAAAGCTGGATGTGATCGATTATGTACTCCTTGCTCTGATTCCCTTCCCCCACCCCATGGCATCTCTCTTTTGGAAGATGAAGGCAGGCACACTCTCTCCTGCTGCTGCCTTCTCCACACCTGCTGAGAAAATGAGCTTGTGCCCATTGCAATAGGGCCTCAGGGCCCAGAAGGACCAGTGTGTTCAAGTTCCAAGTTCAGATGAGTATAAAGATAGCTCCTTCGTGAACTGTGTTCTCATGTAAGTCATCAAGACAAGGTACAGGAGTAAGTTCTGGGGCCTAGGGATGCCATAGGCATGTTCTGGTCCAGCTACTTTCTCAGGATACCTGGGGTTGTGTAATTTACCAAGAACACAATTTTCTCTCAGTTTGGAAGACTGGAAAGTCCATCAAGGTGCTGATGACTTCTAAGTCTTGTTCTCTCAACTCCACAATTACACCTTAGTGTGTATCTCGCCTATTCTTACACGGTGGGAGGAACAAAAGAGCAGAAGGCATCCCTATTACTCTCCAGCCCATTGATAAGGCCACTGATCCATTGCATAGCAGCCCCATCATCATAGCTAATTACCTCCTAACCGCCCCAACTCTGCTGCATTTTTGTATATATGTTAGCATGGGTGTGTGCATGTATTTGTGTGTGTGCATGTGTGTGTGTGTGCACGCATGCATGCACACCTGTTGAGATCAGAGGCTGACATGCATGTCTTCTTCAGTTATTCTCCTAAGTTATTGTCCTGTAGCAGGATCTCTCACTGAACCTGGAGTTGGTTGATCTGGCTAGTCTAGCTGGCTAGATTGTCTAGAGATTCCCTGTCCCTACCACTGTACTGGTGAGCTTTTATTGTCAACTTAGCACAATCTAAAGTCATCTAGAGTAAGGGAACCTCAACTCAACAATCACCTCCATCAGAAAGTGTCCTGGGCATGTCTGGGGCAGTGTGTGCCTTGATAATTGATGTAGAAGGGCCTGGCCCACTGTGGATAGCTCTACCCCTGGACAGGTAGATCTGGGCTCCCTGAACAAGTTGGAGGGAGAAAGCCAGTAGAAAGCATCCCTCAAAGGTTTCTACCCTACTTTCTTCCAGAACACTTTCAAGACTGTGACCTGGAA
The DNA here is from genome assembly GCA_004025045.1 of Sigmodon hispidus. Classification (NCBI taxonomy): domain Eukaryota; kingdom Metazoa; phylum Chordata; class Mammalia; order Rodentia; family Cricetidae; genus Sigmodon; species Sigmodon hispidus. Next base: position 91,634 of record PVIH01000611.1, read on the forward strand.
GCATGGACCAAATAAACCCTCCCCTAAGTTGTTTGATCATGATGTTTGTTGTAGCAAAGGAGGAAGGAAACCAGGCCAGCCATCCAAGTGCTGGGATCCCGGGCAGGCCACACTCCTGCCTGCCTTTTTGTGGGGTGGTAGACCTTTATGTGGGGGTTCAGTCTTCCCCTGTGCATGGCAGATACTTTACTGCTGAGCCATCTCCCCAGTTCTCAAAATTCTTAATGCTACGACAATGGGACTTGAGTGCTGACAGATGAGTTTTGGAGGAACACATTCTCTCAACATGCAACATGGTCAGGAATTCAATCATTGAACTTTTGCAAGTTTTGATGTTTAGGGAAAGTGTCATTCAGTCCCATCTACTCCCGCAGCTGCCTCTGAGCCACACTCTATCACTTTCTGCAGTCTTAGTGTCACAAATTTTGGGTTATAGAATCTTGGGACCTTTAGGAGACTGATGGATAAATGGGCTTCAAGGTGTCAATGATCTTCACAAATTAGAATACACAATGTGTATTTGTATAGTCTACCTCAACATGGCTATCAAATTCTCAGAGGGGTCTCTACACCAGAAAAGATTTAAAACCAATACTGTAGAGCATTAGTTAGGCATACTTTGCTGTGAAAACCCAGAAATGGCTTTTCAGGGGCCATGGAGTTCCAGTTATTCAACTCTATGGCCACAGTGTCCCAATAAAACTTCATTCAGTCAAGCAAACCTGGGCTACAAGAGAAGAGGGGAATTCTTGTTTTCAGTGGGAAAACACTAGAAGTCTTTCATCTTTCTTCCAACTTGTTCATCTACTCACCCAGTTTATTATAGAAATAGACTTGGAAGCACTAAATACAACATACAGAAAGAGAACTAAGATTAATCACAACCTTCAAAAGATCTCCAGCTGTGGGGGAGAGGCAAGCCTGGGACATTGTCATTCAATGTGTTAAGGACTAGGAGAGAAGTTCCAAAAGGAGCCATAGCTTTGAGAAAGGACAGGGAAGGAGTCTGGATGAATGCATTCACTTGCAGAGAAAGAGATGCTACAAGCAGGGTCACAGGAAGAGGGGATTGGCAGGGCACCCAAGGGAGAGGATAGAGCACATGCTAAAGGCACTGAGGCACTTGTCCTATTTGGGCTGCAGAGGAGAGACAAAGGAAAGAAGGACAGAGAGAAATCCTGGGCATCACAGAAAGGCCTTTCTAACCAAGCGGAGGAGCCTGGATGCTACTCCAAAGTCAGTGGATCCAGGAAGGGATTAGACCTTCAATGAACAACTGTAGTCCTTTGTGGAGTTGTTCCCAAGTTAGCATGCACACATAATTTCTCTCTGACACTGACTCAGATTTTAATGCCTCAAGCCCCCTTGATATTCCTGGTTTTATTCAAATCACAAAAACCCCAAATCGCCTACCTTGTACTAGAGGAATTTCCTCCTACAAATTATTATACCCAAGCTGGAAAGATGGCTCAGAGTTTAAGAACACTGTCTGCTCTTCTAGAGGTCTTGAGTTCAATTCCCAGCAACCATCTAGTGGCTCACAATCATCTATAATAAGATTTGATGACCTCTTCTGGCATGCAGACAGAACACTGTATACACAATACATACATACATACATACATACATACATACATACATACATACATACAAACACAAAAAATGAATAAAAGATACCCACATAAATATCCTCCCCCCTCTGACTGGGGGGTCTCAGAACAAGGTCATTGTCATATCACCAAGCAAACAGCAATTGCTTAAGTTCAATCAAAATGAAGCACTTAAGATTTATGGGGAGTTATTTTTTGTGAATGGGCTCCATTTACAAGAGCTCCTAACCTTGGATCTGTATAGATACAGGGAGATGCAGGAATCCGAAACCACATGGATTGTCCTAGCCTGTGGCCAGGTATGGGCAGCTGTTACTCTGAACCAGCAGCCACCAGGTGCAGCTTCAGATCATACAGCCTCCTGTTTCCACTACTGGCCAATTTTCATTCCAGGTTTAGGGTGTCAGAGCTGCATGCTATTCCGTGCTTTGGTATTTCTCATCTATGTTCTGGCTCCACCAGGGTAGAACTGAATATGCTTTATAGTCCCCTGCTTAGCACAGCCTGGCATAGAGTTGCAGCTCTATTTGTAGAGTGCCATGATCTCCCAGGGTTAGTTATGACTTATAATCTCAAAGGAACATGGTGTTCTAGAACATGAGTGTATAAGGGTCTAGTGGGTAAGTTGGCCCCTCTCATTTCAACCCCTTGTGACTGTGTCTTCATATGCCCTCTTATCAAGTGTGCTCATCCCTTTGTCTTGTAGGTACATGACACAATTGAACCTCCTAGTCCTCTTGCTTTTAAGGGCACTCTGTAACTATCTAGCCAGTGACTTATGAGCCAAAGTAGACTTGTGGCTAGTTGTGGCCAATGGGATGTGAGTGAAATGTCACTTTCTAGTTAGTATAAGAGAGCCTCACAGTTCTCTTCTGCCTAACACATCAGTAGGCAGTGATGGAGACAGAGATTACTTCATCCATCCACATGCATGAGTGACTACATTGCCCTAGTAATCCATAGAGAGATATACTGTGAAATGAGAAATAGCCTTGCTTGCTCCAGTCTCTGAGACTGAGGCTCAGGGCTTATTTGTCACCCCTGCATAACAAAGCCTTATTCTAACTTGTCATTTTTCTCTAATGGCTCTCCTTTGTTACCATGGACCCCACCACCCAATTTTCTCGCTAAACAACTTGATGACTACTTCATGGCAGTCTCTCTTTCTTGAGCAAACACTATGTATCAGCAAGAAACAGAACACAAAACAAAACAAACATAAAAAAAAACCCTGTGGGATAAAGAGGCACACCCCTAGAAATGCAGGGTCTGGCAGATGCATGCTGGCCTGGTGGTTTAGGCACAGAAGATCTCTGGTTGGGCTGATTCAGTTCCCTTAGTGATCCATTCACTGGCCATCTGGTTTATCCTTGATGGAGATTTACAACTCCACTCTGTGGACCTCTCATTATGTTCTAGTTTTATTTCTGTTATCATGAAGAGATGTCCCAACAATATTCAACACAGAAGAGAAAAGGATTTATTTGTTTCATAATTCAAAAATTAAAATTTATCATTTTTGTGGAAATCAAGGCAGGAACTCAAACAGTTAGTCAGATCACATCCAAAGTTAATATTGGAGAGAAATGAATGTACCCAGCTGCTGACTTGCTATTGTAAAGTAGCTTTCTCCTCTTATACTGCTCAGGACTCCCTGCCTGGGGAATGGTACCACTCAAAATGACCTGGGTCAGTCTTCCTAAATCAATTAACAACTTAGGCAATTTCTCACTATTATTTTCTTCCTAGGTAACCTAGGTTGTGGGAAATTGACAGTTAAAATCAATCAGCATGCACTACTATGTTTCCAAAGGCCCCTCATTTCTCAGATAGTCAGTAGGGCATACTCTAGCATGGTTATATTGCACCATGCACTCAACAGTATATGCAAGCAAGTGCACATGTGCATGCATACATGTCCCCTCCCGCATCTTCCCAAGAGAAATTGGAGCCTGAAGCCAAACTCAGTGGAAGCATCCACATCTCTACCTCACCTCTGCAGAATATTGCTCTGAACCTCAGATGGAGACATTGTGTATGTGTGTGTGGGGTGTGTGTTTGTGTGTGTAGTGCATGGTGTGTGGGTGTATTATGTTTGTGTGCGTGTGTTTGTGTACATATGTGTGTTTGTGTTTATGTGTTTATGAGTGTGTGATGTATGTGTGTTTATGTATATGTGTATGCTTGTGTGTTTGATATATTTGTATGTGTGTTTATATGTACATGTGTGGTATGTTTGTGTTTGTGTGTGCTTATGTGTATATGTGCGAATGGTATGTGTGTATGCTTATGTGTGTGATGTATATGTGCCTGTATGTTTGTGTGTGTGGTGTATGTTTTTATGTGTGTTTGTGTGTATATATGTATGTACATACATGTAAATATATACATGTATGTGGAGGTCAAAGGACAAGCATGGGTTTTGTTCCTCAGTTGTCAATATTTCTTTTGAGGCAGGGTCTCTTGCTGGCCCAGAACTTGTCAAGCAGGCTAGATCGGCTGGCAGTGAACCTTAGGGTTCCCCTATCTTGGCCTCAGTGATCCTTAGAGTTCCCTGTTTTGGCCTCACCAGCACTGACTTGGATTACAGGTATGCACAACATGTCTAATTTTTGTTTTTATTTTGCTTATTTGTTTTTTTGCATACTCTCTGAGAATCTCACACATACGCTCAATGTATTTTGATCATATTCATACTCCTCCATCTAAGTCCTCCCAGATTCAACCCTATCAACTTCATGTATTTTTTAATAACCCACTAAGTTTAATTTGTGCTGAGCATATACTCATGGATATGAGGCCATCAACCAGAGTGTAGCTGATTTACCAGGCCACACTGTTTAAGAAAACTAACTTTCCATTCCCTAAAATCCACCAGCTGTTCATAGCTCCTCAGAACAGGGTTGAGGCTCATAGGCCACACATCATGATCTGGAATGCTGATTGGTTTTATCTTCTTTCTGCAAATCTTGAGCAGACAACCAAGGCTGCTGTGAGCTCATGAGTACAGAAGTCTTGTCATATACAGAAGATACTTTCCCTCCAGTGCCCATAACTTCTAACTCTTAAAATCTTTCCCTTCTTTCTTCCACAATGCTCTCTGGGCCTTGTGAGGAGAGAAGTGATGGAGATGTCCCATTTGTAAGTAAATATCCATAGACCATACCCTGGACTTTGACCAGTTGAGTTCCTGCAGGGAGAAACTTCTCAGGTGAGGCCTGCGTGCTAATCTATGGGTGTAGAGATATAACTGTAGAGGTGTTCTACTTCTCTACAAAGCTCTGAGATTGTGGTCCTCATACTTGGACAGCAAGTACTGTGCTGCCTGAGTCATCCCAGCCAAGTCTGAAGATATTGACTGAACGTGAGGTTAAGTATCCAGAGACACTTTGCAGCCTCTCTGTTTATGACACTTTGGGCAGCCACCAGGACCTTGAGCCATTATTCTCATCTGCCCAAGATGGCATCAGTAAGAGAGTGAGATGCGGCCATTAGTGGGATTTCAAAGATGAAGACACTTGTAGGTTCCAGGCTACACATGCTTTAATGTCAACTGCAGATGTAGATCGGATGGACCCCACTATGGGTGCCAGGAATTGTACATACATGGTAGAGAACCTGCCAGCATCTGATATTTGCTCTCAGGCAGCATGTGGTCCAGCCTGTTATTCTCAGCCTGGGTGATCTCTTAGAATCCACAGCCCCGGAAGCTAAAAGGTTTTCAACTGACAAAGTGCCTGCTGTATATGAGGACCTGAGTTCCAATCTGTAGCACATAAAAGCTGGGCATGGAAGCATGCTGTAAACCCTGGGCTGAGGAGGAGGAGGAGGAGGAGGAGGAGGAGGCTGGGAAAGGAAGATGAAGCCATCGGCTAAGCAGCCTAACTGGATCTATTGAGCTCCAGGTTCAGTGAGAGACTTTGTCAAAAAACTAAAGTGGAGCATAACTGAAGAAGATCTCTACACACACACACACACACACACACACACACACACACACACCCCACACACACTCACTAACACATACAATCATATACACCCATATCAATACACACACCCATACCAACACACATATACCACACACAGACTCACACTAACACATACAAACATACACACATACCAACACACACACCCATACCAACATACACACTAACACACATACACACTAACACACATACATACACACACATATACCCATACCAACACACACACACACACAACCTGGAAGGCTCTGAAAACCCCCATGCCTGGACTCAACCCCTGAGATTCACAGTCAGTGGATCTGGAGCGGGGCTTAGAAGTCCATGGCTTTCAAAAGCCCCTCAGGAAATTCTAATGTGCTGTCAGAGCTGAGGCTCACCCATCCATGGGAGAAATTAGATACACATCCATAAACAAAATGAGGCATTTCACAACGGATGCACAAACAATGGTAACAACTAGCACTGAATCGCTGTGAGTGTGTGTGTCCTGTGCTCTGCCAACCCCACATTAGTGTGTCTGTTCTTCCCCAAAGCCCAGTAAAGCAGGGTCATAATGCCCATTTTACAGGTGAACAAGCAAGACTCTAGAGATTGAGTAACTTACTCAAGAAAAGACTCCTTAAACCCAAGATGTGTGTCCTGTGCTCTGCCAACCCCACATTAGTGTGTCTGTTCTTCCCCAAAGCCCAGTAAGGCAGGGTCATAATGCCCATTTTACAGGTGAACAAGCAAGACTCTAGAGATTGAGTAACTTGCTCAAGGAAAGACCCCTTAAACCCAAGACAGGGTTTCTCTATATAGCTTGATGGTCCTGGAACTCACTCTGTAGACCAGGCTGACCTCAGACTCACAGAGATCAGCCTGCCTCTGCCTTCCCAGTGCTGATATTAAAGGTGTGCGCCACTGCCACCATCCAATTCAAAAAAGTCTTTTCTTCTTAAGGTGGCACTTTTACTGTACTTGGAAAGTAGACTGGATTCTGCTCTGGAGGGGAAAGAATGGAAGGGTGAACTGCCCGTTAGACTCTACAGCCAAGGGAGCTTTTAAATTGATGGAGGAGATGGTAAGGGCTCTGCTACCTGGGACACTGGCATCCCCAAGAGGGCTGCTGGGAACTTAGGTCACAGAGGCCTGTGGTGGCCAAATGGTGGGAAGAGAACATTTTAAGACAAAGAAAAGGTGGAAGTACTTTACGCAGCAGGTAGCAATTATGTGTCCCTTGTTATTATCCCCAGAGGTGGCAGGATGGAAATAGAATATCAGGATGGAATCTGAAAAAGCAGACACAGGAGTCTGGAGGGAAGAAGTGGAGACTTCATTCCTAACTTTTTTGAGACCAGTGAAGTGAAGATCAGTCACCACATCCCATACTCAGACGCCACAAAGTGTGGTAGAAAGAAAGGGCTTTGAACCAGGCTCAGAGGTGGAATTCCCAGCATTGTTCCCACTCAGAGAAGGGAGGGCAGGGGATAACTGCATCCAAGTCATTTTTCCAGCTGAGTGATGATCAGCCAGCATTTCAGAGGGAGGCCTGGAGGCGAGACTAGGAGGTCCCCAGGCTCCACAGGCTCCAACTCAGCAGCTCCGCTCTCCATGCTTACACACTGGCTGTCAGGGAAGCTCCCTTTGACGTGGAGGCTCAGACAGCACTCACCTCTAGCTCCCTCAGAACGGCATTAACTCCCACAATCGTCCAATTATGGTGAACTCCACAGGGGCTCTAGCGATAAGGACACAGACACCGGAGGTGAAGGCTGTACCTGGACCCGGAACAGGATACAGTCTGAGCAGGGGTCTGTGGAAGCCGCAGACCTGCATCTGTCCACACTCCTTGCTGCCAATGGCACCACAGGCAGAGTGCCACTGGAAAGAGGAGCTTAACCTGCCAAGAGGTTCTTTACTGAGGGAGCAAAGTCCCCACCCAATGCTCAACATCCAAGTCCACTTCCCACACTTTGCCAGTGAACAGGAAGCTTCTCCCTATGGGCTTCTCTACTGGTTTATCTGAAGAGGCCGGCTGAGGCATGAGTGCAGACCTTGCTTCTGGGTCCTCTCTGCAGAGTGACTTCTCTAATGTCCCCAATAATTTAGTGGTGTAAGTTATTACTCTGTCCCTATTTTTCAGACAACTACCATGAAGGACAAAAGGGAAACCCGAGTATAGTCACACCCATAGAGCTAGAAGCTATGGATCTAAGGGTCTGACTCCATCTCTACTTTTTAGACTCTAAACTATAGCAATGCAGATACAAGATAGCCCATATAACAAGGGAGGGTGGAGAATCCAGAGAAATAAAAGGTATCTCTCTCTCTCTCTCTCTCTCTCTCTCTCTCTCTCTCACACACACACACACACACACACACACACACACACACACCTTTTAAGATTTTTTTTAAAAAAAACTTTAATAAATATACTAATAGATCAAAAAGGTATTGCACTGATAAAATAGGAACAGAATGTTATAAAAAGAGAAAGCACAATAAAGGGTCTAGAATTTGAAGCAAAATATAAACTAAAACACATAATAATTATTATTAAAATGGTGTCACAAACACCTGAAAAATAGATCAAAATTACAAGAACGGAAAAATAAGAAAGGAAAAAAGAAAGAGCACATGGCTTAAATAATCTGGTAGAAGCGGGCCCCTGTGGAACACACCTGTCCTGTCAGCCGAAGCAGGATGACTGTGAGGTCAAGGCTAACCTGCTCTGTATAGTGAGTTCTGTGCCACGTAGCAAGAGGGGCAAGAAATTACTTAGTCATTTCACTATTCAGACATTTTCCCATGAGACCTTGCAGCTCCTCCAACTACAGCAGCCCTTCATTTTCTGCCTTCAGATGTGCTTTGGATCAAGGGAAGTCAGGGGTAGACTGTGACTGAGATTTTCAGCTGGCTTGTGACAGGGCTTCCTCATTTGCTGTCCGCTATCTCCACAGTCAACCAACCACTGATCCAAGAGATCAGTAATCACATGTTAAGTTATCACGGCTTAGATCGGTTAATTGCAAACATGGTTAACTCTTCCAAGTGTCAGTCTGGGAACTGGTGCTCATTTATATGGGGGAAATAGAAAAAAAAGGGGATTCAAGAAGAGGAAAGGGGAGGAGAAAGGAACAGGAAGAGGAGGAGCATGGGGAAGAGGAAGAAGATAATGGGGGAGCAGAAGGAAGAGTCACCGTGTCAATTTCCCAGCACTAAAAGAAAAGAACTTCAAGGTAAAGAACCCATCAAAGCCGAGTGGTGATGGCACATGTCTTTGATCCCATCACTCAGGGACAGAGGCAGGCAGGTCTCTGTGAGTTCAAGGCCAGCTTGGAACAGAGTGAGTTCCAAGACAGGCTCCAAAGCTACACAGAGAAATCCTGTATTGAAAAAGAAAAACCAATAAAATAAGAAATAATTCAGTAGATCCAGTCTAGGACATACTGATAAATTTTACTACATATAGACAGAGAAAAGATCCTGAAAGCTTCCAGAAAGAAAAAAACAAACAACAAAAACAGGTTTCAGGAAAAGGGACTTGGTTGTTAAGACTTTCAAAGGATATTAAAGGACAGTGAAGTGGGGCCTCTGAACTTGGTGGGGGTTTTTTTCCCTTTAGAATTTCATACTTATACTCCCACATGTGCACATAAAAAAACTTGAAAAAAATCCTTTTTACAAACTTTGTCCTGGGAACAAGAGTAAATGTAGGAAAAGTGGGGAAAGAGTGTGGGGTTTTTTGGTATTTCTAGATGGATGGATGGATGGATGGGCAGATGGATGGATGGATGGGCAGATGGATGGATGGATGGGCAGATGGATGGATGGATGGGCAGATGGATGGATGGGCAGATGGATGGATGGATGGATGGGTGGATGGATGGATGGGTAGATGGGTGGGTGGATGGATGATGGATGGATGGATGATGGATGGGTAGATGGGTGGATGGATGGGTAGATGGGTGGGTGGATGGATGGATGGATGGATGGGTAGATGGATGGATGATGGGTGGGTGGATGGATGGATAATGGCTCTAGTTATTTCTCATTTGTACTATATTCTGATAAAATGGCATTCCTGCCTTTTATAGTTGTCAAACATGTAACCCACAGCCTATCCAGTCTCCTGCAGGAGTAGAAGGAAAGACAGCGAAACAAGTTCTTAATTGCCTTAACTAAAAGAGACCAGTGAAGTCGTTTTCTAGCCTACATGGAAAGGAAGGTAAGTAAGCCATAGTTTTACATTTATTGTAATGCTCTATATTTGACTAAAACCAATACACTCTGTTTGTGTAAAATGACTATGGTCAGAATTAGGATAGACAACATAAAAATCTTCACCCACCACATCACAAAGTTGACAAATAACATCTAAAATTAATAAATCAAAGCCAATACAGTATGCATATTAATCAGAGAAAAGAGAAAAATGGCATCTGGAATATGTGGTCTGGGGCTGGGGAGATAGTCCTGTTGATGAGGTGTTTGCCACATAGTGTGAAGACCTGACTGTGGATCCCTAGAATCCACATAAAGTCAGACACAGCCAATGATTTATGACAAAGTGGGAAACAGGGCAGAAGAACCCTTAGAAGTTTGCAGGCCAGCGAGCCTGGTGCACACAGAAGCAAATGAGACTATCTCATTGTGGACAGACAAGGACCAACAATTCGAGCTCTGGCACATGCTCTCATACTCACACCCACATCAACACACACAGACACATTCATAGACTCTCTCTCTCTCTCTCTCTCTCTCTCTCTCTCTCTCTCTCTCTCACACACACACACACACACACACACACACACACACAGCTGAAGTGTTGCCTGGGGCTGATTAGATGCCTCAGCAGTTAGGAGCTTTGGTTTCTGCGGAACCATCATTCATCCTACCCATGACCACGGAGGGTGGGAACAGAATGGAAAGTGGTCCAGCAGCTAAGGGACAAGCCAACAGAGAAGTGTCTCATTGCCCTGCTGCAGGCAGCATACAGACAATCCTAAAAGGGGACAGTGATATGGCTGAGGGACCTTTCAGCTCTTTTGTCTCTTCACTAGGCAGTGATGTCTGTATCTCTATTGTCCAGAAATGCTCCACTTTTAACAAACAAGAAAAGGCAGCAAAGCTAGAATCAGAAACAAAGGACTTACCTTCAGCTATAGAGGAAGATTAGAGACTCAAAAGAGGAATGTTCCAGACTTAAAGCTATGGGATGTTTGGGAGGGAGCCATGGACTGGAGGGCTATTTTGATTTTGTCTTGAAATCCTTTAAAACCAACAGACTTACATAGAGGTGAGACCCTTTGGTTCTAGGTTGTTCCCATTGCCTCTCTTGTAAATGAGGGAGGGCCCCATGAACGGAGTCAGAGAGGAGTCTGTGTCCAGGCTCAGTGAAGGGCTCTGGGGGCCTCTCTGACGGCTGGCTGCTTCTTTCTGTTCCCTTGAACTCTCCTTTTGCCAAGGCCCCAGCTTGGCCTTCATCCATGCTAATGCAAAGCTAATGTTGAAGACCAGATTGGCTGTGGCATGTGAGTGTTCAGGGGCCCTCTTGACAGCTTGAGAAACCCTCCAGCCACACTGGGCAGCTTGTGATCTAAGCTGGATGTCCCCCCAGCAATTGTACTTGTCACTTCCTATTAGGACTGATGCCCACAGCACCTGTCAGAAAGCTGTGGGGGCAGGACAGGTCATGTTCTTTTTCAGAGCCCCCAGAGAGGTAGGTGTCTCTAGGTTAGAGTCACTGGAGACCTGGGAGGCTTTGCCCATTAGGGATGCACCAGGTTGCTGCTCGGAGGACAAGATTTCACAATGACCCGTTTGTTTAGAAACACATGAAGAACCTATTTAGACTACAGCCACCCAGAGTTTGTATTCAGATAAAGCCCCACCATGACACACACTTTCTTTCTTGGAAGCTTGGAAAAATTCAGTGCTTTTAGAAGGTTACAGCAGAGCATTCCTTAATAATTAACAAACGTTGAAGGCTTTTTAAATCATTAATTCTGTTTGTCTTAAAATAGTCCAAATAAGATATATGTATGCAAAACAAAAAGATTAAATTCCAGAGATCAAAGAAAAAAAACATTATTTCTCCACCTTTCCTATTTCTGCTTTTATTCACAGGACACTTTACAAAGATTTGCCTATTTAAAACATTTTATGTAAATGTATGTCCACCACATGCCTGCCAGAGCCTGTGGAGGTCAGAACATGCTGCTTTCTTTGGGACTGGAAACAGTTATTTTGAGCTGTTATTTTGGTGCTGGGAACTGAATCCAGGTCTTCTACCAGAGTCCTGAGAGGCTGTGACTCAGTAGAGCGAGAGATCTGGGCTCAAATTTAATGCTCTTACTAGATGCTGTTGAGTTCTACACTATCTCTCTGTCTTGAGCACCAGGTTTCTCCATTTTCAAAAAGAAGGCAGGCATTGAGCTAGATGTGACACCCTTGAGACTCTTCTTGATGTGACAGTCTTGACCTCCAGGCTTCCCCTCAAAACCCTTTTCTACACATTCCAAATGAGGATACACAGAAAGATCAGCTGGCCCTTCTCGAGCCCACACCAGAACCTGGGCACTCCCAGACCACTGTCCCTGCCCACAGATGGTAGTCCTTCAAGCGCACAACTTCAGCAGACCATCTTCACCCATGTGGTTCATTGAGATCCTCTGCTCTGTGAAAATTTTCCCAGCAGTGAGTTTAGCAGACAGCAGGAGATGCACTCCTCATGGAGCACCCGACACCGGATGGATGATATAATCATAAATCCACAAATGGCAATGAGATAAAATTATCATTATATGAAGCTAAATTATTAATTAGCACCTCCAAAAAAAGACCAGCACCACCTGGTCTTGAATCTTGGAAGCTGTCTTTCTAACAGCAACAGGAAGATCCAAATAACTTGTCAGCTAGGTATGGTTCTGTGTGGTCAGGCATCCCAGAAGTCTGAGAACAGGGCTCCAACCAGGCAGCCTGCCCCACTTACCCTCTGATAGTAGTACTTTCCATAATTGTTCAGAATTGTTGTGTGACTTCAAGTAGGGAGGCACAAGCAAGTGTCTACTTAACCCAGATAGGACATCGACAAGAAAATAATGATTTCATCAAAGTCCAACTTGGCCAACCAATGAGTCTCTTGGGATTACTTCCAGGAGCATGGACAAATAACACATCTATCTCCAAAAAACCCAACCAAGTATGAGTGATGGTTCATGATAGCATCAACTTTGGAGCTCATCAGGTCTTCCCAGCAGTTCTTACAACTGATGTAACTCTGAGGAGGGGCCTTGTGAATCTTGTAAACTTCAACAACTTCTTGAGACTTGTGAGTTGTCTAATTCCTACATCTTAAGGAGCCTGGATCCAGGATGGAATATTTCAACACAAAGGAAGACACTGCACAATTAGGAAGAAGAGGAGTAATACACATGGCCTGTTTCTGTAGTCGGAGGTGGAGAATGATTGAGGAAGATAGTTGATGTCATACACACATATGCACATACATGTAGAAGCATGTACACAAACATATACAAACACACACACTTTTGTCTTTGCCTCCATCAAAGATAAAAACTCTCCAGTGCTAGATGTGTATCTGTTTGTGTCTTTTCTTTTGCCTTGATAAAACATCACGGCCAAAGCAATTTACAGAAGAGTTTATTTGGGTTTGTGGATCAGAAAGGACTGAGACAGTGGGGCTGAAGGCACAGAGACTGGAGGTGCAAATGAGAGCCCATATTATCTTGAATCAGGAAGCACAGAGCTCACGCTGGGAATGGCACGAAGCTTTGAAACCTCAAAGCCTGCCCCTAATAATTTACTTCCTCTAGCAAGGCTACACCTTCTAAACTAAAGCCACCAAATAAAGACCACCAAATAGAGCCACCAAATAAAGACCAAGTATTCAAATAACTGTGCCTATGGGGAACATTCTCATTCAAACTTCACAACTTAAGGATGCATACCTATAACCCCATCACTCAGGAGACTGGTGAGGGGGCATCATGAATTTGAGGCCAGTTTAGACTACATAGGGAGACCCTAAGCAAGCAGGCCAAGTGGTATACCAGCAGAGTACTAATTACCTTCCAGGAGCACAAGAGGTTCAGTGACCCACTCTAGGTGACTATGCTGGGTAGCAGCAAGAACAGCATCAGGCCTTGATCTACCTTGTGTTGTCTGCCTCCAGAGACCTTTACTTGCCCTCAAAGGGACTGTATTGTGTGGACTCCCCTGCTAGTTTATAGAGGCCAGGTATAAACTGGGTCAGCACCTTCATATGCTGGAGTCAAGACTGTGGACGCCCACTGAGACACAGTCTGTTCCATAAGGTTCACAGAAGCAGATGATTATGAATCCAACAGGATGTGGGGTTCAACAGATGGAGGTATAGGCTGGGATAATGTCCCACATTTGCTTCCTACGAGTGCCCCCTACAGCCCAGACTCCTCCCTGTCACACTGTCCACCCTGGCTCTAGGCAGATGAGACCTAAATAATTCACAGTGCATGGCCCAGCCCCAAGGTGGCTTTCTGGTAGCAAAAACGGAGCCATGGGTAGAGGCCAGGGCAGCTGGACCTGGGAGGAACTGTCATGGGTTTTGAAAACCATGAACATCCTGGAAGGGAAAAGTAAACAAGACCCATGAATTATTCATCAGGGCAGCTGCTGATGCAGCCTGGGGGTGATGATGATGTGTCAGTGTGACAAGCCTGATGTCACCATTCAAACCTGGTGTTTCCAGTGTGGCCAAGGGGAAAGTGGCAAGGGCCAAAGGGTAGGTCTGCTAGAGTGCACACCTCAGATTACAAAATGCTGAGCTGGGCTCACAAACATCAAAGTGGTGTGCATCAATATGCTACACAGCCTCACCAAGCCTCGGGGCTCCTATTCAGAAAAAAGATCAGCACTAGGTCCTCCAAAGCCCTGATGCTCCAGATGGCTGAGATAACTCTGCCACTTCAACCTAAATACTCAAATCCCACAGTTCTTGAGCACAGTCCTGGACACAGGTAAAGGGCAGAGTTACCTTCATCCTTGGGTCATCTAGCTCTCTGGGCATCCACAGTCTCCTCTGTCTCTCCCTACTGGCTTTCCTTACTAGAGAAAACACTGAGAGAGAGTTTTTCTATGTCTATCATGGAGGAAGCCAAACTAGCTACAGGTCCCCTACTGTGTCACAGCCCCTACTATGAGCATAAGCAGAAAGTGGAGACTTCCACTTCTTCACTGATTGCTGTGTGGTGTTGGATCAGCCCTTTTCAGTCTCTAAGCCTTGAGGCGCTAGACAAAAAGGTCTCATGGGTTCCTCTGAACTCTGTGACAAAAGGCCAGGGAAGGAAAGAGACTGAATGACTGTCACCTGTAGTCAGGGCTCCTGGGGCTGGAGGTGTGATGGCTGAGATTTTCTGGAAACAAGGTGGGAGGGTCAAGCCTTCATTCTTATGGTTCCAACTCCTGAGATTTTTTTTGTTTGTTTGTTTTTAAGAGTGAACATGCTCTAACAATGGTGAAAAGGCTTCCAGCAATGGTGGATGTTCCCCAGATCCACTCTACCATGGTGATGCTGGGAGTCTTGTAAGGCTAGATGGTTAGCATGGTATGACTCTCAGTATAAGCATGCAGCAGCCACAGAAACTCAGAGAACCTGGGTGCCTGGTCCAAGGTCACAGAACCAGCAACGCACAGAGCCTGATCCAGAATCCTAAACTAGACCTAATGTTTTCTTCATTATCCACTCAAAGCATCCACTTTGTCACCAACTCATGCTGGGCCAGAGTTCTCCAGCCTACACTCAGGACAGCTCACAGAGGCTGCAAGATGACACAGGTACATATAACATGTTCTCAGCTCCACTTCTCTCTGAGTGGCCATGATGGGCCTGCCCTCTAAGAGCTACCATTCAGTTCATAGCCATTCAGAACAGCTTAAGGTAGGAAAGGGAAGCCTGAGCAAGGAGATGAGGCTAGAAATGGGAACAAGAGGGGAAAAAGAGTCCATTCTGAGAAGCTCCCAGCAGCTGCCTAAGTGCTCTGTAATGAATAAGTGATGGCAGCCACCACCAATGTTCCAAGGGGCTGCCCAGCTAGGGCAGCAGGGGCACTAAGTGAAGAGGTTTACCACAGCCCCAGCATCTTCTGGTCTCTCACACTCAGCACCTCATACATTCTTAATGGGCCTTGGAATGGCCGGCTGACCTGAAGGGCACAGGGTGTGCCCAGAGCTGGAGTGCTGAGGTGCTGGGTTCCCAGCAGTGCTGACTCTAAGAGTAGATGTTAGAGCACCCCTATCTGGGCATGATGAGACCAAGACAGAAGCAGCTTGGTACCTGGGTTCTTGTTTATCCTCATAGCAGGGCTCTTAGTTCCCAGAGCCTCAGTTTACCTCCTATTGGTTTTTCAGCTTCGGGGGCTGGCAAGTATGCTCCAGGAACTGAGGAAGAGAGCAAAGCTCCACGTACCCGTGGACCAACTGCCTTTTCCAGGGGAGGGCACAGAGCAGAGACCTGAGCTCTTTCCAGAGCACCAGCCCCCCTCCGTCCCTCAGGTCTCTTCTCAGTCTGCAAGGCTCTGAAGAAAGGAGAGCGTAGTCTACCTTCAGAAACAGGAAAAAGACTCCAGACCCTGGGGGCCTAAAATACACTAGGCTGTGTCTGGCTAGTCAGCTCTGTGACTTTAGGGTGGCCCTGTACCCCAGTGTTTCTGTATTAGTTACTTTGCCTGTTACAGCCACAAAATCCTTAAGGAAAGCAGCTTAAGGAGAGAGGGGTGTATTTGGGCTCACAGGAGGACCAGTCAGTTCACCATAGGTGTAGAGGCACAGAGCAGAAGTATGGCTGCGTTACACTGTGTCCAGTCAGGAAGCAGAGAGGGACTGCTATCTCTGAGATGTCCCTAATCTGGCACCCCAGTCCCTGAGATGATGCTGCCCACATCACAGGGGATCTTCACTCCTCAATTAGACCTTTCTGGGAACTCCCTCACAGACACACTCAGCAGTGTCTTTCCAGGGCTATTCTATATAAGTCAAGTTGTCAGCGCAGATAAACTAATATAAGTCCCAGAAATTTTTAGGGATAAAACATCAAAGGGTTGTTCCTATGGCCATCTTCAAAGTACAAAATCCCAGAACACCTGATTCCAGACTACCTGAGCCATCAACTCCTGTAAGAGACAGGAAGGGGCAATTTCTGGGCCCTCAACCCCCTATCCATAAGCAGAGATTTGTGATGTCTGATGCTCCTGCAGTGCTTGAGTTCAGAGCTGGAAACAGAATGATGAGTCTTTAAAAGAACAAAAGACAGAAGTATCATGTCATCCAGAGGGTGCTGGAAACATACAAGAAGGAACCAAAAGCAGGGCTCCAATAGGCATGTATGCAGCCACAGTTATACAGCAGCCAACCATGGAAGCCACTCAAGTGTCCATTGATGGCTGAGCAATAACAAATTGAGGAAGTTGTTGAAATAAGTTCTACCACAGGAAGTGATGTTCAGGGGTGTATACTTGCCTTTAAAAGGAAAGGGGACTGTAATGCAATCAAACATGCATGAAACTCAAAGACCTTATGCTAAGTGAAATCATCAAGCCACACAGGCCAGTCCTCTCTGTTATCAGCCATGTGAGGGTACCTAGTGACCAGAAGCATAGCAACAGATAGCAGACCCAAGGTTTCCAGAGTTTGGAGAGATAGGGATTTGGATAGATGTTATTGAGTAATAATGTGTTCCAGTAGCCCACTCCCCAAACTCACAATCCACCTGCCTCTGCCTCCTGAGTGTTGTGATTGTAGTTGTACATCACTATGACTGGCTTACATGATTTGTACATTTTGGTGTACAGTAAAACTTACTATCTTAATCATTTTAAGTATTGGATTAATAGTGTTAAATATAGTTGCATAGCCATGCAAACAATCTCAAAAACTTTTAATCTTACAAAACTAAAACTCGGGCTAAACATGGTAATGAATGCCTGTGATCCCGGCACCATGGGATGACCACCAAGAACATTGGACATCGAGTTATTTACACAGAGTTGCTTTTACTTTGACTTGTGACTGTGCCCTGGTTCTTCCCTCTTGAAGTAAGAAAGTATTTAACTTTTTTTCCTTTTAAATGGGAGCCCACAGTTGAACTACTTTGGACTTTTGACGAGATTTTGGAGTTCTGCAAAAACTTTGGTTTTAGAAGAGACTGAATTTTTAAAGACTGTGGTACTTTCATAACTTGGAATGTTTATATTGTAATATTGATATAATTTATAAGTGTTTGGGGGATATGACATATGAACAAGAAAGAAGGGGTTGTGGCTTAACACTGGTATGTTTGTGTGTCGAACTGATAAGGGCTCAGTTGTGATGGCTAGCTTTATGTCAGCTTGGCACAAGCTGGAGTTATCGAAGGAACCTCAATTGTTAGCATACCTCATTAAGACCGGCTGCAATGCATTTTCTTAATTAGTGATTGATGGAGGAGGCCCTAGCCCATTGTGGATGGCACCAACTCTGGAATAGTGGTTCTGGGTTTGCTGAGAAGACAGTAAATGGCATCCCTCCACGGTCTCTGCATCAGCTCCTGCCTCCAGGTTCCAGCCCTGCTTGAGTTCCTATCCTGACTTTCTCCAGTGATGGACTACAAAATGAAAATGTATGCCAAATAAACAATTTCTTCCCCAACTTGCTTTTGGCCATGGTGTTTCATCATAGCATTAGTAACCTTAACTAGGACAACTATTGTGTCACGTTTTGTGGCCTGGAGGCTGCCCTCATCCAGTATCTGGGTGTCAGCTGTAGATAGGTTTTTACAAAACCAGGGGGATTTTGCTTCATGTCATGTGCATTGAGAGCACCCAGACTTGTTAAGGGAATAAGAGCCAGTCATGAGTTCAAGATAATCTCTTCTTCTTCACATCCCTATTTCTCCCCACCAGTCATACCTGAAGCAGCTTCTTGGTCTCTTGGTTAAATGGAGTTTCCTTGCATCCCCATACCACATTCACTCACCAGCCCGTAAGATATTTGAGAGGGATCCATATCTAGTTCAAGCAGCCTCATTCTTAATACTCATCACACTCCAGCATCAATTTCAGTGTGGCACACAGGAGGAAATAGCATATCTGTGAAAATAACCACAGGGACTAAGGATGTTACCAAGTTGGTACAGTACACTGCTTGCCTGGAACACTTGGGGCCCTGGGCTCAGTAGTCAGCATCCCATAAACAGGCAAGAGAATGAGAACTTCAAGGTCATTCTCAGCTACTCAGGGAATCGAAGGCCAGCCTGGGGGTTCTCCCCCTCCCGCTCTGCTCCCTCCCTCCTGACCACACCATAGAAAAGTGTGCATCATCAGTCATCACACACACATTACCTATTCAGATGAAATAAGCCCCAGAGGATCTTCACTGAAAAGCTGGACCACTTGGACCAAGGCTTCTGCAGTGCTCTCTGTGATCCAAATAGCAGACACTGGCCAGGCACTTTCTATCTTTTAAACCTTCTCAGAGCCCATACAGTGGCCATTGTCCCCATGCCCACTTCGTAGATGGGGTAGTTGAAGCTCAGAGAAAGAACAGAGCTTGCAAGTTCTATCAG
The DNA here is from genome assembly GCA_004025045.1 of Sigmodon hispidus. NCBI lineage: Eukaryota > Metazoa > Chordata > Mammalia > Rodentia > Cricetidae > Sigmodon > Sigmodon hispidus. The sequence continues at coordinate 110,809 of PVIH01000611.1, forward strand.
CTGGTGAGTGGCTGGGATTTAAAGGCAGGTGTGACTGTCAGTCCCCATACCCCCCATGTGGTTCCTGGTGGCACTCTAGGGTTGGGCCACCTCTTTGCTCCACCCAGCTGTCAGCAAGCCAGTCACAATGGATCCACTTAGCATGGTTTCCTTAGCTAGGCCCTGTGATGCAGAAGCCCCACTGCCTCTCTGAGTTAGCATTAGCCTGCTGATAGCTGGCTAATTGGCCAAGCAAAGTCCACAGCTGCTGCAGCTACTGCCTCTGAAGCTCTTTGAATTAGTTTGAGCATCCCCGACCTGCTGGAGAAGTAAATTCAACAGCAAATAAGGAGTAACAGCTGCTCTCCATACCTTCAGTCCTCCTGCAGCTCCAGTGAAGTGCCTGTGACTTCTAAGTGGATAGTCCAAGGCCGCCCCAAGAACCCAGGAAAATCTGAGTTTCTGCAAAGTCAGATATTTATATCATTAGTTCTTTGTCCTCTGACTATTCTTGCACCACGTGGACATATCCACTACAGTGGACCCACTGAGTAAGGGAGCTGGCCCTACAGCATCCCTGGAGATGCCAATAAGAAGCCCTGACAAGGGGATGCACTAAGTCTGGAGGTGGCTGCTCCCTTCTGCTCTGAGGGCAGCCACAGCTAAGGCTCTTGGTGAAATTCAGGCAATGTCACCTTTCCAAACCTGGTACGCTTAACCTGGGCAAAGTTTAGAGCCAACTCCCTTCATGAGTACAGACTACGGGGGCTTGTTCTCTGGCATTAGATGAAGCCTTTTAGGGATGGCCAGTATTTGAGACAAAAGATCAGAAGAGATTTCTTGCTGGCCCAGAGGTTGGTCATACTTTCATGGAGTCCTAAAAAAAAAAAAGAGCTGAACTGTCCAGTACTTACTGTGGTCCTGCAAAGTGCCAAGTATCATGCCAAGAGTTCTGTGAATCTTTTAATCTTCACAGTAACAGGGAACATTACTGTCAATATCTCTATAAAACGAGTACAACAATGTTAAGCAATCTTTCGAAGATCATGCAGTTGTGAGTGGCCTAGCTGGGCTTTGAACCCAAGCAGTGTAAGCAGGATTCAGGTGTATAGACCTCACCCTGCCCTGCTGTCCCTTAGCATCTGTGGTGGTAGACAGTAAGCAAGGACTTCTCCCAACAGTGAGGTAGCAGAACCTACTGTACAAACCTTCTACTGCCAGAGCTGGGACTTGAACTCATGACTAACCAACATTAGCATCTAGGGATGCTCACAATTAAAACATAGCAAAGCTTGTGTCTCATACAAGGAAACTAAGGGCTGTGAGTGACTGTCGTTTGCCTATAGCTATGCTCTACAGTGGAGCCCAAAGATCTTTCAAATCTAAGAAAGACACAAATTTAGGGAAAGGACAGTGCCATCCTGTTGACAAATCAAGACTGGCTTTCTGAAAAGGACAGCAGTGAAGTTGGAGTTCTGAGCAGAGTTTCAGGTTCCAGAAGTGGGGCCATTAGCATCCAAGAGCAGGTGAAGGGTCCAGAGAAAGAGAGATGTTAGGTTTGAAGCCTTTGGCCAGCTCCATGATATCAGACAAGTCATTCCAAGCATCCCTTAGTTTTCTTTTCTGGAGAATGGTAGTTCCAGTAGTACACACCTCACAGGGGTCTAAGGAGGCTGATATAACTCATGCAGAGTGTGTTTGCACACTTTCTGTCTTCTGGCCCCAGCTAGAGGCCTAATGGAGTGTCATGCATGGCACACGGATTCATGAAGGCCAGAATTATAGGCTTCATTTTACCTGTGGCAGTGGTGTGATTAAAACTTCATCCTTAGTCTAGGAAAACCTGATAGACACACCAGGGCACATGGATTGAAGGCCAGGACTTCAGATATTGAGATGTATTTAAAGGTTTAGGAAGGGTGTCTGTAGGGGGAAGAGGTGCTTGCCAGTTCCCATTGCTTTTAGCACCAACCTCTTCAGAGGGTTCCAGGCACCTGTTCCTCCATCCTCCCTCTTCTACCTCACTCTCTTGACTTGCATACAGATGCCCCTCTAGCTGCCCTGGGGTGAGAAAATAAAAACCAAAATGCTGTTTAATGAAGACCATGAGCAGCAGGTATGCTGCCCACCAGGGGAGACAGGATGGGCGTAATTAGATCACTGTGGAGGCAGATGTTCAGACCTGGGCACAGATGGCCCCCACCTGCTTTGAAATCTGCATCCTGGCTCTGGTCCCTCACTGTCTGCCTAAGAGGCAGGGGAGAGGTAAGGGATACAGCCAGCAAGGAGAGCCTGGCCTGGTGAGAAACCTTTACTTTGGGGAGCTGGCACTTCCATGACAGCACTTCACCCCCATCTCTAAGACCCAGGCCCTGATGTGACCTCTCAAACACCTGAAGAGGTTGCCTAGTTACATTGTGGATGCCAGTTAGTGATGGAGCATGCATGAGAGAGCATCCTGGGGATGACAGGAAAGGAGAACATATATAGAATCAGAAAACCCCAGCTGTGGGACCCAAAAATGCTTCCAGCTCATCTGTCCACCTATGGGAACAGGGAAACAGAGGCTGACCTCCTAGTTTTGTGGTCTAACCTTAGCATAGCAGCATGGCTACCATGCCCAGAAGATTCCACCTGTCCTTTGCCAGCTGCCTGAGAGGGACCTGGCTGGAGAGGATCCATTCCCTGCCCCAGCATGCCAGATTCTCCTCAATAGCCAGTACCATTCTGTTGCATGCGGCTTAAAGGCAGGTGGTCCCAAGTTTGCTGCTCCTGGAGAGGCTTTCTAACACCCCAAGGAAGTAAAAATGAAAGTGGATGAAACAGCGCAACGTCTGGACTGAGCACATAACACAGCAGACCTGGGAGGTAGCAGTGACTCCTTCAGGAGCAGGCAGAATGGTGGCTTACTTATCAGCCTCCAATGGAGGTGGGATTCCCAGTTCTCCTCCCAAATGGAGATGGGTAAGACAATGGTGGTGATGGTGATGAGGAGGAGGAAATGGTAGAGAAAAAGATGGAAGAGAAAGATACATATCAGTGAAGCTTCTTTGGGGTAACTGCCCAACACTCAGTACAAGCCTGAGCATTTGATCAAAATGCATTGTCTCAATTAATCCTTAGAATGGTCCATGAGGTGAGTATTACCACACGAATGATGAGATGGAGAGTCAAGGAGGTTAATAACTTGCCCGCTGTCACAGCACCAGCAGGTGGTAGAGTCAGAGTCACGAACTCCATGTGATTAACTTTTCTCAAAGTCAGAAAACACAGAGCAAAGCAGCCAGGCCAGGAAGAAGGAGAAAGTCCCAAGTTTGGCTGGTCCCTTCTCATAATTGGAATTGAAGTTTGGGGAGTCGGAGCATTGGCTTGATGAGGTCACATAACAATTTAACCAGACAACTACTGTCATCCAGAACTTAAACCAGAGCCCATGGCCTCCAGATGATACCAATATGACAAAGCCTCAGAGACCCATAGCACAAGAACCAGAGAGAGTTTCTAGAAATGAGGGAACCTACCCCTCTACAGGCCCTGGGTCCTCTGGGCCATCCAGCATTGTTTCCCCAGATTCAGCTTCAAAACACAATGTCAAGGTTGGGATATAACCCCATAGTTAGAGAGCTCATTTACTATGCGTACAACCCTGAGTTGAATCCCCAGCTCCTGAGCACTGGACATGGTGGTACATACCTGTAATCCTAGCACTCAGGATGTGGAGACAAGAAATTCAAAAGTTTAAGGTCATTCTTGGCTGCATAGTGAATTCAAGGCCAGCTTGTGATACACAAGCCTGTCTCAACAAATCAGAACAAAGCAGAACGAGATAAAACCTTTCTGATTCACTCGCCGAGTTAACATATGTGAGATGCCCATCACAGCGCCTGGCAGATGGTAGATACTCTGAAGATGTGCCTTCATTTCCTCCTTGTGCTGGTGAATTTCCAACAAATAATACATCTTCTGGAGGAAGACTTGTCGTTGGTTTATTGAACACCTACTAGAGGCAGAATATCACAGCATGAAACCCTTTCTTTCACACAGCTCCCCTGAGCCCTGGATAAGCTCTTGATTTCTTGCAGGACTCCACAGCCTTATTCTGCTCTTGTGGCCTGTTCTAGCCTTCCATAGGCCCAGTCAGCTTTGAAACCTTCATGGTCCACTTCAAAGGGTATTTCCAGCCTTATCCACTTCATCTGTTAAACATGGAGTGTCTTCTCGGAGTCCTTCAGGCTATGAGATCAATTAAGCTCAGGTCACACACACACACACACAATGTATACTGTGTAGCCATAAGATGAGGATGCCAATGGCACACGGACCATCACAAGGTGGGAGATGCATCCTCCAAACCCTCAGTCTAAGTCGAGAGCTCACCTCCACCAACATCACAGTTGTTTCTCCTGCTCAAGGGTCTCACTCCACTGGGAAGATGGCGACATGTCAATAGACTGTCTTCCTGCCTGCTTTTCTCACCTACCCCAGACAGAATTAAGTGTGAGGCACTGTGCAGTGAGGGTGGCCTGCATCTGTCCATCCTTGGCGATTTCCCTTTAGCATTGAGGAAGAATACAGGGCAGCCCCCAGCTCTTCCCCCTCGCTACCTGTGTGACTGAGAGCCAGTCACTTAACCTCTCGGAGCTTTGATTCACATCAAGCAAGATGACAGCAATAGCCCCATGCCTCCTGGGGTTAGCGAACAGATTAAATGAGATAATGCCACTAGAACGACCTGCGCACTGCCTAGCTCCCAGAAGGAGCTCGATAAATGGACGCTGTGATTATTACACTCAAGTTCCTACCTCCAGACCAATTGCTCAGTCTCTCTGCACTCCCTGTGTGATATCAGCTCTGGGCCCTGTGGGACACAGAGCTGAGTAAACCCTTTCCTTGGTTAGGCTCCATCTCTGGTCATCTTAGAGGGTCAGGCCAGTCACACATGACCAGAGACAGCTGCTGGTTCCATTAGCAGCCAGAGAAAGGAGCAAAACCATGTGTTCCCCTAAGGGCCAGGCTATTTTCCACTTGGGCCTCAGATAATGGAAGCAGAGTAAACCCTATGAAGGGGAAGGGCAGAGTGGAGGAGGCGATGCTAAAGTGACCAGGGATGCCTTTTACTCCCAGCTGCCTTTGTCCATGGCCTCAAACAGCAGCTCCGAGACTCCCAGCCTCACTCTGATTGCCTGGATGCTTGGTCAATTTCCCCTTCCTGTTCCAAGGGAGAGATGACGTTATGGGTGGTATGTGACTATTGCTGCAGCCCTCCATCAGCTCACAGTGCAGGAAAGAAGGGATTCCTTGAGCATCGAAGCACAGATTCCTTTCTTCTTGGCTCTTCTCCCTAAAGCTGAAGGCTTCACAGAAGCATGACCATTTCTTAGTCCCAGATGTAGCTACAATAAGATGCAGATGGCCACAGAGCAGGGTCGAGGAAAGACAGGATCTGGGCAGGCAGGTATAGGATGGGGTGGCATCACAGAGTTGGGAAATAGAATAGGGGACAGGACCTTATTTCTTCCTGAAAAAACCTTTATCCCATAAGAAGTAGCTTCCAAGCAGAGGTTCCGGCAGAGTGGTGGTTAGTGGCCACAGCCTGACCAGCCCTCAGCTGAGCTCTGTCACATGCTCCTCCCCAGAGACATACAAACTCAGTCTTGTTCTCATGCAGCCTCATGGCTGAGGCTGCAAAACAAGGCACAGGCTGCAGGAGAGCCAGAGGCAGGACCGACATGGAGCCAAGGAATTCTGCTAGTAACATGGCCCATGAAGAAGCCCCATATGCTGACTATGGGTCTCTTTGCAGCTCCACTCCAGAAGAAGGGTTTGGGTTCCACTCGAAATGCTGGGCCAGGTAAGAAGTGCTGACCACAGAGCTCTGGAAGGGCCTCTATGGAGCTGAAGAAGCAGGAATATTGTCTAGAGGGCTGATGGGATGTTCACAGATACAAGGCAATAAGCCAGAGCCTTGGAGTAAGGGAACAGCAATGGGTAACAATAGGTAACTTGGGGCAGCAGATCATTAGTTCCTTCCAACAAGGATTTGGTGGTCCCCAGCTCTGTGCTTGCTTACAAAACAATCACTGGACAAATGAATGAATGAATGAATGAATGAATGAATGAATGAATGAACAAATGGGCAAGCCAATCTTAAAGGCTAGAAGCTATGAACAGAGGAGATAAGGTGACTTCTTCAGAATTCTTAGAGTACTTTCCATCAGATATGTGTCCAAGCATACCTGGTGCACCTTTGTACCAGGACAGCAGTTCTATCCAGGATCTATCCATGCTGCTATCATTGAGAGAGCACTGTTCTGAGAGCCACCAGACCTTTGTTTCCTAACTCTAGTACTTGTTGCCATAAGGCCATGGACAAGTCTTCCCCAGGTTTCAGGATGCTTTCTTTGTCGGTGGTGGGGTCAGACAATGTCCTTGATGCCTCCATAGAGGACAATTATCCTGTGTTTCTAGAAGATGCAAGCAGGTGCATCTGTGTTCCCCCCTTTTTTATACAGCCCCGGGCTGAGGCAGAATCTGTGCTTTAAATGCTCCTATGCCTCCATCATAGTCCCTCACCCTGAAACCCAGAGTATCAGATAAACTCATAGGTTTCAACACTGGAATGGCTAGCAAGGGATGAGTCCAGTCCAAAGCCATTATGGAAAAATCAGTTCGGAACCATAAGCACTTAATAATCAAGTATCTATTGTGTGCGGGCCACTATGCAGGACACAATGAGGGCCGTGGTGGGGGGGTCTGCCAGGAAAGTATTCACCCCTCCTTTTCCATTCTGCTGTGTGGAGCTACCGCCACTTTACTAATATAAACCCCACTCCTATACCCTGGGCCTGAGAAGAATGCCCACTGCCCCAGTAGCTGGGAGCTCTCCAAAGCAGAGGGGGCTGGGCACACTGTCTGGGCAGGAATAAGCTGCCACCACCAGCTGGGCTGTGCTTTGCCAGGCAGATAGGCTGGAAGAGAAGACCACAGCTTTTCAACAAGTATCAGGGATGAGCTATTAGAGGCTCCCTCCTGGGCTCCTTCTTACTGGGTATTGCCTGGGCACCCCACAGCCACGGGCATCTCTCCTCTTCTAATTATGCTTCTCTATGCATCCACTCCCCAGTCTGAAGCTGGTTTGCACCCGTGACTGAGGACTGCACTGGCCTCTCCAGGTTAGGTGGGACCAATAACAACAGAGCTGAGGGGGTGTCAAAAATATCCATTTCCAAATGGAGGAATTCCTCCCCTCCCCGCAAGATGCACTCTGCACTCTCTCCAATGCCAAGTGCACTTTGCAGGAAACAGGAAGAAGGAGTGAGGGCTGGCTTGAAGATGATGCCCTCCTTCCTCTGTCACCAGACTCCATTAAGCATTCTGGAAGAAATGGAAATGATTATGGAGAGAGAGAGAGAGAGAGAGAGAGAGAGAGAGAGAGGGAGGAGGAAGCAGGAAAGCAAGGGAAAGAAGAGGAAAGGGGAAGAGAGAGGGTGATCCAGCCCCAGTGTGGACACACACACATACACACACATACACACACACACACACACACACACACACACACACACACACACACACACACCACAGATCCCCTTATCTGATTAAGGATCCAAGGAAAGTCAAAAGCTTCAGGAAAATTAAAATGACCTACAGGGTTACCCAGCCAAAATCAGCAGGCAGATTACAAAGCTCAGGTCCAGCAGGGATTTCCTCTGCTCTGGTGAGTGCCCTGGCTCTGACTTTAAACCCAAGGGCAGAGAATCATCTAGGGTGGGGGAGCTCAGAATGGCAAGAGCCCTGTGATAGGCAGCTGGTGTCTGGGCCTATTTCTCTGCAAAGCTCACAGGAGAGAACAGAAAAAGACAAACACTTCTGTTTACTCAAAAGCCTGAAGGAGTCAGTGTTTCTCCCCCATAGTTCTTTGATGTCTGGTTCATGACTCTTACCAAAATGTAGAAGAAGCTTCCTTCCTACACACTGACCCCATGAACAGCATACCCAATAGTGCTACAGCCTATAATGACTTCCCACCAATATCTTAGACCGCACTTTCTCCTTCTCAGCATCAGCATTCCCTACTATAAGATGGGTAGAATGGTCTACACAGACTTGAGTATGCCAAGGTTTTAAGATAGCCTGGGAACAAGATCATATGAGGAGCTGACCATTCGAAGTAGTTGCATCCAGTCTGGGTTGAAATAAATCACTCTGTGAGCAAGTCCCAGACTGGACAGACAGGGAGAATAAAATTTAAAAGCTAGACACCCACCTAAGATGGGAATTCCCTTCCAGTATGCCCACAGTGCTAAGTGCAACATCATATTTGCAGACATCCCAGAATATGCACCTTAGGAAGATAACAAGTTGCCTGGCATCGAAAGATATTACACACACAGTGTCAGATAGCTTAATAAGCACCCACAACTTTTTCTCATGATAGATTTTGCCTTTTGTTTTCTTTTGTTTTAGGAAGAATTCATTTTGTATTATGCTGCAATTGTTGTCAGGCCTAAACAGCACTGCAGATTGAACACTCTGGTTTTGTCGGAGCTGGTTAACTCCGGGCAAGACCACTTTGGGCCCCCAGAAACCACTGACTGCAGCTGCAGAGTCTATTACTGTATTTTTCAGGAACCACTAGGAATTTGGGTTTTATGGGTGCTGGGCATGAATCACTCTATCTGCTTGAGAATATGTTTGGCTTCTGGCAAGCTTGTCCCTGGAACTGTCATAGCCTAGCCCTGAGGGATTGAGTATCAGATTGTTTCCATACCTTCTCCTACATCATTTGTAAGATGTTCTTGCACATTACTCAGCCTCCTACTCCTGACCTGTGTAAGGAAAGTGATGCTGATGGCATGGGGAAGGTTATGAGAGGCATCCCATAGGGTAGGGGTCCGAAAAGGCATACACACTTCTCTGCATTGGGTATACATCCTCCACACAGAGATGAGATATGTTCCTAGGACCCGCCAAAATTTGTGCTAGGTGTTGCAATCAGCATCTCTCTAGTGCCTTACTCCTGAGCAGCATGGCAAAGGGAAGAAAGACAAGAACAAAAGGTCTCACGGGCCTCTGTTTATAAGGCTTCGTTGCATGAATTTCTTTCTGTTTCTACCTGTAAGCGCTCCTAGGAGGACCAGCTTTTTTAACAGGCTTCTGTCAGACATCCAGGTGGAATTCTTTGCCCCACTTGCACGGGTTCTTCACATTCCATCCTTGTCTGCATCTGATTCTGGAGCATGTTTGTGCCAGGCATCCTGCTGTGGCACATTTTAGTAACTCCAGTCCTAAGAACATCTCCAGGGGTAGACAATTCTCTCTGCATTTTGTGACTGACATTTGAGGCATAGCCAGCAAGATAAGTAATTGGCCTAAGATATTAGAGCTCACTCAGGTGCAGGGCACACTGGAAGCAGGACTTTACTGAGAAGAACTCCCATGCCAGGGGATGGTTTTCCCTGCCACTGCTGGTACTGTAGCCACAGCCTCTGTTCTTGACTCACCTTAGCGTTCCCTTATCTCCTGCCCCCTTGGCCACTCGTTCCTTATCCATCATTTTGCCTTCAGAACTCTTGATTAGCTCAAGTCTGAAAATGTTAAGTGGGAATTTCAGAAAACAGTTGGATACACCCATCTGGCATGCAGCAGCCATGGATGGGCCAAGAGCAGACAGGTCAAGGACAGATAGATGTGTTCTGGAGGCGCCGTTCTTGCAGTGGGGACTTCAGGACCATGGACAGAGCCAGGGGCTCACTCCTTATCTGGAAGACCTGTCTTTTCAGAGGATTGGGCATGGTGGCAGGTAAGCAAGGGCCACTGGGAAGGAAAGGCAGCTCACAAGGCAAGTGTTTGGGTGGAGGCCTGGCCACTTCTCCCTCTTTCCCCTTCAGTTAATCTCTGCTGATAGCAAGGCAATATTTTTTCATCTAAATCAGATCAAGTATTTCTTTGCTCCAGCTTTTGCGTTCATGCTCAGAACAGTCGAACTTTCCTACTCTGGCCTCCAAGGTAACATGAGCAGGCCCTTGTTAATTCTGCTTTCATCTACTCCTGACTCCCTTCCTTTCCAGAAACACTGGCCTCCCTAATATTCCTTGAAGATGCCCAGTGCTCTGTTACCTTGAGACCTTAACACTGCTACTCTCATGTCTAATACCCTCCATCCAGTATGCTTGCTTCCCTCCTTTCACTATTTATCTCGGTTTTAAACTTAAATCTTACTTTCTCATGGATGACCCAAACAGTATGACTCTCCCACAACAACCCCCCCCACCTGCCTCTTTCCCATTACACTGAAAATGTCTGTGATCATTAACTGTCTGCCACTCATTTGAATGCAGGCTCCATGAAAGAGGGCATCTTAGTTAAGGCTTTCCACTGATGGGACACCATGACCAAAGGCAAACAGCAGAGGAGAAGGTTTACGTGGCTTGTACTTCCACAGTATTGAAGGAAGTCAAGGCAGGAGATCAAGCAGGGCTAGAACCTGAAGGCAGGAGCTGATGCAGAGGCCATGGAGGGATGCTTCTAACTGACCTGCTCCCCATAACTTGCTCAGTCTGCTTTTTTACAGAACCCAGGACCACCAGCCCAGGGATGGCCCCACCCACAATGGGCTAGACCCTCCTCCACCAATCACTAATTAAGAAAATACACCACAGCTGGATCTTATTGGAAGATGCTCTCAGTTGACGTTCTGTCCTCTGAGATGACTTTAGCTTGTGTCGAGCTGACATAAAGCAAACCAGCACAAAGGTAGTTGTAATATTTCATTTAATGTTTCCTCTCTAGAGCCTAGTGCACTCCATCATGCCCAGTTACATCTGCTGAATTAATGAGCGAAGCTGAAGGGAAGAACCAATGCATTTCCTGTGGAAACGGGTAGCCAGGAGGTCCCTGGCAGCCTCTTGTGGACATGGTCTGACAGAACGGAGCAGGCTACAGCAGCAAGGAGGTTTGTGGGGAAGAAAGTAGAACAGGAAAAGAGCATGTGGTGCCTGTAAAAGAAAGCAGGATTCAGGAGATTTACTATACTCCTGTCAAGAAAAAGTGAGTTGGGCTGGAGAAAAAGTTAAGAGCACTGAGTGATCCCACAGGGACACAGTTTGGTTCCTAGCACCCATCTGATGGTTAGCAACCATATGCCACTCTAGTTTCAGGGGATCCAATTCTTTTATAACCTCCATAGACATTGCACACATGTGCTGCACAGATATGCATACAGGTAAAACATGCATACACACGAAATGAAAATGATTTAAAAGAGAGTGAGCTGAGGAAGTGGGTGAAGCGGAAGACACAGGAATTATAAAAAGTACAGTCAAACTCCAAAAGACACAAAGGAACTATAAATTGCTGGTCAAATAAAGCAGATTCTCCCTGCCCCACACCATTCATCCTCAGTACAAGAAGACTGTGTGTTCTTGGGAAATACAACCCCGAGGACTTCTTATGAGTTTTCTTTTTTTCTCTGTCTAGGTTACCTGAAATCCAGGGTTGGAGAGGTCTACTGCCCTTGGACTGCAGGGAAAGAAAAGGAAAGACCTCCTTTGCAAAATGTCTGGCATTTGGGGATTCCCTCAACAAAACCATCCCTCTGAGGCTATGAAAGACAGCTCAGTGGTATGAGCACTTACTGCCCTTTCAGAAGATTCAAGAGTTCAGTTCCTAGTACCCATGTCAGGTGGTTCAGAGTTGCCTTTAACTCTAGCTCCAGGGGATGCAACTCTTCCAGCCTCAGTAAGCACCTGAATACATGTGTGCATTCTCTCTCTCCCTCCCTCTCTCTCTTCCTCCCTCCCTCTCCCTCCATGTATGTATGTGTGTGTCTGTCTGTCTGTATATATCTCTCTCTGTCTCACATATACTCACATACACAGATACCCATAAATAAAAACTAATTTTTAAATTCTTGAGTCCCTCTCCTCTGAGCTTCTATCTGCTCAGACAAGAATATGTGAGAATGACTCTTTTAATGACATCAATCAACACTAGATCATATGTTTCTGATTGCAACCAGGAAGTGGCACCCACAGAGTCAACCTCTGATAGGCTGTGATACAGCAAAGAGAAAGAATGCTTACAGTCCCCAGCCCATACCTCAAACTCACCTGAGTGAAGCATGCTAAGTACCTAGACCAGACCAAGCAGGTATGTCCTGGGAGACTGGAGAACACTTGCAGAGCCTTATATATCTTGATCCTCTGTTATCATAACCTCTAAATGCTTCAGCCATCCTCGCTGGCACCCCAGATTTTAGAAAATGATAAAGAGGGTGGGCTCTGTGCTTGATAGTTGGGATTTCCCCCTCTCATCTCTGCCTCTAAACCAGCTGTGCCACCTCTGGCAAGCCCCCCTTCTCCCTGGGCAGATCTCATACCCTCGCTACACCCCTGGAGAAACTGAGACTGGGTGAAATGAAATGACAGGCACAGGCCAGGTGGCTCAGGCTGTCAGTCAGTCTCAGCAGGAAGCCAGGGCCCAAGGAAGCAGAAAACACCTGGAGCCATTGCAAAAACATGAACAGGACCAGGAATGCCACAGGAATGTAGAAATACCTGAGAACTGGTACCCACAGGCACCTTTTCCTGGAAGGAGCTCCCTAGCTCCCCCAAGTATGAAAAAGGACACATAGAAATGGCCACCAACCAGAAACTGTGCGTTTTAGCTGAAGGAGCCCCTGGAGAGAAATGGGAAGCTGAATCCTGACCTCACTCCCCTCCTTTTAGCTCATCTCCTGTGTTTCCATGGGATGAACCCAGCCAGAAGTCAGGGGGTCCAGGGAGCCCATTAATGCAGAGGGCAAATGGAAGGTGTCACTACACACACACAACTCTTGGATGGCAAAATATGCACTTCTATACAACAAATGCCTTATAGGGTCTTAGAAAAAGCTCGTGGAATGCATAAGTGAATAAATGCTGGGTGGCTGAATGGATGGATGGTGGGTGGATAAATGGATGTGCCCTGAATAAATGCTGGATGGATGAATGGTACAATGGATGGATAAATGTTTGCTGGATGGATGGAGGGATAGATGGATGGGTGGATGCTGGGTGCACATGCAGATGGATTAATTCTTGCACACTTCATTCATGTGGCTTTGATTAATCTCATCACCTGACTAGAAATATAAGGCTTCTTAGGTTTATTTCTAAGCCATAAATGGGTTCTAAGAATAAAAGCTTCCTTCGCAGTGCCTAAGTCTTCATAGGGGTTACCTGTCTCTGGTTCATGTTTCCTGCTGCTGCTAGAGTGGTTCCTCCCTCTAAGATGCCAGCCTTGAGCCCCAACAACCTGTACACTGCTACAAAGTGAAGAAACGGCTGAGATCAGAGGGGCCAGCCCTGATCCCTCCCCTGGGGCTGGAATACAAGCTGAGGCAACCTGCTTCTTTGCCAGCCCAGGGAGCTATGGAGGTTGATGGGAGGAAAGTGGAAAGGCAGGATGTTCGCTATAATTATTTTCATTGATTTGTCTACTCGGATCCCAAGTGCTGCGAAGCCGTTGTGACATTTAATAAAAATAATTCAAGGTAAAAATACCTCTTCCTCTCTGCTCCCTCCTCCCTTCATTAGCACCACCTCAGTTTGCTGCCCCCCTGTCTGCTTGGGTGCCCTGAGCCAGCTACAGAACGGGGCACATGAAGTTGGGACCGGACCATGGGGAAAAATAGCCTGAGAACTAAAGTCTGGAGATCCATGGCTAGAGCTGTTCTGTTTTCAGCTGATTGTCCCTCTCTGAGTGTTGGCTGCCCCCAGCTCATAAAAAGCTCTGAGATAGATTACGCTGAGCATGTATGGTTGCATCTAGAGTGAACCGGAACTCCCCGAGGCAAAGGAGCATGCTTTCCCAGGAGTCTCTGGGATCCTCTTGTGCCTGCCTGATGATCTCACTTCTGATCTCCCCAAAATGACCATGGAACTCCCTCCCCAATACTATTTCTTGCAAATTTCTAAACCTGCCTAGGCTACTCCTTCCCCCTCTCTGTATGCTTTTCATCGTGAAACAAACAACATCCAACCAATGGAGACAAGATAAACTGAGATGCTAAAGTATCTGTCTTTGTCACCTTTGTCTCACCCAACTATGCTCAGGATCTTGAGTACTGATAGCACTCTGTCCTTTACTGTTCTTGAGGAAACTGAGGCACAAAGACATCAAGCCTAGACATACAGTCAGGAAGTGGCAAAGCTGAATTCTGTCACTGTAGGAAGTCAAGAGCCCTCCATTTCCCTTAGGGCTCCTACCTGAGCCTAATCCCCTGTCTCCTGCCTTCTAGGTAGAGGAACCCCAGGATCCAGTCTGACTCAGCAGAGTTCAGGAAGCAGGTAAGGGAACCCGAAAATGGATCCCAAGCCCTCCTGGCCTTACCGAGTCCTAAGAAGACAAGGAGCATCCCAGGCTATCGGAGGCAGATGTAATCAGGGTGACCTCAGCTTTTTCACAGATTCATTAAAGTCTGTGTTCTGGGGTAAATGATTGCTTTTCCCTGGTCCTGCTGAAGAAGAAAAAAATCGATCACTTCCTTGTAGATTTAGAATGGGACAGTTGGCAATTAGAAAACATTTCCTCCAGGCAGGTGCTGAGGGTGGGGGATGGGGTTGAGATGCTTCACACGTGTTTTGTCATGGCACAACTTGTCCAGGCCTCCTGGCTTGCAACAGACTAGAGAAGTCCTGAGCTGGGTCCAGGGACACGGCTGGGGTTCCACCTGTGTCCCTGTGGTTCTAAGTTCCATCTCCACCAGCTGTTGGGACCCTTCTTGAAGCTTCCACTCTCCCCCTCCCCCACTCATGCCTGCCTGGTGACTAATGGATTTTTCTCGGTACTGAGAGATTTACTAAACTACTGAACTAGGACGCATTAAGTCTGTGGGTTTGGAGGTTTGTCTTAGAGCAATTCTCGCCCCGAGAACTGGCTGCTGAAATTAAGATGCATTCTTCTCAGCAAATATTGATTTGAACTCGAAGCAAATCCGAGAAGCTGCTTGCTGGATTTAAGCTCTGGCAGCTGCAGTGTGGACCGAATGAGGGGTCACTAAAGTGCTCCCCACTAGAGAGGCCCAGAAAACAAGGCAATAGAGAAAACATAATCAAAGCAGAGCCAGAAAGTACCATAAGGCCAACCAAACAGAAACTCATTTGGAGTCTCACGGGTCTACTACCAAATGGGGAAGGTGACCATTGGCCCATGTATGGACCACATCAGGTATGTATACTTCTAATGACATGGAATTCACACATCCATGACTTGAATCGTGGGCTACCCTTCGAGCTGGACCCTGAAGTATCCTCTCTTCTAGATTTTGAGCTGAACCAACTCTGATGTTTCCTCCAGGATTTCAAGCCCTTGGGACAGCTACATGTATCTTTTCTCTCTCTCTCTCAAATGTTCCTGCCTTGCTTCCTTTTCTCTCCCAAACCTTCTCAGAGACCAGGACCATATCTTACATAGCCTCTAAGGTCTACAGTAACAAGATATTGGAACCTTAGAAAATCAAATTAGTTGGTAGAAGTTCTTGATCTAATTCACCAGCCTTCTGGTTTGTAAGATGTGAGCAAAGTACTTCCTCTCTGGGTTTCAGCTGTCTCCTTTTTAAGAAGCAGAAAATGGGTTTGGACTAGACAGCCTGGAAGAATTTTCTCAGTTACTAAAATTAGAATACAGCCACTGTGGTTCTTAGTTCTAGATAACACTCATTCACCCCTAGCTTTCTAATGCATGGCCAAGGTTCTTGCAAGAGCAATGTTAAATCAGTGCTCATCTCTGGGGTGCCCAGAGAAGTCAGCAGAATACTTGGGATACCCAACAGTCTAACACAAATAAAAGAGGCAATGTCTTTGATATAAAGATATTTGGACACATCCTCAACACAGATTTTGGGGGAACCAGTAAACATAAAGGTGCCCCCATCCCTTGACAGCTATGACTCACCTAGAGTGGCTTAAAAGATTTTCCTAAATAGCATGTGAAATACTGATGTGAACTGATGGCAGGAACATGGTCTCTGCTCCACAAAGCAAACCTGACAGATTTATAAAAAGTTAAAGCATTGATCATGTGACCCAGTTACTCTACACTTGACTAGTCACTCAAGGAATGTAAAGACTTGTGTTTACCTCAAAGTCTCCCCAGAATGTTTGTTGCTATTTTATCCATCATTTTAAATATATATGTGGTAACAATTTGAGTGCCCCTCCATGAAAGCATGAGAAAACTGTAGTTCACCCATGTAATGGAAATCCCATCAGCTATAGAAAGTGAGGCACTCCTGAGATATGTGTTGAGATCTTACATGAATCTCAAGGGCATTTTACTAAGTGGTTGAAGTCTGACCCAAAAAGCTATATATCATATGCTTTCTCTTCTGAGACATTCTGAACAAAGGAATACAAGAGCATGAATAAGCTACTGGGGATTGCCAGTGGGAGGCAGTTGGAAAGGGATGGCTCAAAGGATGCTCTGGGAAGTGATGGACATACTGTGTTCCATGATTGTGAAGGTAGGGATGAAACACTGCATTTGACATGATCCACCAAAATGTACATAACCAATCAATGTTGTTTCTGAGTATACACCTAGAAGTAAGACTTTTAAAGTGCAAATAAAAAGTGGGATGGGAGAGGAAATGTCAGCCTGGCCATTTTGATGTAACACTGTTAAAATGACATCATTAAATCAAAATGCTAACCTGGTGAGGCTGTTCTACTCAGGCCCCTCTTCGCTCTGGACTCTTACCTCCAAGATCTCTGGAATGGGGAAGTGAAATGTCTCAGGGGTGACTTTTCAATGCTTTTCATCTTCTACCTACTACCTTGTTTAGCAGAAGTGTCTCTGTCAACACAGGAGCACGCCCATGCTGACACACCCTAACAAGGCCTGGGACCCTGTGCACACAGAGTGGGCTGCTCATGGTGGTGGTTATAGGACCCCCGGCTGCCTTTTGCTTTGTGTAGCTAGAAATCCATGGAAGAGAAGCAAAGGCAAGCACACATTGGGCAGATCCCAGGCAGTTATAGATCCTGCAAAGAAGGAAGGAATCCCTTGAAAGGTATCATGGCAGAGAGAAGAAGAGCATGGGTGCATGGGTCTAGCCCATGACTCACAGATTTGGTGGCCACTGGCAGTGTGATGGGCTCATCTACCTCCCCACTTGTTATAGGTCATTGTACCTGGGTACCCCTTGGGGAGAGGATGAGAAGATGTGGTGTCAATGGCACAGACAGGCAGACTCCTTTATGGATATGGCATGAACTCCCTCCTGATTTCCCAATGGCAGCCAGAGACTCTCTGAACTATGTTGTCTCTCATTGGCCTCCAGCATCTCAATGATCATTTGTCACCCATCACCAGGCAGGTGCAGAAGCAGACTCCAAGCTGGCTTAGGAGGAAGTGGCCAGTGTGCATGTCCATGCACATTATCCCAAAGAGGGAGACAATGGCTAGCTGGCTGCATTCCCCCTACATACACTCACTGGCTGTGATATCCTGGACAATGTCAGTTTCAGAAGGTGGAAGCCCTGCCTGCCTTGACTTCATCTGCAAAACCAGAGAAAGTGGCATCATTGAGGCTGTGAAGTTAAGAGCCACCATGTACTCAGCTCATACATACTGATCATTGTGTGTCTGTCACTGTCTTGTGAGTACAGGATACAGATAAAGGTGGCATTGTCAAACATTCACACTGCAGGAAGCAGAGGCAGATGATAATGAAGGAACCATGCACAGTAGCAATTGATGGAAATGCTGAGGAGAAAAGGTCTAGAAACTGAGGGGATAGAGGGAGCTGCTTCATAGAGAATGACGAGGGAGGCCTTGTCAGAAAAGTGACATCTGAGCAGAAATGGGAAAAAGTGGGCTGGAAGGAAGCCATTCAGGCAGAGGGCACAGCATAAGCAAAGACTCTAAGATAGTGCCTGACAGAGCTGGGGACGGGTGCACCAGTTGGAATGGCTAATGTGGAGGTGTCATCTAGTGAGGGGCTTGCAGACCAGTGGGTTTTATCTGTCATTCACAGTATTACAGAAAGTCATTGAAGGCCTCTGAGGAGTGACATGATCCAGTTCATAGTTTCAAAGGCTTCCTTTGGATGTCTATAAAGAGCCAACCACAACAGGAGGCAGAAGTCATGTCGGGAAACCCTGTTAGCAAGTCACCGTGTGAGCTGGAAGAAAGCTAACTGTGTCTTGAATGAATAGAGACATGCATGTCTGCTTAGAACAGTGTGGCATACAGAAAGTGCTCGGTGTTACCCAGCACTACTGTGGTCGGCACCCTCATCCAGGGTGTGATGGCAGGGGACCTCAGCCTTGGTCCACAACAGGAGCAATTATCAGGACTGAAAAAACCTGGAAGCCCTGACCAAAAGCTTCAGAGAGAGAGAGAGAGAGAGAGAGAGAGAGAGAGAGAGAGAGAGAGAGAGAGAGAGGCAGAGGCAGGCAGGGGAGACTTAGAAAGAGAGAGAGAGGGAGAGAAGGAGAGAGTGTGGAAACTGACAAGTTTCTTTCCATTTTCTTCATATGTGTATGCGTGCTAACTTGTGTGGGCATATGTGTGAGTGTGAATTCATGCTCATGTGTGTATGCATGCATTTTGAGGTGCAAGGTTAATGTGAATTATCCAGGACCACTTCCACCTATTTATTGAGGCAGGCTCTCTCATTTAGACCCAGAGCTCATCCAGTATTGATAGGCAGCTTTCTGAGGCTGTAATCCTAGGTGGGCTGCTGTACCCACCCAGCATTTACCATGTTCTGGGGATTCAAGTTTTTACCCTCATCCTCCGCATCACTTTATCTACTGAGTCATCTCCCCAGCCCAACAGAGCTTGTTGATATGTGTACTAATTTGGATAAAGAGCTAAATGAAAAAACTCTGAGTTCGGTGGAGTTCCCAGCATCAGTGGGAAAGCCAAAGAAAATGGTCCACTCTGAGTTGAGCCAGTTGTTGCTCAAAATGTGTTGGGAAAAGTTATGTTAGTGCTGTTCTCCATTCTTCACACATCCTTGGACCACTCACAAGGCAGACTGGGACACACATGTGGTCCCCCAGCATCTCTGTTTACCTCCGCACTTGGACAGCCTAGTTCTGACACTCAGCAGGAACTTCGACCCTGCACTCTACTCTGAGGACCTGCACATCTTTGGATCTCCCAGATGCAGCCTCAACAAGCTCAGAAATCACAATGTCTTTGTCCCCTTTATTAACAAAAGCGAGGCTCCATCTCAGATGGCACAGAAAACAGTGATTCATGATGAAGTGTCACCTCTGGTGCCCACTGCTTTTTGCAGAAGCAGTAATGGTGTACTCTTATGTGGTTAAATTTTCCAAATTTATCTCAGGGAAAAACACAAATCTATGCCAAGCAATTTGACCTTCTGGCAATTTTCAGGCCTTTCTTTCCTAATAGAAAGTCCATCAGACCTCTCTCACACAGTTGGCCTCAGAGACATCTTGTGTGACAGGGCAAAAAGAAGCCAAGTATCCTTGAAGAAAAGACATTTGCCTTCTCTTTCTTCTTTTGGTGTGTGTGTGTGTGTGTGTGTGTGTGTGTGTGTGTGTGTGTGTGTACTAGAGATTAACCTAGGGCCCTGTACAAAGTAGGCAGGTACTCCATGAATGAACTGCATCCCCAGCCCTCTTTCTACTGTTTGAGAGAGGATTTCACTAAACTCATCAGTGGTCCTAGACTCATTTATAGTCCAGACAGACCTTTAACTTGAGATCCTCCTGCCTCAGCCTCTCAAGAAGCTAGGATTATAAACCTGGACCACCAGACTTAGTCAGGGAAAAAAAAGAAAAAAAGCTCATTCTAAAATTAGGAAATGACAAAGCACAAGGCAGAGCCAGAAACAAGAAAGCTATGGAAGACGATACGAAATTTCTGAGTTGGTGTCAAATGACAAGGCAGCTGATTGAACAGGCTCCCACTGGTCAGAGGCAGCATTGTTTCAGCATTAGTAACGGCAGTAATTGTGTCATGCTAAAAGCACACCAAAATGTCTAAATTCACAAGTTCACTACAATATGCAGAGACTAAAATAAATCGTGGTGGTCTCTGGAGGAGCTAAAACCCAACACTTTATTTTGAGAACTGGCAAAAATAGAGTGAATCAAACATTTATCCTGATGTCTCTAGATATCTCTCCTTGCTTTTGGGGAGAGATGCTGGAAATTGAACCTCCTACTTCATGCATGCTAAGCGACTGTTCTTCCAAGGAGTTCTGTTCCCAGCCCTCTGTCACTCTTTAGAAGGTGTCTTGTTAAGTTGCCCAGGCTAGCCTTAAACTTCAAATCCTTTTGCCTGTCTCCAAAATAGCTGGGATTGTAGGCTTGTACCACAGGGCTCAAAAGTGATACTTCAAGAGAAAAGTAATGTACAAAAGTACTACACTACTAATAAATCAAAAATAATAATGGTGGTGATGAAGGTAATGATGTTGGTGATGATGGTGACAATGATGTTGGTGGTAAATAAGTAATCAATAGTAAACTAGAGGGTAGGTCTTTGCTACAGCATTTTGTGACAGCTAACGAATTACTAGCTTAAGGAAAGACAGACACTCATCAATAATCCTTAAGGGAGAACATAGGCCACCATGTAGTGGCCTTGGGGATAGTAAATCAAGCCCTAATCTGATTACACTTTCCGAATGATCTTTCTTCTTCTTTACAGGAAATTTGGAGACATAAGAACACATTATAGAGAACAACTGAATTCAGCAAGATCAGACTTGGGGGTGTGTGGAAAGGCTGTTCTACAAGCCTGAGAAAAAAAGCCATGTGATTTTTGATAGTGACAAGCAAAAATAAGAAAAGTCTGAGGCCATCAAGAGCATTTCAGTATGGGTTAAATATTTGATGAAACTGAGGAATTACTGTTCAGTTTTTGGTATACATATCAATTACTACCACTGCATTAAAAGCCATCCCAAACTTAATAGCTTAAATGAACACTATTTTGTTCTTTCATGATTCTGTAAGTCACATATGTATGCAGACATCAGCTAGGCTGGTTCATGTTCATCCTAAATACTGTGGTATGACCTTGCATAGATATGGAGCCTCAACACTGGTGACTCTACTATCTAAAGATTTATTTTTACTATCTATTGATTTGTGTGTGTGCACTTAAGTGCTGAGGCCAGAAGAAGATGTTGAATCTTCTAGAGCTAAAGTTACAGGTGATTTTGAACCACCTGACATGGATCCTGGGAACTGAACTACACTCCTCTGCAATAGTTGCCGAAGCTCTAAGCTCTGAAGCATTTCTCTACCTATTATCTATCTATGTAACATATCATCTATATTTTGTCTACTATCTATCACCTCTATCATCTATCTACTTATAACCCATCATCAATTCTTTATCTCTATCACCTATCATTTGTCTATTTATCACCTACCTATCTACCTGTTATCACTGATCATCTTTCTACATATCTGTCATCTACTTATCTATATACTCATCTACCCATTTATGCTTTTCTATCTCTGGACATGTATTCCTAAGGAAGCCAGCCTGTGCTCCTTTGCACCATCATATGAATGTTGAAACATCCACAACAAACAGCAAAATCAAGAAGTCCTTAGTGGGCAGGTGCCTCTGCCTCGTACTGTATTTTTTATTGTCTCATTGGTCAAAGGAAGTCATGTTGTCAATCAAACTCAGATGAGTGCCAGAGAGGAGCTCACGAGGGTGTTAGACCAAGAGTCTGGCTCATTACCGGAACGACCTGCTCCAGTGAGATGCCAGCACCAGAGGAGATATATCTTTAAAAGAGTCTTATCATCTAGAAATGCATATTAATACATTTCCATATAAAATGATATGCTTGAAAGTAATCGGGTTGAGAAGGGGGGCAGGAAGGAGTGGGTGGAGAAAGAGATACAGTGATTGGCCAAAGATTTATTGGGGTTGATTTATGAGCATGTGGTGCAGCATTTGATTCTTCTTGCTACCTCCATTTATATCTGAAATCTTTGGTGATAAAAAGGTTTCCCTTTGAATAGCTGATCCATGTCCCACCAACACCAGGAGATCACAAATGAGATCCTTGTAGCAGCTGTTTCCGGAACATGGTATCTTGCTTCCCACCATCATAAGAGTGAGATGGAAATCAGGGACTTTTCTAGACACCCTGCATCCTTCGCCTTTCTGCGATGCAATACAAAGTTGGACAGCAAAAGTAGTGTGGTAGGGCGGAAAACTGCAAGCCCTTGGAGCATCAGTGATGTCATCCAGTCATTAGCATGCATTTTTGCCCAGGTTATTTTGAGATTTAAGACATGAACCAGTTTGGGAAGGTAAATTGCAAAACATTGTGATGATGAACTGAAAGAGGGGACAAAAATACAGGGGAGCTGATGACACAGATGAGGGAGGTGGCTTCTTCAACAAGTAGCTGGAGGAAGAGGAGGAGGTGCAGGAAGAGAAGGAGGGAGAGAAGGAGAAGAAGGACAAGGAAGAGGAAGAAAAAAGGACTCATCAGAAAAAAAAAACCAGGGAAATATATAAGAGCTTCAGAGACAGTTCACCTCTTTACAGTGCTGGATATCATTCCCCCAAACGATTTATTGACTACCTAGTGTATGACAAACTCTATTAGATGCAAGATGAGAATTGACAGATGACAGAAGACGTGTCTTATCTGTGTGAATGAATACTTTTCCAAATAGAGGATGTCATGATTCAAACCAGCGGTTTACACTGACCATGTGATTTATAGACTAGTGTATCTGATAAGTGTGATGGGGGCTTCTGACACATCTGGATCCAGGTGCTTCAAGGCTGTGGTTGAGAACTTGTCTCTATCCAGCTCCTAACTGGCTTCACTCTAAGTGGGTGTCATTCCCAAGGACTTTCCTACTGGAAACAATAGGCTTGTATCCTACCTCCTTGGCAGTGAACATCTCAGGCTTGGGCATCCCAGAACCAGCCTGGAACCACATACATTCCCAGAAGGAGAAGAAATGCTCTGATAGGCTGCTGTAATTCTGGTCCTGGCCCTGTGCCTGAGAAGAGCACAGACCAAACCATCCACACAGATGGAACAGGAAGGGTAGTCCCTCGAAGGAGAGAGGGAGATGGCATGTGTACAGACTTAGCAAAACAATAGATATTCTCTAGGCACCAACAGTCACTCATTCACTCAATGAACATTTGTGTATGAAGTCCAGTCCTGGCACTGGGAATGCAGCATTGAACAAAGCAAAGCCCCTGGAGCTTGTATTTCAGAGGTGGCAACAAAAACACAGATGTTGACAAGTTTATATTGAAATTACAGATGGTGTTTTTCCATGAAGCAGATCACCAGGGTACTGTGAGAAAGATGCAGAGAACTGTCCTAAAATGAGGAGGCAGAGATGGTGTCCTGAGAGAAGACCTAAAGCCAAATCAAGAAGCAAGAGGGGAGTCTTGAGTACCTCAATTGTAGAAATCATTTACTAGCAATTGATTATACAAAGAATTAATATTTATCAAGGATTTATATGAAACTCTCACTGATACAAGATTGAGCCTTCGGGCAATTTTTGGAGAGTTGCAATTTTCCTTCCAAGAATCTAGAAACAAACTGGAAGGGCAGGCAGCAGATAATTGGTCTTCAAAGGGAGCTTGTTAAGCCCCCTATAGGGGTCCTAAAAACCTCAAAGCCATGCCTAGGTCTTGATCAAAAGGGCCTGAACCCATCACATACCCCCATGTGTCTATGAGAGCTGAAGGGACAATGATGAATTGGCCTATGGCTGAGTAAGAGATGTCAAAGAGACAGAGACTGTGCACCACACAGAGCAGACAGAATGCCCCCAGAACCAGGAAGGAGGTCATGAAAGTGAGTGACAGGGCTTGAGCATGGGAGAATACAGGAAGTTAGAGGGGTTAGAAGCTTATACAAAGATGTCTTCATTGTACAATGTCTCCAACAATGAGTAGTATAGGTTGGGATTCAAGTGAGAGACATGGGTTCACAAGCCAAGAGAAGGATTTTAGGAAAAAATATGGAACATCTGTGGGAGTGTTAGGCTCAATTGATGGCATAGGAGATGATGACAGTTGGTAGGTTGGGCTCATCTGTTGAAGGCAGTGGATAAGATCTTGATAGCCATGAGGCCTGCTCTAGGAAAGCAGGTCTGGGGAGTGGCTTGTGTAACACAATGGCCAAGAAGGACCAATGCTGTGGAGACAACCTGGAGGTATAGACTTGGTGACTGAGCTTTGAATAGATATATTTCCTCCTGCACACCCCAACAAAACACACATCTTCATAAAACAAGACAAAGGCCTAAGGGAAACACAAAGAAGAGTGAGGCTTGATCTCTGGTTTCAGCTTGTTCCTTGTAGCTTCAATCAAAGGACATCTCACCTCCACTCCGTGTTAGGAAGACCCTCAGATATAATCTAGCAGGGTGCTGGGGTTAGAGAGGGCAGGAGAGTTGCACCAACTCACACAGGAGTGCTGAGGCTAGAACTCTCCCTCTGCCTCTGTGCAGGTGTTCTGAGCTCCTCCCATCCAGCAGGCCTGTGTCTGTTCTCCTGGCCTCTGGAGCAGGCTAGCCCCTTTGAATGTGTGGAGAAAGTGAAGGTGCTGTTCAAGTGGACCTACTTCAGATCTAGGTGGATAAACTTTGCCTGGATGGTCAAGGTCAGACTCTGTACCAGCCACCTCCAGTGTCTCAAAGTCCACCTGCAGTGCTTGCTGGAACAGGTCACTAGTGTCCCACCGAGTAGGCTCTCACCCTTTCCCCCTGAGCACCACTATGCCAAACTGAAACTATCCAGGAACCAGGTATTGTGCAGTGCAGAAGTACCCAGAGTTATTAACAGGGGGGTCCCACCTTCACCCTGCAGGCCTGTGTGCTCTCTGCTTGAAACTTGTCTCTTGACAGCCTGCTGTCTGAAGAGGTCATTCCTTGACTGTGGTGCATGCAGCAATGGGTACCCCTTCTTGGAGTCTGGAGCATGGGTAGAAGGAAGTACCTAGCTGGGCAGGAGAGCCTGGGTGTGTCTTAAGTCACCCTCCCCCTCTCCCTGACTTCAGTCCCCTCTCCTCCCTCCTGAAAATCTGATGCTGAGATGGCTGCTTACAGAAGTGGTGAGGTGAACTGTAAAGACATCAGGAGGACCTAGGAAAGCATCACAGGACTGGTGATAACTCTGGGCCCCTCCTCTCCACTGAGGTACCAACATGGTCACAGATGTATATCATTCATGTATAGCAGTGGCAACAATTTTTGATTTGTTGAACGGCCCTAGAGCTGCCCAAAGCTGTCAGTTACCACAGTCTATACATTAGGAAGATGGAGCCGTTGTTCTAGGAGTTTGTTTTGTTATTGTTTTGAGACAGAGTCTAGCCTCATAGCCAAGGCTAGCCTTGAACTTATTTTGTAGACCAGGCTGGCCCTGAGCCTGAAATCCTGCTTCTAGCCTTCCTTCCACGTGCTGAAACTACAGGCATATATTACCAAACCTGGCTCTGTTCTTATTCGTTGATGTTTAGGACAGGATCTGTGGCTGTACCTTTGAGTTAGAGAATAGTTCTGAAGGACCTGCCCAGGGCAGGAGGGATGTGCAATCAAGGCTAGGCTGTCAAATAAAATGCAAAACACTGATTGTCCAACAGAAATTTTCAGTTTAAGTATATTCAAATTTTGCATGGGGTGTACATGTGCTAAAATATACCTGCTTCCCTTTGCTTAGATTTGACTACTCTAAGCCAGAACCTGGAGAGCTGGGAAGGAGTGGAGATAGGGGTCCTGAGGCCCTCTCCCCCAGCCTCTATAAGTCCTTATTTCCATGAAGTTAGGAATACTAAGGGAAAGTTGGGAAGACATTTTCTCAGAGTAAGGGTAGGTGTGAGTGTGAGGAAGAGACTGAACAGAATGGAATTAGTTAGAGAGACCTGATCTTCTGTGAGGTCACTTTCCCCCCAGCACTGGGGTGATGGAGTGGGTGGTGGCGCCAGATCACCAAGTTAAGGCCAGAGGCACCTGTGTTCCTGTCTCAGACAGCGGCGTGGAGCCATAAAACCTCTTAGAGGTAAATTATCTCCCTTCCAGGCAGCAGCACCCCAGCAGAGAGAGCCAGCAGGAGCCGATTACGCTCACACGCTGGGCCTGTTTTTAAGCTTCTCTCGACTGTCTTAAAGACTCATCCCTGTCCCCAAGGCTGTGGTCCCCAAGCATCTGCTCAGGACTGTCACGCTAATCGCCTGGTGAGACCATCTGGGGATCTGAGAGCTAGGATCCAGCTTTGTCTCCTTGCTTCCCCGCAGACCCAGCATCTTGTTCCCCTACATTCAAAATCCCCATACCCCACCCTGAACCCCGTACCCCAACATTCACCCACTCCTCACTGACCAGGTCTTTTTAACACCTCATGGATACCCTAGAGGCACCTGGGAGGGATTAAGCCCAGCATTTTAAAACTATCTTCAAAAGCAAATCCCACGGGAGCCCTAGGCTGCAGCACACTGCTCTCAGGCCTTCAGAGCTAGAGGGACATTGGTGGTTTGCTTGTCCCCTGGGTAAGGGGTCCTTGGAGAATGGCCAGCTGTCTAGGAGCTCTAGGGGCACAGGAGCAATGGGAGGGTCCAGTGACTCCTGTGAGAGTCTTGGGACCGGGAAATGGAGAAAAGGAGAGCTGAGGGTATCACAACCACAGTGTGGCCACAGAGCACAGCGGGCAGCCTGCTTCAGTCCCATTTCTGCCCCCTCAGGAGCATGCTCTGGTTCGCCCACTGCAGAATCCCCAGGCGTTCCTTCCTCTGAGTTTTCAGCGCTGCCCAATGGCTCTGTCAAACCTGGCACCTATCACCTCCAGATACCGGAGTCCATTTGCAGGGCAAGACAGACCTAGCTGACTAGCCCGAGTCCCTACCACCAAACCAGTCTCACTCTCGTGGTGCCATGGCAAACATTCTCATTTCTCACCTATTCCTCCCCTGATCTTGTCACAGCATCCCCACCCCACCCCCACCAGCCCTCCTTTTATCCCTTAACTGCTTCTTGCCTGACATCTGGTCCCTGAATGGCAGTGACTCCGCCTCTCTGAATCATTCCTGGTTCTTCATCTAGCAGATAGAAGGCTAGTTCCTAGTCTACAAAGAGGTGCTGGTGGTGATGAGTGGATGGGAAGCTGCAGGGAAAAGCCTCAGCAGTGCAGAGCAAGGGCACCGCTGGGTACCTGTGCCGATGTGATTTAGCCCATTCCACACTGAGCACTCCACTCCACCAAAGGACAAAGAGAGCAGAGCTCACAACTACCCTGAGCTCCAGTCTGAGATTATGAGCCAAAGAACCAGAGACAGCAATGACACAGTGCTGGTTTTGCGAGTGAGAA
The DNA here is from genome assembly GCA_004025045.1 of Sigmodon hispidus. Classification (NCBI taxonomy): domain Eukaryota; kingdom Metazoa; phylum Chordata; class Mammalia; order Rodentia; family Cricetidae; genus Sigmodon; species Sigmodon hispidus. Next base: position 138,127 of record PVIH01000611.1, read on the forward strand.
CACACACACACTACCAAGGCTGCACTGGAGTTTATTTATGAGAGTTCCCAGGCAGGTACAGGAGCAGAGAAGCAGGAGAGGAGGAGAGACAGACGGCAATGTGGTGTCTCTTTTTAGGAAAAAAAAGGGGTGTGCATGGGTTTACGTAGCCATGTTTAGGGGCGTGCCTCTGTATGAGGTGCATCCTGCCAGAGCCATGTTGGGTTCACCACGTGGAGTGTCAGGAATACTTACACACAACCACTTAATGGCACAGATAGGAAAACTGAGTCCCAGAGGTGAGTAAGAACCACTGTTTATTAGGCACTTCCTAGGATTCCAGAAACTCTAGGAAGCAGATACCGGGATTGCCCTGTTTGAAAGAGGAAACTGACTGATTCCAGGCCACATGACTAACTGGAATCACAATCAGAATGGAAGAGAAGCTTCCTCAGAATATACACCCACCCCTGTGCAAGGTGCTCAGTGAGTATGACAGTCAGACTTTATGTCACAGTGACAAACACCTGCAAGAACCACTTCATAGGAAAATGATCTCTTTGAGCTCACGGTCTCAGAGGGTTCTGTCCATGGTGGTGATACAAAACCAATCAAGGTAGAGCAAAACTGATATGGGATATCTTTCTGCATGTTGTGATGTGCTTCATAACTGATTGGTTAATAAAGAAACTGTTTTGGCCCTGTCTTAAACTGATCTGGCCACAACCCAAATACTGGAGTTTCAGGTCCTAAAGGGCACACCTCTAGGTCAAGGTGATAATGCCTGCTTCTACTACACAAAAACCTCATGACAGCCAGGAAGCAGAGCCAGAGAAAGAAGGAAAAAGGAACAGGTTACCTCAAAGGCACACTCCCTGTGACCTTCCAATAAGGTCTTTCCTGCTAAAAAAAAAAAAAAAAAAAAAAAAAAAAAAAAAAAAAAAAAAAAAAAAAAAAAAAAAAAAAAAAAAAAAATGCCATCCTCTGTGAACCTAGTAGTGGTTGATATAGGACTTTACATTTGACACCTGCTCTTTGGAAACCAAATCTTCAGTGCATGAGCCTTTTAAGAGGACACTTCATATTCAAATCATAGCCCAGTAGACCACCCAGCCAGTACCTTTCCACCCTAGGCTGCCACTCACTGACCTGACAGCAGAGAAACTTGAGGTCTATTTAGGGTGGTCTCCTCCCATGTAGATAGCTGGTAGCACAGGGCTTCTAGCTGTCTTTCAGATCACTTCTTGGTCTGAAGAGGTCTGCAGGGATGTAATAGGCAAAGCAAGAGGATGAGGAGGAGCTGGGAATGAAGGAGCAAGAGAAAGGGAGTCAGGGTCTGTCCATTCCACCTCAGTCACTACGTTAGCTTTGGAGTAAGGTTCTGGGCACCCATGAGGCGTAAAGAGCAGAGAGGCAGGAAGGCAGCTTCCCTCAAGGACTCTTGGTCTGGGAGACAAGGGACTGAGGTACATGGAAGTACTGAGTACTCCCCCAGTGCCCAGCACCAAGCACAGACCAGATATGAGACCCATTTCTTGAGCCCAGGACATCATGATCTATAAAAAGCCCTCAGATTCTAATGTGAGATCTGTAGGCTCCAAGTCAAGATCCTAGGTTCCCTGCTGCTCACTCATGATTTGGGGCAAGCCTTTTGACCTTTCTCGGCTGACACCAGCTGGGAAGGTGCCAGCAGGGACTTGGTGAAAATGAGGTCAGTGGAGACAAGGACTGAGCTCAGGACAGGAATGACAGAGACAAAGAGTCTTACTGCTTCTTCCACAGAGCTTGATGCTAACATTAACTAGCACCAACCCACTGTTAAGTGATCCATCAGATCCAGTTACCAGGTGCTGAGTGTCCGATCCAGAGAGGAGACAGAAGGTCTGTTTTCCAGCTCTCATCAGGCGGAATCAGAAGGGGGTTATTTCTAGTCCCAGGCCTTAGGCAGAGTGGTAGCATATCTACAAAGGTGGCTTCAGGTGACCCAGCGACTATCATCATGCCCCTAAGACCAGGGTGAAGACACTGCAAATGCTCCTGCTATAGAAGAGATGTCCTGGAGCTTATGAAGCTCACTTCTTGCTCAGGCTCAGCCTCCTCCCACTATCTCTGCTAATCTCTGTGTGCTCCACGTCCTGTCTCTTGGACCTATCTATCCATCTGCCTCCCATCCAGGCTCCCTGCACTAGACAACACTGATTTGACACCAGAAGCAGAGTTGGCTCCAGAGCTCGCAGAAGAATACATCCAGGGCACAGCTAATACATACCCAAGGTCCCAAATACTGTTAGCCAGTCCTGGGGCTTCTCCTGCAGGGTAGGATCTACTAGGGGAGGGGCTCATACAAGCCAACTTCAGAGTACATTCTAATGCTGGTCAAATATGAGCCAAAATGGCTTTCCAAAGCTCTACCTTGCCACACCCTCTCCTTCCTCCATGTCCATACTCAAGTAGACTCTTTTACCCAATAGCCTTTGTTCCCTCTGGTATCCCCATGCGTCCCAGCGGAACAACCCCCTCACCCATCCTCATAGTCTGGGCTTCAGGAAGAATTGAGTGCACACGTAGTGTGGCTACCAGCAGTTCTCTCCAGACATGAAAACGTCTGAAGCTATTGCCTGGGCACTCCTGGGAGAGACCACACTGTTTAGCAAAACTGGGAGTGCCCAGGCTCTGCATCTCTGACAGACTCCCAGGGATGAAGGAGCTTCTGCTCTCTCACAAAGCCAAGTTTACAAGTCTTTGCTTGGTATTTTGCAAACTGCCTTAGCTCCAGGTAGGGCTCGGGATACAGCCACAGAGTCCCAGGGGACTCCTGCTGCTTGATGCTTCTCTTCCCCAGCAGGCTTCCTAAGATACTCTCCTAGGAAAGACATCCACAACACAATCTTCCTATGAAGATTTGCTCACAAAGAACCCCAGTGACGCTCTCACAGGTGTCTTTTGCCAGTGTCAGCTTTAAGAATGAAAGACATGGGACAATGTATCCAAAAAGATGGTCCCAGGTGGGGAGGAGATGGAAAGGCTGAATGATCTCCCACATTTTGCTGTAGCAACTGCAAGTTGGGAAGATCTGTGGTGTTATATTTTATATTTAATAAAATCAGTTTGGAATATCAGAGGACAGAGCCATCTCTCCAGTCTTTTATTTTGCTTTGTTTTTTGAGACAGGGTTGTCTGTGTAACAGTCCTGGCTATCCTGGAACTTGCTTTGTAGACCAGGCTGGCCTTGAACTCACAGAGCTCCTCCTGCCTCTGCCTCCCAAGTTCTGGGATTCCAGGCTGATTTTATTAAATATAAAATATATCATCACATAGGTCTGCCTGGGTCCCTGCTTACTCTGAACTCTGGTATCTCCATTTTTAGGTCCAAATTACTGCCAGCCTTTGGAAAACATTCCTTGATGAAGTTCTGCCTCTGGGTGCCAGCCACCACTGTGACCCCTCTGGGAGCCCAGGACATTCCTTAGGACCTGTAGGGGTCTGGGAATCCTCTCTGAGGCATAGCAAACAGTGGATAGCAAGAACAGAGGAGGGCCTGGGGGCATGAAGGGAGGAGGTCTGGGGTGAAGAACTAAAGAGCCCACAGAGAAGCACTCCACTTGCAAGCTAAATAAAGTCACTTTATCAGGGAACAAGGTGCAGAGTGCCATAAAAATTAAAGTAATTTACTATAGCTGCCATTCTGCTCTGTTTGGGTTATGCTTAAGCCACAGCCTGAAGGGAATAAAGTCAAGAGCATTAGTGAACCATACAGAGGCAGAGCCAGAATATGGTTGGTATGGTCCACTCCAGAGCAACCATCCTGCCTCCATGAAAATAAAACAGGCCCCAGTGAGCCACCTCAATGACTAGAGAGCCAAGGTAGTGGCTCCCTCTGTTGGGTAAAGCTGGACACAGGGCGGGAGGCTCCACCTCAGTTCATTCCCCCACCCTTCCCACAGCCCTGGAAGTAGAGGGTGGACACAGAAGTCAGAAGCAGAATAAGAAGAACCAAAGAGATGAGGGTTCAGATCCTTTCTTATCTCACTGGAGAACCACGGCAAGTTGCATTAACCTTCTAAAGCTTGTTCTTTCGGTTTTATCTGCTAAATGAGAATAATTCATCTCAACCAACGGTATTGCTTGCATCACAGGGGATTATGCCTGGGTCTGCCCTCCTAGAAGCTCAGCAGTAGTAGAAAGTGCAGGCAACTTTGTCCACTTGCCCTAGCCTAGAATCACCTGTGAAGAGACTCGGTGGTGGAATTGTCTACCTTGGGTTAGTCCTGTGAGATGGCTGTAGAAAGCTGTCTTAACTGAGTTTAGTAATTCAGGAAGACACAGTCCACTGTGGGAGACACCATTCCCTAGGCCAGGAGTCATGCGCTATATAAGAGTAGAGAAACAAAGCTGAGCAGAGGCAGGCATGTGTGCATTCATTACTCTCTGCTCTTGACTGTGGATGTGATGTGACCATCCATTCTAAGTTCCTGCCTTGACTTCTCCACAATGACAGAATATAACCTGGAACTGTAAGCTGAAGTAAGCTCCCTCCTTCCCTAAGTTGCTCTCTGCTGAGATTTTTTTTTTAATTCAGAAATAAAAATAAGACTAAAATGAGGCCCATAAAACAGCCAGGTGCTCTAAGAACAGCAGTGACAATGACAGCAACAGTAGACATTCCCAACTGTCCACAGGGTTCAGAACGTCCCCAAACCATGTGTGACCAAAGAGGAAGCAAGAGACTGAATCGTAAGCTCAGGTCACAGGGCTCATCTACATCCACAGTCTACATCCTGAGCTTGTATCCTCCATGAAATAAACTCTCCCTGTGAGGTAGTTTGACTGAGAAATGTTTCTCATAGGCTCATGTATGTGAAGTCGTGATCCCCAGCTGGCAGCAGTGTTCAAGAAGATGCTTTAAGACATGGAACCTTTCTGGGAGAAAGCACATCACTGGGGGAGATTTGAGAATAAAGCCTCTCTCTTCTAGCTCTCTCTCTGCTTCCTATGTGTGGCTGAGACTTGATCTCTCAGCATCTGCTCCTGCGGTTTGTGGTCATGCTTTCCTGCCATGATGGATTCTTATCCCTCTGGAACCATAAGCCAAAAGGAAAAAAGAACATCTTTTCTATAAGTTGTTTTAGGTTATGCTGTTTTACCTTAGTGATAGAATAGTCACGGATATATCCTGAAAAATAGTATCCAAACCTTTCTCATCTCTGTTACTAGTAAGCTAACTCTCCAGCCTAGGCCTCTGTTTTTCCCTCTCAACAAGGGCGGGGAGAGGCCAATTATCCCAAAAGGACAAATCTCTGATGTGTCTTCTTGTATTGATGAGAAGAAAAAAAAGTCAAGGCGACAAGAAGGAAGCAGAGATTCAGTTCTCCCCAAAAAGGAGTGTCAAACACATGCTCTTTCTCCTGGACCCTTGCAATCTAGACACCCACCCCCAACTCTCCCGAGACTGCTTCAGCCCAAGGAAAGAAGAACAGCTTGAGAAGCAGCATCCCGGAGAAAGCCCACAAGGAGGCTGAGGGCAGAAAGAATGCCCATTTCCACTGGCCTGAGAAGGACAGAGGAACCACCTCAGAAGGGCAAAGAAGGCCCTGAACTTGAAAAATGAGGAACACAGCTCAGCCCTGCACCTGCCCCTGATATGATCTAAAAAGTGGGTGGGGAGAGGTCCTGAAGAAACCATAGTGTGCAGCCAGAGGAAAGTCTTTGGATCCGCCCTCAAAATTTCCCTCAGCACTTGCCAACTTTTTAGGGCCTCAGGGATGGTGGCTTCTAAGTCACATGTAGAGAAAGGAACAGTGTCTAATTCATGGGAGCGGGGCTTGGCAGTCATCCGCAGCTCCTGTCCACATACGCTCCTCATCTCCATGTGGCAGCAACCATGTCCACATCTCAGGCTTGACGTAAGACTTGCATGGAAGCTATTGCATGCAGTGTTCAGTCAGCTGTGCTCCAAGCCTCCCCTCTGGGCTCTTAGTCTTGCTTCGGTAAAAGGAGAGTTAATAGCTTTCACTTCTCTCAGGTGCTGAGGGGGCTGAGGGAGGTGATTAAGGGAATTGGATTGTGGCTCCTAGTGCAGGCAACCCCGGGGCTCCCCACCTGCCTGCTCAGCCTAGAGTCCTGTGAGTGATAAGATGTAGCGTCTATGTGTTTGTGGGGTGAATGCAGGCATGTCCCCATTTCACAGAAGGTGACAGCTAGTCATGTACTCCAGTATTGCACATCTACTCCACTTCAGAACACCAGCACTGAGAACACTGCAAAGTCAGCTGACAGGTTGATAACATCCAACCACTAAGGGTCACCTTGACAGGCAGCCAGACATCTTCCCAGGAGCCAAGGAGGAGCAAGATCCCTCTTAGCAACCAAATGTTATCACTGCATGGCGACAGGGGCCTTCCTTCCTCTCCTAGCTAAGTGGTTATGACCAGTTCAGCAAGAGAGTGGAGGGAGGAGTTCCGGCCAGGGAGGAGGTTGTAGATATCCGCCTCCCTCATGGCATTGCTACAGTGGCTGCTGAGAGTCACTGGAGGCCCAGACTCCCTGCAGATCAGCAAGCACATAGATCTCTGTCAGAGACTCCCACTCAAGGGCAGCATCATAAATCCAACCTGGGAGAGAGCTACCCAGCTGGCACGCCAGGCACTCCCTCAGTGAGCAGCTTTCCTGGAGCTGGCCATTCTGCACAGGATGGCCCTGGAGAGTGATTCACAGAGCATGTTCTGAGATCTGTTTTTTAGCCATCAATAACCCCAGAGGACTGCCTCCTCCCACCCTGCCCAGGCCAAGACAAATGCTGGCTTCTCACCTGCCCCTGAAGCCTGGACTTGAATTCTTCCTCTGAGCAGAGTGTTCTTACGTCTTGGATTGCTTCCGTGGCTGCCCAGCTGAGTGTATCAGCTCAGCCAGCTTTTCTCGGACCTGCTACAGAAAAGAGAAAGCAGTGTCCAGCTGCTAGTGGGGCAGGAGGGGAGCCCCAGCCAGAAAAGGGTGGAGGCTTGGCCATAGACTCCTCATCCAGCATGCTGCCTGAGCTAGAACATTCAGGCTAGGCCACACTCTCCATATAAACAACATTTAGCCAGGCAGCAAATATACTAGAGTCAGCTCTCAATCTGTTCCATATGCCTAATGAACAGACAAGATCCTACCCTTAGCATTCCTGTGAAGGTGATCAGCCATGTCAAGGTCAACACTCAGAGAAGCCAGAGTATTGCAGACAAGTATGGCTGTGGGGAATATTGAAAGCATGCTGAAGGAGAGAGTAGCCAGGGGCAGAGCACTGTGTACCCTGGGAGGTCAGGGAAGTGGAACTGGAGATGAACTCTTAGTCCTATAAGGAGACAGTCAACCAAGGGGATGAAGGAACGAGATTGCAGACGAGAGAGCAGTGTGGTAGAAATGTTCTCTGTATGCTGTAAACAAAGGAGCTGTTTTGGCCTATATGGAGCACCGTAGAAGTGGGTGGAGAATCAGAGGAGAGACAGATAGAAAGAGGGCGGAGTTAGCCAGTCTCCATCCTACCCCTGAAGAAGAGACATGTAAGAAATCCATGTGAGCACGGGCCAGGACATATGGCAGATAGATTACTAGAAATGGATGGAATTAAGATAAAAGAGCCAGCTAGTAATGTGCTTGAGATGCAGGTCAAACAGTATGAAGTTAATACAAGCGTCTGATTCATTTCTTTGGGAGAAAAAACCGCCACAAGCCAGGTCCAAACCTCTGGCCCAAACAGGGCTGGGAATCTCCTACAACAGAACAGCAGGGCAAAGCACTCAAGAGGAAGAAGCTTATCACGGAGGGCAGAAAGGAGGCAGAGGTTGCTGGAGATGCGGGTCTAGTGGTTAGGACAAGAGGTTCAACAAGGAGACAAGATAGTGCACAGTGTCATAGACTATAAACTGTGGTAAGTCATGTGGCTGCTATTGGAATGAGAAGTTTCTACAAGTTCTGAGTTGGAGGACATGATCTGTTTTAAACCAGATGTAGATCCCTCCAGCATTTAAAAATAATTTTTTTCACTTTTAAAATTTCTGTGTATGCATGTATTGTGGAGTGCATGCTTTGTTTGTGTGTGCACACTGTGTGCAAGCATGGAGGCCAGAAGAGAGCATCAGATACCCTAGAACTGGAGTTCCATACAAACCTATACATGTGAATCATACCTGTAACTGCAGGTGATAAAGACAGGAGAATCCTGGGGTTTCACTAATTAGCCAGTCTAGCTAAATTAGTGAGCTCTATGTTCAAGAAGAGAACCTGTCTTAAAAACCTAGGGTGGAGTGACAGAAGACAATCTTTGGCCCCATAATTACACAGACATACATAGACACATACCATGTACATCACAGATCCACACACAACACAAAGTTTCATCAAAGATAAGACTTGCAGGGCAGTGGTGGTACAATGCCTTTAATCCCAACACTTGGGAGGCAGAGGCAGGCAAATCTCTATGAGTTCAAGGCCAGCCTGATCTATAAATCAAATTCCAAGACAGCCAGGGCTCTGTTACACAGAAAACCCTCACTTAAGACAAAAAGTCATTAGGCATCGTGGTGCATACCTGTAATCCCAGCAAACGGGAGGCTGAGGCAAAAGAAACATAAGTTTAAGGCCACTAACTTAGGCTATAGAGTAAGACTTGCCTCAAAACAAAACAAAACAAATAGACAGAGTTAATACCATTCCTAACACCAAGTTGTGGTTAATATTGGTTACCAATGGGATCTAGAACGAAGAGTCCAGTCTCTGAACATGAGTTTGAGGAATTTTCTAGATTGGATTCATTGAGATGAGAAGACCCACCCTAAATATGGTGGCACTGTTCTGGAGGCTGAGGTCCCAGACAATAAAAAGGTGAAATGGAGCTGAGCATGAGGCAGCATTCATTGCTCTCTGCTTCCTGACTACAGATGTGAATGTGGACAAGATGTGACCCTTGACCTCAAGCCCAACCCCTACCATGATGGACTGCATCTCCTTAACCTGTGAGCCAATAAATCTTTCCTTAAGTAGTCTTTGTCGGGTATTTTGTCACAACAATGAACAAAGTAACTAACATAGGCAAACCAGCACAGACCCAGGCTACCATAGCACTGAACTTCCGAGAACAGAAAGCACATGACATACAGCTTCTTTCTACTCGGGCTCCACACACGTGGCTTACAAGGCCCTTGTCTACCATTGCTCCACACTGACCTTTCCTTCCCACATTTTTGGTTGTGGAATAACATTCCTTACAATTCTGCAACACACAGTAAGAGCATCTATTCTTGGCTATCCTGAGGCTACAGCTGAGTTCTCTGAGATTTCTTATGCTAACAAGATTCCCTGATGGGTTCCCAGAAGCCTGGGACCTGTTTAACAAAACTGTTACATAAAGGGGGAGTCTGTGAGGTTGTGTTTTGTGCATTAGCTATGAAAACTTCCTTTTAAAGTATGCCTCCACCAGGAGCAGGAGAGATGGCTCCACTGTTAACAGGCATAATGATACTCTTCTTGCTGGAGGAACAGAGTTTGGGTCCCAGCCCCCACATCTGGGGACTCACACTTGGTTCTAACTCCATCCCTAGGTGACTCAGCATCTCTAGCCTCTTTAGACACCTACTTACACATGTGCACATGCAACAAACCTACACACACACAAGCACACAAAAATAATTATTTTAGTCTCTACTGTGCCTGGATGCCAGAAGAGGGCGCCAGATCTCATTATAGATGGTTGTACGACACCATATGGTTGCTGGGAATTGAACTCAGGACCTCTAGAACAGTCGGTGCTCTTAGCCTCTGAGCCATCTTTTCAGCCCCCTATTATAAATCAAAAGTAATAAAAATAAATCTTAAGTAAAAAAAAAACACACATTTAAAAGTCACCACAGTATCTGGACATGCTGCCCTCATAATGGCCTAGCTTATGATGTAAAATTCAAAAGGATGCTTTCCTATGGCCTTCTCAGGCTCTATCCTAGCCCACCCCATTCCTATCTAAATCATCAAGAGATGTGGCAAATCCTGTTCCAGAACCACAATGCTCTAAAGCAAAGAGGCAGATCATTTTTTCCCTGTGTGTGTTGATAATTCAGGCTTCACACTAAGTTTTGAAACTAGATTGAAACTGGATTGGCTTGCTGGACCAAAGTGGAAATATCACAGACCACTATACTTTAAAGGAAACTTCTTTTAGTTAGTTTCCTTTGAACTCAGCACAAAGATCTCACTTGACAGCGAGACAGTTTCTTACCGTAGTCTTAAAATTGCCTCCCTGTTACTCAGTTTTGTCACTTTGGAAATAAGATCATGACCGCACAGACCTACAGGGTCATGAGCTTGTGTTTCTCCCCTCCAGGTCTTGTGGTGTTCCATGTCTGATCTGAAGGATGGCACAGCCTGACTTGGGGGTCAAGGACATAGAACAAAGGGAAGCCAGAATCACTGTCACATCCTCTAGTGTGGTTCTGGCAAGGCATCAGCCTCAGTTGTCTGGTCTCTGAGATGGAGTGATAGAGGCAGCTCTGAGGATTCAGTAAGATGTTAGCTATCACCTGGCCAGTCACATCACACGTTCCTGACTCTAGCAAAGGTGGTGATGAGAACTATACTGGGTCTGGTTTGGATTGGAATACTATTGTTACCCACAGGCTCCTGTGTTTGAACTCTTGATCCCCAACCGATGGTGCTCATTTTGGAGCATGAGACCCTTAGGACATGGGGTCCAGTACTACAGAAAAGTCCAAAGGGCAAAACTTCCTCCAGGCTTACTGACGCTCACAGAGGTGGGCTACAGAGCCCAGAATCTTTCCTCTTTAACAAATGTAGCATCATAAGGAGACCAGAGCCAATGCAGAAAGATGTTGTTTCCTCAGTCATTGTTTTAATCTTATCAGAATGTCAAAGGTTGCGGTCTGTTTCTGAGGCATAAGCCTAGCTTATGATGGAAGATTCAAAAGGATGCTCTCCTATGGCCTTCTCAGGCTCTATTCCAGCCCACCCCATTCCTATCTAAATCATCAAGAAATGTGGCAAATCCTACTCCAGGACCACAATGTTCTAAAGCAAACAGGCAAATCATTTTTTTCCTGTGTATGTTGATAATTCAGGCTTCACACTGGCTCAGTGCTGACTGGGAGAGGACAAGCCACCGGAAACCATCCTCCACTCTCCACATCCCATCCCTGTGGGGCAGTTGGAGGGCTGAGTGTGACCCCTAGCACACCGGAAGTGAGAACAGGCTGTGAGCTCCTGCCTCATCCATCTGAGGAGCCTGCGATTTAATCTGCAAGTGACAGGTTGCTGCAGCTCTGAGTCACAGGGGGCCATTCTTTTGTTTGTTTATTTCCCATTGGAAGCCTGTCTACTCAATAATTCAATTCAACAAGCCCTGCTTAAGCCCGACCTCATTCTATGGGTTGTGCAGGGCACTGGAGGGGATGAAAAAGTAAACAGAAATAAGATCTTATTCTTGCTCTCAGGGAACTTCCTGTCTTGCCAAGGAGGAAGTTGGACAACCTTCCAGAGCCCTACTCCTCAGCGGAAGAGGATGATCAGGATCAGAAAAGCAAAACCTACTGTCCCAAGTGCTTGGGTTTGCTTATGGGGTCCTGACAACTGAAACTCAAGTCTGTCTGTTCTATGACAGGGTTAAAGATTTCCCATAAAGTTTCATCATTATTATTATTAACTAAGAAAATAAAACCAAAGGTTCTGCATGATTGACAGGGAGAGGCATGAGGGCCCCTGAGAGGCACCCACCTCCTCTCTTTCATCATCTCTGTATACACATAATCCTGGTGCCAAGCAAGTCCAGGATCCATACTATAACTGAGGCAGCCAGGCCAGGAGAAACTCTGCATTCTTGGAGGCAGGAGCCTGGTGGCAAGCTTAGAATGCATTCTCTATGACTTGAAGACAATAATTCCCCATCCTCCTTCCAAAGCCTTGGTTTTTCCATCTGTACAATGAGCAGCTAAGATGTCATGGATTAGGTCTCAGTTCTGTTCCTGGTTGTCTTGGGGGTTCCTCCAAGGCCTCAGCATAGAGAGGCCCACCTCACTCCCACCACAGTCAGCACAGCTCAGCTCTTATATATATATATATATATATATATATATATATATATATATATATATATATGCCTAGTCTCTGCTTAATGTTTCTCTTTGAAGTCAGGGTTTTGAGGTTAAAAATAAATGGAGAATTACTATATTGGCTGTCCTCTGAGACCTGCTTTTGGCTTTGACATTCTATTTCCCGTCCTTGAATCTATTTCTTGAGTACATACTGGAAGGCAGACCTGATGCTGGCCAGGAGGGTTTAGACTGATGACCACACTCCAGAATGGCCTCTTAGGCCCTCCTCACAACACCAGTCTGAGGAAGACACTGTTGCTCAAGGTGTCTCCCTTCAGAGAAGCTACTGGGAAGTACACCAAAGTAGGAGAGCTCCCTTGAGCCTTCACTTAGCACAGTATCCAAACCATTCCTGAGAAATGGTTCACTAAGGCTACTCCTTCAAAAGTGAGAGACCATCATTATCCCCTACCCCACTCCAGCACTGTGGTCATAAGGACACAAGACTACTGTGGGTTGTTATGGTTTATATAAGAAATGCCTGTCACAGGCTTGTGTTTTGAATATTTGGTCCCCAACTGGTGACTCTATTTGGAAAGGCTAAGGAAACTTAGGGAGGTAGAGTCACTAGTCCTTGGGAATATGCTATGACTAGCCCCTCCTTGCCTTACTCTCTGCCTTCTGGTCTACCATATTGTGAACAGCCTCTGTTATGTGCCCCCTCAGCAATGATTTGAGCGACTCCACCATGCCTTTTCCACCATGGAGGATTGAAGGCCTCTGAGACCATGAGCAGGGATCAAAAATGATCTTACAATCACCTGGGGGTAACTAATACACACTCTCACTCCCATCTAATTTTATTCCGATTGCACAGTTGAGAAACAGAGTCTTGGAACTATGTTGTGACCTACTGAAGTTCAAGTAGCTGATCCTTCCTCCTCTGTCTCCTATCTGGAGATCCTCTATAACACTGGTTCTCAATCTTCCTAATGCTGTGACCCTTTAGTATGGTTCCTCAGTAGTGACCCCCCAATCATAAAATTATTTTCATTGCTACTTCATAACTGTAATTTTGCTATTGTTTTAAATCATAATGTAAAGACCTGATGGAAAGGTATCTGAGAGGTGACCAGTGTGGAAGGGTCATTTGATCCCCCCCAGGGGCCACGACCCACAGGTTGAGAACTACTGCTCTATAATCTTTACTAAATATCATTGTGTCTCTCTTCCACTCTTCATTGTCTAAGGAATAAGCTATTGATCCAAGGTGGGGCCAGAGTGTCACCAAAAGGTCAGCATTTTCTTGAAGTCAGAAAGGCAGCAGCAGCAGAAATCCAAAAGGGAACCTTTGAAAAGTGAGACTGAGGTCTCCATCAGCCATGTTCTCCTGTTTCCCCTGAATCCTGTACCATCTGTGCAGGGTACTGTCTTGGACCTGGATGTGGGGCATCCCCTTCAGCCAGCAGATCATTGTGAGCATCTATGGGTTTTCAAATTACTGGAACTAAGAAGAAGTATATTGGCTGGAAATCCATTTCACTTGGCCCCTGCCCTTTCATAGTGCCCCAGAGATGTAAGGAACCTGCAGACTTTCCTTATAGAGGCCCCTAAAAATTGATAACAAGTAGCAATCAAACTGGCATGAGTGCTGATTCTGGGCCCTCCATCTGTTAGCAGCTTGACCTATAGTAAATTGTCATATCTCAATCTAAGCCTCTCCCACTAAATAATGGATAATAGTACATGGCAAGACTGCTCCTGTCTTTTAAAGATGGCTGTGTGATTTTAATTCTAGTTTCTGGTTTCTGCTCTATCACATATGCTCACAGCTGGAGTTGTGTGGCTAGAAAAGACATCCCATCTTTTCTCTAAGGTGAACACATGGAACAGCTTCGTTAGGACATAGCCCACACATCACACAAATCTCCCACTTATAATGCACGGCTCAGTGGCTTTTAGTGTATCTTCAGACTTTCCCACTCATCACCACCATCAGTGATCACTGTCAGGACTCCCATAGAAATCCTCACATCCTTAGCTATCAATTTCCAATTCCACATCCCCTTACTCCCAGGCGTGTGTGGTGTGTGTGTGTGTGTGTGTGTGTGTGTGTGTGTGTGTGTGTGTATAAGCACACTTGTGCCTGTGGAGGCCCCAGGCTAATGTCTTTCTCTACTGTTTATTGTTGTGAAGAAGGGTTATGGTGATATATTTTATATTTAATAAAATCATTCTGGAATATCAGACTCATCCACAGTCAAGCCAGGAGGGTCAGAGAGTGGTAACTCACTCCTTTAATCCCAGCATGGGAAAGATCAAGTGATGACCTATGCCTTTAGTCCCATAACTCCAGAGACAGAGATCTTTCTGTGTTTCTGTGAGTTCAAGGCCTAATTACCAAACAGTAGTAGCTCACGTCGTTAATTCTAACTCTAGGATTATGGTGCCCAGTTGAACCTGGAAGTGAAATAACTGGGTAAAGAAAATAACTAAGGAAGCAAAGGCAGACAGTGTGGTATTCTGTAGAAGTGACGAGCCAGGCTGAGGACTCTGGAAGATAGCTTTTACCCTGAGAAGTTAGCTGGGTGAGATTTGACTGTGGCCTGTTTCCTCTCTTTGATATTCCAGCTTTTTTCTTGAGTTTTCATTTAATAGCAACTGGAACTCATGTTTCAGAGGGTCTCTCACTGAGCACAGAACTTCTCAGTTTGGCTAGACTGGCTGACCAGTGAGTCCCAAGGATCCTCTTTTCTCAGATTCTTCAGCTCTGGAGATATAAACGTGTCATCAAACCAACTTTTCTTGGGATCAAAGGAGGTCCTTGTGTTTGTGTGGGAAGCGCTCAACCAAGAAAGCTTTTGACCGTCATGAATATGTTATGTAAATATACATGCACAAGTCTTTATGGAGACCTGTGCCATCATTTCTCTTGAGTGTACCTAGGCGCAGAAATGAGAGATGAGCAACACGAGGGATCACCCATGTTTATTAAAGCATCTCTGTCATCTCACAGCCCACCCCCCAGTCTCTAGCTTCACTCAGGAGTCACACGTGTGATCAAAAGTAATACCACTTCCTCTTTTCTTGTTCATAAATCTATGCCCTTAACCCCCAAGCTTTTGCTAATGCTTCATGAGACTCCCCCTACACCTCCTGCCCTAGATCCAGGGCATAGCTCCTTTCCCTGGTTCATGTCACAGGGTATACTGAAGGTTCTCCCATCAAAACACTTCTTGGCACCAAGGTGTCATCCTAAGACACCTTACTGGCTTGTCCTTCTCTAAAGAGAAGGGAAGACCTTCTCTTGGGTTAGAGTCACTTTGTACCCCTTGCAAACTGCTGACATCCTGCTCAGCTATAAAGACAGGAAGGAGAATTTGGAAGCTCACATCTAGTTGAGGAAATGTTGATAGCTTGACACTGGGGTCAAAGCTTCAGTCCTGGGTATCTTGACCAGAATCTAGAATCTGTCAATAAGGCCCACCAAGCAGAGCTAGAGCACCATTCTTGATATGGAGTCCATGCCGTCTATGTCCAAGGCTCCTCACAGCCCAGCAGCAGGCTGTAGAATGCTCTAAGATGAAAGGCAGGCAATTGATGCAAAAGAGAACATGGCACATGAATTGGGAGGCTCACTTGAGGATAGGCTTTTCCAGGCTTTGAACCCTCTTGTCTTCATTGGCTTTAGATCGTCCTGCTTTTGGCTGGATGCTTTCTGCAGCTTGCCCAGATCTCTCAGAAGACCTCCTATGTCAGGGTAAGTTTTCTTAGGGACAACTGTTGTTAAACACCCAACACAAGAGAGTGAAAGCTAAGGGGGACTTTTGTGGTTCATTTGATTGAAAAGTTGGGGAGGGAGCAGAGGAAAACAGATAAGTCTCTTTCATGTATATGTGTGGCTCTGTCTGTGCTTCCTCCCTGCTGAGACATGCTCTCTGTGGAGTGTGTTGATGTGACAGTTTGATCCCACACTGAGCTTCAAATGAGTCCATAAACCTGGGCTTAGCACTCTTTATGAAATAGAATAGGGTAACTTCCACAGCAGTGGGGAGCTGTGTCCCCAAACAGGGACCCCTACTTAATGGATAGACCCAACAAGGCTCCAAAATGTAGCTTGTCAACTTTCCCAAGAAGTACCTCAGGGCTCTCAGGGCCTGCCTCGGGTGGCTTTTAGTAGCCTCTACCTTTTCTCTGTTTGCTGAATACCCTGGACCTACCAGGCAAACCCCATGGATCTTCCTCTCACACTAATGCCCCAAGACAAGTGTTAGCACCACATTCTATAGAAAATTAACTGGGACTCAGAGAGGCCAAGCAGGTTACCTGAATCCACCAAGCTAGAAAGTGGCTGAGTCAAGATTCAAATTCTAAATCCAAGTGGTACACTATATCTCCTCCTCCTCTGCAGTCTTGCTGGAGACTGGCAGCCAGCTGGCATTGTGCTTTATCTGTCTGTACAAGTACGTTCCTGGGGCTTGCTGACAGAGACTGGAAGTTTCTGAAGGAGGCTCTTCTGCCTTTCTGTTCCCTACCATCCTTTGGCAGGCAGGCTTTCCCTGGAAAGAGGCTGGAGCATTCATTAGGAGGCTAACAAGCTCATACACGTGTCATTCAGTCTCCACACCTGAAGGCTTGTACAGAGGAACTGTCTCCTACCTCACAGGCTGGCAGGTGTCCCCGCGTGGTATAAATGGCTAGTGGGAAGCAGTCTACTCCTGCGGAACAGACTCATTCAAGGTGTCTCCGGTCACTAATGGCCATGTCCTTGGACTTTGTACTGACAAAATGACAGCTCAGAAAGCAGGAGGCTTCATGTCCAAGCCTCATTAGGTAACATAAACACCAAGCTGCCTTGGTTGGAATCATCACTGTCCTACTTAGCAACTCTAGAATCCACTCTCTGTGCCTCAGTTTACTTGTGTATTCAGTTACTGTGTTCTCAGTTTACTTGGAATCATCATGATATTGATAAGAAGGAATAGCAGAACAATTCACATAAACATCAGTCCATATATGCCAGCCACTGTCATCCCAGGGACACACTTGATGCATACAGCAAATGATGACTCAGATGTCTACAGAAGCCCCTGAAAGATCACCAGGAATGGATGCTGGATGAAGACCATCCAAAGGTTCATGGAATTTGTCATGAAATCCTCATAGTCATATGTCCATTGTTTTGGGAGGCAGGATGTTTGGGGAGTAATAGAATTCAAAGATGTCATGAAGATGATGGGGTTCAAAATATGGCCCTTGGTGGCTTTAGTTCAAGAAGCTGAAATACTTTCTCTTCTATTCAAGGTTCTTCACTGTGTTATGTGGCAAGAAGGCCCTTTCCAGAAGCCAATAGATGTCTGGGCCATGGTCTTTAACTTTACAGATTCCAGAACTAAAAGCCAAATAAATTTCTGTTCTTTATAAATTATCTTTCCCCTGATATTTTATGATAGCAACAAAAAATGAAATGGAACCTAAAGTAATCTGGACCTTTGGAGGCTCTTAGGGAAGTGGAATTATTAAAATCAAGTGTAGGAAATAGATTAGTCAAAGATTCTCTCGTAACACCCTTGCCAGCACTACTACCCTCATTGGCATCATCACCACCACCACCATCATCATCAGACCATCAACACCTTGGTATTTTAATGCTTGAAGGCATATGGCAACTGACAAGACTTCATTCATGTGTCACTTAGCAACATGAATCTGGGAAATGCATCATCAGGTAATTTTGATGGAGGAACACTGGAGTGTACTTGCATCAAGGAAGGAGACCTCGACACAATTTTACATGAAAAAATCTTTAGGCTGTTGTTACGTGTGAGGTTCATCACTGACTGAAACTTCATTATGCAACACTTGACTGTGCCTGCAAATAATTCTGTGGTCCCTGTGCTTGCCTGGGAACAGATTATTCTCTCTGTATGTTGTCTCAACTGGAACTGATTCCATTTTTCACAGACAATGTAGTCCCATCTAGAAGGTGGTCACCAGGAGTGAATAGAGGCTATGGATGCTGCTGAATGCCTCACAATGCATAGGACAGACAGCCTATGACAAAGAATGATCCTGTTTGAAATGTCCACGGAGATGCAATGAGAAACCTTGTCCCATACTTCTGCTATTTAAAGCATGATTTGGATTCATTCTGACCCAGGAGCAGGCTTCTCAGGTCTATCAAGTAAAACTCTGTATTGGAGAAGCATGGCTTAAAATGATTCATGCATGATCAATGATACACAGAAACTATACTGAACTATGAGCCACATAAACCAAATGCAAGGCATGGAGCTTCTGATGGGGAAGGATGGAGGACTCGGTGAGATTAAGACTTACAGATAACTTCTTAAGGTCCACAAAAACTTGTGAGGTACTTTATAAGATGATTTCCTTCTAACATTAATCTTGATATTTAATGTTAATTAATTATGTTAATATTTCAGTATCTTGAATTGCCTAGGGGCTAAGCCTGTGAGCATCCCTGTGAGGGACTGTCTAGATCAGGTTAGCTTTAGGGGCATCATATACCTGTGAAGGAGTTTCTAGAGTAAGTTTAGAAGACTCACTTAACTATAGACTGTAACATTCCATGGGTCAGGGTTACAGACTTAATAAAAAGGAGAAAGTAAGCTGAGCATAGGCTTTCACATCTCTCCACTTCCTGACTTTGGATACAATGTGACCAGCTACCTCATATTCCCACCACCATGACCATCATGGTGGACTGTACTCCCAAACTGTGGACCAAAGTTAACTGACCCTTCCTTAAGTAAGATTGTTTTTGGTATAACAGGAAAAAAAAAATGGATAATGTATTGATCTCCAAAACTACTCTAGCTTCTGATTCTTAGGTAAAGTATGGCCCAGTAGCATAAGCATCAGCGACATTGGCAGGTAATGGACAAATGTGATGTTTCTGGAATCTACCATTAGCCACTGACACTGAACCTCATCAGGAGCAGCTACATAACAGGCCTGCTTGTGGACTTTACTAGTGGCTGGCACCTGACCTGAGCATCTAGTTTTTCCGCTCAGATAGAGGCAGATTGTTTTCAGATGTGCAAAGAGTGCACTTTCTTTCTTTGCTTTCTCTTAGGAGATCAATAAACATCTTGTTTTGCCTTTAACAGAAGTTGTGTGAATTCTCTGCTATCAGCATTTGTCTCCTTTTATTAAGAGGATCTTTCTGAGGTTAACAATAAAGTTTAGAAACATTGTCTCTTTACGATCCAAAATCTCAATGATGATAGCACAAGGGTATAGTAACATAATGCATATCATTTGTCAAGCACCTACGGTTGGTGACACTCTGTGTCAGCACCTCCAATCCACCCCACAAGGACTCTGTCATTTTTTTTTAAGAAACCAAGGCACAGGTGTGATCAAGTTTGGGCATAGGGTCTCCCAGTCTCCATCCCACATCTTAGTCATGGAAGTCCTCAATACCCCTCTGGAATGCCAGCATGTTTCAGCACCAGCCCTCAAACATCCCATCCTGCCCACTACTCCCTCTGTGTCTTTCAATCTTTTCCCCAGGTTGCCTCTCCTCCATCAGTATGGCCTGTTCTCTTCCTCTCTATCTTCCTGAGCTTAGAATGTTTGGCACAAGAAATTCATGCTAGCGGTGATTGCCTATGACTTGGCTCTAGGGTCAGCAGGTTCCTTCTCTAAAGGGAGAAGTCTTCACTACACTCTGCTATAATTGTCCCCAAAACTACCATAGATAATATGTGAATAAAGGCATGTGGCTTTTTTCCAATAAAGCTTTATTGGGGAAGAAAAAACATGTGGGAGGCCAGTTTTGGCTTTCAAGTAGAAGTTAGCTAACCCTTGATCTACATGGTCTCTCACACCCGTACTACTCTAAAACTTCTATTTGGCAAAAGGTTGGTTTTTTTGTTTTTTTGTTTTTGTTTTTTTTTTTTAAATAGTGGTCTGAGGAAGGATCCCAATAGTTAGCAAAATTTCACTGAACCCAAACAGGCCCTGATTCTTTAATGAAATTTGCAAGAACATCCCAGAGAAGATACAGGAGCGATGAGCCTGTGTGCACCCACCAGTCAGCTCCAATAACCATCACCATTCTTGTCAGCCCATGTCATCTGTCCCCTGACACACATCTCTTTGTTTCTCAAATACTTTAAAGCACATCTAGACATCCTATTATTCCACCCATAAATACTTCAGTATATCTATCTAGCAGAAAAGGATTTTCTTTTTTTTTTACAAAACAGCCTCAAAACCATTATCACCCTAACAAAACAAGGCATCACTCCTTATTAGTGTCTACTACCTTGGATGAGTTTAAATTCCCCTAATTGTCTCTAAAATGTCTTTTAAAAAACTGGTGGTTTGAATCAGGATCCAAATAAAATCTACATATTGTGTTCACACAGCTCCTAAATTTTTGAATTAGTTGTCAACATGTGCAAATCTAGATTTCACATAAACATCGAGTTTCAAGCTTCTCTTGAGAAATAAAATCCTGGAAGAGCTGGTGTCTTTGTAGTCTCGATATCCAGGGCAGCCAGTGCACACTGCTGTCCAACCTGTAGACCCTGTGAGGCCGGGAAAAGCTGTGAATGTCCCCTACAACAAACAGTAAATAAATCTAAAGGTTATTGGGGGAGTACTTTTTTGTAGTGCAACTGAGCACTTCCCTAGCCTGAACTCTGTAAATAGCAACACTGTGATACAATGTTAAAAGGTTGGAGACCCCTAAAGATGTCCTTGTTTTGTGGCAGGGTCTGTAAAGACATTAGATTTGTTGTTCCTGCTCTGGACATTCTGGCTCCTCTATCTTGCAACAAAATTACCTGGGCCACTTTGCAGGTCTCTTCTTCTCTCCCATCCTCAACCTCCCTCCCTATTCATTTTCTCCAAAACCATGCCTGCTTCTGTGCTACCATGCTCCACACCCTATATGGAATTTCTCTGAAACAATATGAAAGCCCTCAATTAAATGTTTTCCTTCATAGGAGTTACCTTGTTCCCAGTGTCTCTTCGCAGAAACAAAAACAAGGCACTTGGATGGGACCAAGAAAAAAGCCAGTAGAAATCACTGGTACCCCCTCCAGTTCTAGGGCCTTCCTCTCCAAATGTGGGTGCACTGTAGCTCCAGGTGGTATTTCCCCTTCACATCCTAACTGGTCCCATCTGCCTATGCCCCAATGTGGTTCATGGATAATCTCTACCAGGGCAGGAGAGATGCTGGAAAATGCTACAGCTGGCTCTGAGCCCATGCACTGTGCCAGTATGTAGGACAGGTGTAGGCTGTTGGTGGTGCAGCAGCCCACCCTGGGGTGTTCAGTCACGCAGAGGAGCCCAGCTGCAGGGAGACCAGGTGGCCCAGCGGAGGAGTCAAATGTGTAAACAAGCAATTACAATAACTGTGACAAATGCTAAAATAGAAGCAGGCACCTTGGGACACAGAGAAAGTATATATTTACTTACCCAGCTATAGGCGCCCCCATCTTGTTCCAAAAATGATTTGAAAAGGCCAGTGGAGCTCCAAGTGAGAATGACGTAGATAAGGACAGGGAAATGATGGAGGAGGAACAAAATGAGATTTGCCAAAGTTAGTACTCAGAATATTTGCCAAGAGTTCCGAAGCTTTTGCTAGAATTCAGACACGCATTTCCATGAGAGCTTCCTAGGAGTCAATGCAAAGGAAGAAATCACTGGAGTTGTGAAATGTACAGATTCCTGAAGAGAAAGCACAGGAATCAGTCAAGATATACAAGCCATCCTGAACAAGAACCCCAGAGAATTTCCTCTTCACTCACATCTTCATAAAATCCTCTAGGGCTGGAGAAATGGAAGAAGACATGCTGTGGGGTTTTCTGTACAACACTTGTAAACTTAATACTGCGCAAAATTTTGATTTTTAAGACCCCAGTTAGAGGTCATTCATGGTTCCAGATACTCCCAGCACTACTTGCCTCAGACAGGACTGTACTATTCTAAATGACGCCTTCAGGAGCATACACACAGCACAGAGCACATAGTAGATTCTCTATAAGTGTCAGCTTGGGTGGTTAAATTGGACATATGAGCAACAGCCAGAGCTGAGGATGCCTTCAACAGAGAACCATGGCCACTTAGGGGCATCTTAACCTGTGTCAACTGATAAAAATTATCTGACAATTTCATCTATGTCTATTGGCTTCTGTCTATGTCTTGTCCCTGGGCAAGGAAAAAGTCACAGGAGAGAAGTAAGAGATACTTTGGTGGCAAGGTTTGGGAGGACCATTTTTGAAGAAGCCATTGAATTTTAACCGACTTTTTCCTTTTTCGAAAACTATTAACTTAAATGTCACACAGCTTTTCCAGTGAAAGCGTCATGTACCATTGTGAACCTTATTCAGGACTCCTGACTTTAAGTCCTAAGGGAAAGCTGGGCAACAGAAGACAGAGAAAAGGTGCCTTGCTTAATTCTCAACGCTGTTACATGCTGACAGCCTTACTTCAGTCACTGATCCCCAGATCAACACAGCAAACACAACCTTGCTCAGGACTGGACCTTACAGGACATCACAGAGTTCTTAAACAAGATTTTTAGGATAAAAATGTGGTTTTATTGAAGACACTGCAGTGTACCATTTAACTCTACCTTTGTAACAAGAACAAAACAATCTACCTGAAATTTCAGCCACTTCCCACTTCTCAAAAAAAAAAAAAAAAAGAAAAAAAAATCCCCCATGAGCAACAGGATGAATAAGCAATGATCTCTATTCCAAGCACCGTGGGATCTACAGCATGCCTCTGGGGACAGGAACATCTGCTTTGATTGACAGGAAGAAGAAGGCCTCTCCATCGGGGCTGACTATGCAGGCACCCTCACGGATGAGGAGAAGCAGGCAGTTGTAAGGCCAAGGCAGATTCCAAGGATTCTGTGGTTGTACTTTGGAACGCTCATCCCCACCCCCCTCTGCATTTGTCCAAAGGGATGCTGTGTTCTCTGTATTATCCCTGCTATGATCTTAACTGCCAGCATCAGGAACAGGGCAGAACACTTAAGCAGAGCAAAGATGGATTTTAGTAGGGAAAGGTAATAGGAGGGTTTTAGGTTAAGCGCTCTGCCTGCTTCCTGTGGAGGAGGGTGCTGGTAACTCTTCCAGAAGAATGGTTAGACAAGAACCCCATCCAACCTGCTGGCCAAAGCTCATTAACATCATCATCCTTGAGCCAAAAACCACAGTTCAAGATACTGACTTCTAACTGAGGGCTAGATATGAAGAGATCACTCCAACACCTTTTGGTCTCATTGCATTAATCCAGATGCCTAAGGGCAACTGGTCAGCAAAAGATCAAAGACAACAAGAATGACACTTATGCTGTCCTCAGCAGAACCCAGGTAGCCAGAGACACTCTGAGCCCTGAGATGATGAAGAGAAGCAGGGAATACACGAAAGTTAATCTCCCAGGTGAGGGAGAGCTTGAGATGGAACCAAAAGAAACGCTCCACTATTTACCTTGCAATCATCTCAGTGTTGTTACTCACATTATTGAGGAACTGAGTTTCGTAACAAATGCTTCTGACAGTTAAGTGACAGTATAATATGGATAGAAACTACCATGGTGCCAGATACATCACAGGCAGTAGAATAGATCTTCACCAAAACACACTGTGGTATGTCAATATACACAACAGTATTCAGCTGTGAAAAAGGCAAGAAATTCTGTCCTGGGTTTCAACCCTGAGGATATTCTAGAAAGTGAAATGGGCTAACCACCAAAGAACCCAGCCCAGCCCTTAAGGTACTTAGCCCAGTCATCATAGAGGAAATGGAATAGCATTTATTAGGCTTGGAGTAAGGGTGATGAGGAGTCCTTGTTAAATGGGTGTGGCTTTGTGTGAGGAAGTTCTGAAAGTGAATGGTGGTGATGGATGTACATTGAACACTTAGAAGTGATTCATGGTCTGGGAATGTGGCAAAAAATAAATAAAAGTAATAAAAATTTGGGTTTCCAGGAAGATTCAGAGAATAAAGGTGCTTGCTGGCAAGCCTGAAGACCAGATTGAACCACATGGGGAGAACTGACTGCTACAAGTTGTCATCTGACACACACACACACACACACACACACATGCACACGCACACGCACACGCACAAATTGATTAAAAGAAAGGAATTATTTGAAAGTCAAATTTTGTTTAATGTGTCTCTTACCACAATGGAGTGTGTGTGTGTGTGTGTGTGTGTGTGTCTGAAATTATTTACACTAAAGCAAGGCTACAAAGTGAGCCATGAACTATGGGTTAGCCAGATCTATGTAGGTATGGATCCTAGCTGCTCAAACATTCTCTGGCAACTGTAACTTGACCTCTCTGCGTTGCTGCTTTCTCTTCTGTGACTGAAAAAGACAAGGAGAGATGTTTCAAAGTATAGATTACTGTGGTCACTCTATAGACATATCAGCTCTTTGAGATGGATAGAAAGGTACCGGGAAATCAGGCCTCAGAGAAGCTGTGTGATGTGTCTAAGTGGTATAGACATACCAGTAGTGGTATGCCAGGGCTCAAAATGTCAATGCACATTTGCATATACAGCAGGGCTCAGAGTCTGCATGCTATAACCTGCCAGGTTGCCCATGAAGCACCTCAGACTCTTACTTTAGATCTAAAGATTGGAAGGACACAAGCCCAGATGCCTGCTTTAGGGACTCCCCTTCAGGTGCTGATATAAAACGCATTGCTTTTTAGACTGTTACCCAGTCTCTCCCAGTTTACAGCCTCTTTTATGTTTACAAGTCCTATGAATGTGCAATTGAAATAGACCAAAAAATGTGTCTTAAGAATCTTACGTGCTTGGAAACCAAAGCAAGATGCCCCGGTAAAGGAAGAATCCATTTCAAAAGCTGAAGTCTGAATTATGGGAACTGAGTGAAACGCTCCATTCTAGAGAGATGTCAGGAGTCACCGCAAGCAGGTGAGGTAAAGTATCACTATGAAGAGAAGGGCAGGGAAATTCAGCCTAAGACACTCACCTTACAGTCCCCAGATACCA
Source organism: Sigmodon hispidus (assembly GCA_004025045.1). Classification (NCBI taxonomy): domain Eukaryota; kingdom Metazoa; phylum Chordata; class Mammalia; order Rodentia; family Cricetidae; genus Sigmodon; species Sigmodon hispidus. The sequence goes on from PVIH01000611.1 coordinate 163,193, forward strand.
GAGATTCTACCAAGGCAGCACTGAGCCCCCACCAGTGGGTTCCACTCACTCAGAGTGCTGTAGGTTGGCACCAAGACATGCAGTGTGCCAGGCTTCCTACTTCCTCTGAATTCTGTGGATTTCTAAAGAGATGGAAAATAGTGAGGCACTGAGGAAGATGGTGACAGAGAATGTAAGAAACAGCCTAACTTTTCTAAAACCTGGAGCCCTGAGGAAGATGGCAGAGGACCCCTCTGCTAGATCTTCACCCATGATACCTTGCTTAATCCTCAGCATCTCCTGTGTGAATGATAAGGAAAGAAGCTGAAAGAGAGCTAACTCGTCCATGGTCACATAGCTAGAGGTGCTAAGGCAAGAGCAGTGATGAACACCAGCCCCTAGCCTGTCCAGTTAGCAGCTGGGAGGACCCCGAACTGATTTAGACATACATTTATCTAGGACAAACCTGTCTAAAAGAGCCATTTAGGGAACAGTTAATCCAGCCACAAAAACCTTAGGAATGGGAGTGAGGAAGGAGGCTACTGCTGATTCTCCACAGTAAAAACCAGAAGCTGAGCTGACCCACCTCCTCATCCTATGCCCTGGGTCTCTGTCCTGGGTTTTGGTGATCCATGAACAGGCTGCACTCTGGGTCACAAACATGCTGGAAATGGCACCACTGGGCTTTGGGCATGGGAAGGAGAGAACCACCTTGACTGAGAGACAGAGGGACTGGATTCTAGTCTTCTCTTGACCAGATTGAACCCAACGTTGGGTACATGACATCCATCCAGTACATACCCTCCCTCAGCACAAAGAGCCTGGCTCAGGGGCTCCTCCAAGTTGTTCTTTTAATGGACTTTGATTTGCTCCTGAAGTTTGCTCACTTCTGTCAGAAAAGCTGCCCTCAGCCCATGTTAGAGGGAAAATTCCTTGGCCTGGGGCTTCGGGTGGGTCCTGCCTACCTCTGCTAGCTACACACAAGGGCTCTAGCCTTGTTAGCAGATGGATAAATAAAAAAAAGGGAGGCAGAATCATCCCACTTTCTCACTTCCCTGCATCTCCCCACCTTCCTGAAACTTTTTAAGTGCTTTTACTCAGAATTCATCAAAGATTCATCAGGCTTAGGATTGGCACAAACATCTGTGGGAGGGGCAGTGCCTGGGAGGGAGGCAGGAGAACAGAAGCCTGCAGGGCTGGAGGGGCACCAGGAGAGGCACTGGGGCTCTGCCAAGGTCTCGTCATCAACCTCTGTAGCCCACTCGGTGGACTGAAGACAGGGAAGATCCTCCCTTCTCAGAGGGAGCCCCAGACACCAGCCCTCCTTTCTTGGAAGCAGGAAGATCAGTGAGGTAATTGGTGGTGCCCATATTCCACAATGTAGGGATTAAAACTAATGAAAGGGGGTGTTGAGAGTGTACCTCAGTAGTAGAGAGCGTAGCTAATATATGCAAAGTTCTGGGTTCATCTCCAGCATCTCATAGGCCAGACCTGGTGTCTGCACACTTGTGATCCCAGCACTCTGGAGGGGGAGGAAAGAGGTCATTCTTGGTTGGGGATTTGTCTGGGAAATGTAAAACACTGTCTCAATAGAAAAGAGTTCCATAAGAAGGGAACTAAGTGCATCTATCTGTCCTTGGCAATGGCCTCTGGGAGCCATGACAGGGTCCACCAGGGTTCCCCCTCCTGGGTTCCAACAGTTTCTTCTATTACCAGCTATGTCTCTTGGATGCTATTGAAAATTCTGTTTGAAACAAAGGGAGTGGTTCATTTTGAAAGCTCACCAGTCACTGGAGAGCCCATTCCTTTAGTTAGCAAAGAGAAAACTGAGGCTTGGAGGAAAGCATGATTTCAGCTGGTCAGTGGCAGCACAGAATTTGAACCCAGGGCTCTAGAGCTCAAGTGGGGGCTAGTCTTTCTTTCCATGGCTGCACCTTTGGCCCAGGGATTCCCTGACCCCTGTAACAAAGAGCTGCATGCCCTACCACAGAAGGGTACTTATACCAGCATAGGTAGATTGGGAGTATGAAGGGAGTCTCGTCAGCCCAGGTCAGAATGTTCTGGTAAGTGTCACTGCCTCAGATATTTCTAAGAAATAGAGTGATGCCCCCAGTCTCCAGTGGAAACTCAGAGAACTGGTTCAAACTGGTCCAGCTCTGATTTTGCTGAGGGACCTGAAGCCTAACATGTCTTGAATGCCATCGGCACCAGGAGCCAGGTTGGAGCTTCTTCTGTCTCATTGCTGTACCTGGCCATATCCTGCCTTAGGAGCGCCATTGCCACCTTCTCCTGGAGGTGTGGCAGGTGGGAAGGAGGGGACCCTCTGTCTCAACAGCATGACACCCACGGAGTACCATAGCAAGGCAATACACCATGACCATCACACTTCAATAATCACCCAGAGTTCATCTTACAAACAATTGTGACCAGCAATAAACCCAGATTAAAAGCCCAACCCAGAAGTTCGAGTTATGCTCCTGAGCTGGAAATAGAAGAGTTGAGGGAGAGGGGGAAAGAAGGAGGGCGGGGCCAGGGAATGGTCAAGGATGACCTTAGGAGTAGGCTGGGGCCACTGAGTACTGTACCCTAACACTATGAGCCAGCAGGTTCCCACCCAGCTCTACTTCCAACCCTAGAGGCATAAGTCTTATTTTCCTATCTCAGAAGAATTTCTCAGTGGTTCTGATGGAAGAAAAAACTAAGACTCCAAAACTCTCAGAGCCCGAGGGCCGAGCCTTCCTGCCACAGTCAGTCTGTGTCTTCGGCCCCTGATTTCTAGCAGGCAATCAGCTCAATGGATGAATGAATAAATAGAAACAGATACATGAATGAGTAAAACCGATGAATGAAGTGAATTTAAACAAATCAGTGAATGGATGAGTGAATATAAATGAATTAATGAACAAGCAGCTGGGCATAAATAAATACCACCCCTTCCATTTATTCAATCTTTAAGGATTTTTTTTCCTCACCTTAAGTGTGTATCAAGTACCTAGAGTGTCTGGGGTATAGTCATGAGCAAAGTCCTGGCTGTCTAGGAACTGAGTGCCACAGGGACAAATAACACATGATTCTGGTCCCTGTGATATCAGCTCATAGTTGCCACAGAGGCCCGTGTAGATGAAATCTCTGTGCAGGATTCACAGAGATCTCTGGGAGGAAGTATCTTGAAGTTAAAGTTAGGACCTGAAGAACAACTAAATAACAGCTAAAGTGACAGGCGCCTGGTCAGAGGTAAGTGGCAAAAACTGGGGGGCAGTTTGTCCAACTAGAGGAACAGCATGTGTAAAATAAAGCAATGAAGGGGTTGATGTGTTCAAAGACTGAGGAGAGTTTGGTGGGAGTTGAACTGGGCTGTAAGAGGGAAAGAGGGAACTCTGTTCCAGGGCTGTTGGAACCACACTGAAGCCTTTGGACTTCATTCTGAGGTAAAGAATCCTTGGCGAAGGTTTGGGTAAAGGATGATGTAATTGCAATGTAGCTGTGATGGTTAAACTTGATGGTCAACTTGACTGGCTTCAGAACTGCTTAAGAGACAGGCCTCTGGACATGTCGGCAGGGGATTTCTGGAGATGTTTAGTAGAGAAGGAGAGATCCAGCCTAAAAATGGGCAGAACCATTCCATGGGCTGGGGTCCTGAATTGGAAAGAAAGCCAAGGAAAAAAGAAACTGAGTACTCACTGTTAGTATTTTGTCTGTGGAAGAACATGTGGATACACTAGCACACTGCCAAGGAGCCATATTAGGTTTATTAAAAGAACGGGTGGGGGAAGGGAAGGAAGAGAAAGAGAAACAGAGAAAGAGGGAAGGAGAGGGAGCAGAGGAGAAAGAAAGTGTATGTCAGTGGTTGGGGCTCTTTAAAGACTGACCATGCAGACACGCCCTAGGCAGGGGCGTGGCCGCAACAAGGTGCATGGTTAAGTTCACACTAACACCCACATCCATCCAGTCTTCTAAATATGAATATGATGCAACTCGCCACTTAACACACTGACCTATGTCACAATGTATTGTACCCACACACTGGAGTCCAAATCCAGCCCTTCCTGTCTTAAGCTTTCTCTGTCAGGCGTTTGGTTACAGTGAAAAGTAACCTAAGCAGAAATACAGAGGAGGAGTAGATCCCTGCTGTGATGACCTGACCAGGTGACTGTTGGGCCTTTGGAACTGGTTTGTGGGAGGATGAGGAAGAGCTTGGAGACGCATGCTAGAGTAGCCCCAGAATGCAGTAAACAGAGCTTATTGTGCCATGCGGATGCTGACTTCCGTGTTGTGGTCAGCAAACACTGTGTTTGCAGCTGCACTGAGGTGCAGAGCTCAGAAGCCCTTCTGACCTTTGGTTCCTAACTGTGGGCAAGAGAGACAGGAAAGGTGATAAGATGTCAGTGGATCAGACCACCAGCTCTGCCTCTCCTAACATGAGCTGTACAACACCCTACCTCCTTTGAGAAAGGAAATCAAACGAGCTGAAACGATGGGTTAAATAAAAATACATGCACGGGAGGATGGAACAACGGCTTCTTATTTGCGCTGTTACTGCTCCATAGCCTTCTAGTCTGCACCTGCTCCAGTGTTCCCATCACACTCTCTCACCTCTCTGACTCTGAGACCCACCCAGACACTACTTCTTCACTGCCCAGAAAATTCAGCAACTGCTATGAGATGATGCTGATGCCACCTCTTCTAAAAGTGCTGCTCAGGAGTATACAATACCACTCTCTCCTCTGCTCATTCTTCCGTACAACTTTGAGTTTCCCTCACCTCTAAAACAGAGCCTGAGCACAGTATCAGATCCTGACACACAGTAGGACTAACTACATAATGCATCAGTCAAAGTGTTGACAAATAGTGGTCAGGTGACCCACAAAAAGATACCATTCCTTGAGAGGCTGAGTCAGAAGGGAAGATACAGGGTTGGAACCAGCACAGGAAGGCTAGCCTCTGGTTCTGAGTGCTGGAGCAAGGAGGAAGAGGATAGAAGGATGGTGAGGCTCCCGCTGAGGAAGTATCTGGGAGAAACCATTTACAACAGGGCACAAAGAACTTGCTGATGGAGAAGTGAGGATAGCCAGACCAGCAAAGCTAGGCAGCAGCTATGCCTCTAAAGTAAGGGTGTGGGTCTTTAACAAATGGAGCCAGCATTCAACTACTCTTCCCTGAGCTCCAAAACAGAAGTAATCTCTGGGTTTGCAATTAATTTGTTCTTTTAATGGACCCATCCTGTTATCAGCTACTAAAATGGGCTCGTCCATTAGCTGCTGGCACCTAGAGAGGTTGCCGATTTCCAAAGCCCTCAGCTTTAACTAGAGTGCAGGAACCAGGGGAAGCAGTGTTATTCACCCACAAATACTAACTACAGATACATACACAGGGAGAAGGGGAGGAGAAGGGAGGGAAAGAGGGAGACAGACAGACAGACAGACAGACAGAGACACTGAGGCAGAGACAGACACACAGAAAGATTAGAAATATGGGAGCAGAGACTCAAGGCCAAGACATTCGAATACAAACCCCACTAAAGTTCACACAGATGATCAGAAGGAACCCAGTGATTCCTGTATTCAGAGACACATGGAACCAAAATCAGCTCTCGAGAACAACAAATCCAATACTCTTTTCCTTTAATTTTTAAAACTGGTATGTAGGTGTGTGTGCATATGTATGGCTGATGTATGCATATATTGCACATATCTGTGCATGCATGTCTGTGGAAGTCAGAGATGAACATCAGGTTGCTTTTTGTATGTGCATTAGTTGTTTATTTTTATGCTATAAGCAGCTAGCAGCAAGTTTAGCCAGATATAGAAGTATGAAGAGATTATAACAAGGCTTTCCTCCTTTGCCCAAAGAGAAGTTTTTAACTCATTGAGGAAGGAAAAGCCTGGAGATAATGGAAAATGAGAAAATACTGCACAGATTTACTGCAGGCAGTGTACACACAGAGACTGAATGTAGTAATTTCTTTTTTAAACTTTATTTTTATTTATTCTGTGTCTTTCACATCATGCATCTTGAGCCCATTCATTTCCCCCTCCCTTTGCATTCATCCTCTATCCCTTCAACTCTCCCAAAATAAAACAAGATTTAAGGAGAACAAAAAGGAAAAAAATTAATGTCTCATCATGGAAGCCACAGGGTAACGTAGTGAGTCTCACAGTAAACCCCTTTGTCCATATATCTTTACTTGCAAGTGTTCATTGTAAAGATTCATTGGTCTGGGGCGAGGCCTCTGGTTTCTGCTACACTATACATGCTGAGCCCTCCCTGGGACTCCTCTTGGATATCTATTGTCGTCCTGTGTTGTGACCCTTTGCTGATCTGGAGCTCACTGGCTAGCCTAGCTGGTCAGTGAAGCTGCAGCAGAATCCTTCTGTCCTTCCTCCCAACCCTGTATTACAGACACAAGCTGCCAAGCCTGGCTTTTCTCCAGAAGTGCTGGGAACCCAATCTCAGGTGCTCACATTGTGCAGCAAGCGCTTTCCCTCTGAGCCATTGTCCCAGCCCGATCCCATGCCGGTCTTGTGACAAATAGAGGGAAAACTCAGGCAGGAAAATGGACTATCGTGAGCCTACATAGCACTTTAATGCAGATTTAGACTCAGAATCTGAGTCTCTTGGGCCCAGTCCCAGGAGTCCCCAAAAAGTGAGCAGTAAAGACTGCCAGCACCCCAGAGATGGGGCTTCACACTCTCCTGGGGCCTCATGCTGGCTTGTGTTCTGTTTCCCCACCAGCCTCCTCACACAAAGCGATCTGCAGCATCATAGCTCAGCTCACAGCAGTTACACTCCTGACACACACATGTACAGTGCTTCACAGTTTAGAAACTGCTGTTCTTCATTAACGTTTGGTCTCAAAGGTAGACAAAGCCAGTATTATTTTAATCTCTATTTTCCAGATATGAAATCCAAGGTTCAGATTGGCTCGAGTCAAGGATTTGCCCAAACTCGTAGCTAGGAAACCTAACGCCAACATTCAATGCCAGCCGGTCACAATCCAAGTCCCAGCTCTTCCCAAACTGCCTTGTGGTAGGGTACTGACACCCAACACTCATTCTCCCCAGCCCACAATCAAAAACACAGGCATCAAGAAGCACACACATGTGCCTCCCTCTACACACACATGCATGTTGAATAAATGAGCGAGGTTGAAAAGTGTTTGCAAGCAGATGCCTCCCCAACTCATGCTCTCTCCACCACCCAGCCAAGGCTGGCTCAAATCTGCCTACACTCTGGGCACTTAATAAGCAAAAACATGAACTCACTCAATCAATAAGCTCAGCTGTCGACATCAAGCGAGGGCTGAGCACTCTGCAGAGCTAATAATGCTTTGAGATATAAACATGGCCATTAGCCTGGCTCCCACCCTGCCAGGCAACCTCGCCACTCTGGCCAGGGGCATTTGCAGCCAGAGGCTGTGGTATTTTATGGTTGGCTGAACTCACTCAGTTTTTCCAGGCCGAGATGGTACTCCCAACCTCCCTTTCCTGAAATCTTCAGGTCCCTTACCCATTACCCAAGGAGGGACCCAGCTGAATCTCTTCAAAATATATGGAAACCCCAAAAGTCACATCTCTGAGATTCTACAATGAGAGACCAGGATGGCTTTACAACCATATAGTGACATCTTCACAAGGCTGCTGGTGGGGAAACTCTCTCCAGAGAGATCAGACCATCTATGTTTGAACCTAGCTATTTATTAACTGTGGGGCTTTAGGTAAGTGTCTTAATTGTTCTGTGCTTTAGCTAAATTGTCTGTAAATGTTATTTCTGTACCAGGAAGATCTCCTCTCCTTCTTGGGGCAGTACAGTGATCCCCGGAGCCCCCTGCACAGGTGGGAGAAACCAGCAGTGTTGGAAGAGCAGTGAGCCAGTGGCTGCTGTCTCTACCCTTGCCTCCCATGCCTTGAGGGCATGTCTGTTTCTAGCTCTCTCCTGCAAAGACACCAAGCTTCAGAGCTCTGTCCAGCTTGCCCAAACGAGAATGGGAGGGATCAGTGAGCCTGATGGGACAGGATAACAGTGACCCTCCAAGACTCTAGCTCTTGCTGAGGGCAGACACCAGATCCCATTCCGGATCCCAAATCTGAGCTCTGTCAGCTCCTCCTTTTCAAAGTGTCTCAGGTCCTTGCAGGGAGTTGCAGCATCTAAGGATTGTGGCTCCATCATGGAAAATGGGGGAGGGAGAGCATGTCTTTTTAGCAAGTGGAATTATTTGGAAAGAATGTCCAAACAAAGGCCTTTTTTCTTCTTCTCTGAAATCTCATAGAGTTTTTGTCATCCCAGTGAGGTCTCCTGCCTGCCCACTGTCTGTGTGTCCGCCTGTCTGTCTCCACCACTGCCTCTGTGACTCTTCTCTATGTCTCTCTGCACCTCTGTAGCTTGGGGTTCTTTGTCACTCTTCACCTTTGTCTCTTTATAATTTTATCTCTCTTGCATCCCTCATTCTGAATGTGTGTGTCCACAAACTCTAGAGAGGGGGGGAAGAGACAGACAGACAGACAAACAGACAGACAGGCAGGCAGGCAGGCAGGCAGGCGGAGATTCAATCATATTCCCCAGGCTCTGTGCCTGTCAGGAGTAGGATTCAGAACCATGGACAGAGTCTCTGGGCCTGGGGGTGAGGAAAGGAGGCAGTCCATTGATTGGCTTCTGGGATCAATATAGGTAGAGAAGAGGGGCCTCTGTGGGTGTGATTGTGGGAAACTAAGGATAAGGGAAGGATTGTGAAGGTACCAGGCCAGGCACGTGCTTCTTTGGTACATCGTGTATCCTGGGTGAGATGGTGAGTCTGAGTAACTCTGAGGTACTAGTGAGGTGAGTGATGAGACAGGCATTGAGGGGAGGCAAGTGATGCCGGGTAGAAGAGCACAAAGATCATCTCAGGCATCCTGGCATCTGCTCTCTGCTAACTCCTGGGAGGCCAGAAGAAGCCTCAGGGCCACCAAACCCACGGAGCAGTAGGAAAGCAAAGCACTAAAGCAGTCTGTTCCACTAGGCTTGTGAGTAAATATCCAGAGGACTATTTCTATAAAATGCAGAGCATCTGTTAGGCAGAGTCTGCAGGGAAAGGTGCCATTGAACTAGGCCAGCAGAGCAGGCTGTTAAGTCCTCCTGTTCATGTTCCCCTAGCCCATATAGCACTAGCATCATGGTGCTTTGAGTTACTTCCAGGGTGCAGAACCCAGGGGCGCACATGCTCACATACCAGCATATGGAGACATAACTAGACACATACACACAGCTCACTGGTCCCTAAACATGTGAAGCCACACACACAGTACCTGGACACATATTGCAGACACACAAGCAGAGAGTTGGGGATGAGGAGCTTGCTCAATGGGTAACATACTGACTGTACAGCATGAGGACCTGAGTTCAGATCTCTAGAGCCATATAAAAGCTGGGCACAGGGTGGAAGACAAGGATGTGGGGAGACAGTGGAACCCTGGACTTCACTGGCTGTCCTAACATAATCCATGTGCTTCAAGCTCAGTGAAAGACTCTGAAGAGGAACCAACATCAACCTCTGTTCTCCACACATGTATACATGGGTGAGCGTATCCACACATACATATATACACACCTACATGAGCACATACATATACCACACATACACAAAACAGCAAGTGACAGGCTGCATACACACACACACACACACACACACACACACACACACACCCATGCATGCACGCACACACTCACACCAGCCATACTGCCACCATATCTAAACAGGCCCATATTACTGTTTCCACAGTGGCCCCCCAAGACTCATGGAATAACAACAGACTCATATAGCACCACCAACAGTTCTATGTACGAATTGGGTGGGAGTCCTCGGAGACAAGTAAGTCACTGTAGATGAAACAGCATCCCATACACAGAGAGTGTGCAAGGTCTTATACAAGGACCAGATATACATTGCAAATAACACATAACCTAAACACACTGAAACTGGGGCATCAAAATGTTATATTAATTGCTTGGAGTTTCCCAGAAGGTAAAAAAAACAGGAGTTGGTTCCAGAGTCCTTAAGTTACAATGTTATGCTTAGACACCCTGGCCCCTGCCCCAACTACTTCCATCTAGACTCCAGAACACTTGAATCATATTAGAGCTTGTCTTTGGGACTCCTAGTCTCTCCATCCACAGGGGCCTTTTTTTCTGACTCTATCAGGAACTCTTCTCAGGCATGTATTTTTCCTATAAATCCAGGCCATCTGTGAAGAGGATGACTGTGTGACCCTCACAGAAGCTGGTGTAAGCACAGATGCCTAAGAGCATGGCTGGCTTTAGAAAAAACTCTCCACAGATGCTGACAGCAGCATCAGGGGCCTTGGGTCGCTCCCTTAAGCTCTGGCTGTCAGGTTCCCTGGTTAGAATACTGCCTAAGCCCCTGCTTTGCCTTGCTAGGAATGTTTAAAGCCCCAGAGTCCTTCTGAATAATATACTCATGGATGGGACTGTCTGGGAGCCATCAACACAGAGTCTCAGAAGCAAACTAGTCTGGGACTTCTAGCAATGAGAACAAGTTATGTCTTTGTCAGGATCAGCAGTGTTACACTGCAGTAACAAACACCCCAGATCTCTGTGCCTGAAATCTACACTATGTATTGCTCACCTCACACTTCCACGCCCAGGCAGCAAAGTATACCTCCCAAGATCATTCATAGGCCCCCGAAAAATGAGCAATGAAGAGCAGTGATCATGCTTGTTGGCAGGCCTGTGGGTACCTGTGCGTACATGTATACATACATGCTTTAGTGTGTCTGTCTATCTGTCTGTCTGTCTGTGCCTGTGTGTGTGTGTGTGTTAGCTTCAGCCTAACTCATCTTCTCTCTCACCCCACATAGTCTCCCCACATTTACAATGTCTACATATTAACGTTCAAAGCCGTGCATCCATTCAACAGGACTTAAATGCCCCCTCTGGAGCAGGCACAGTTCCAGGAGCTGTAGATACTGAGATGAAAGGCCTGGTCTCTGCCTTTGGCAAGTTCTCAGTGCCAAGTGAAAGGCAGAGGAGGACCAGACTCTGCAGGGCAATTGCAGGGGCGTGTGGGAACAGAGCAGTCATAAGCTCTGCAGGTTAGACAGAAGTAATTAGGAAAACTCTATGGAGAGGCAACCTGATGCAGACAGGTCTTGGAATAGGTGGCATGGGTACACACTACAAGGAGTAGACTTAACAGCCTCCCATAATACAGTCAGAAAACAACTCTTTCCAGGGATCCAGGGACTCTGCAGAGGTCCATAGCAGAGACCAGAGATCCTTTATCAGCCCACGTAGCTTCTGCTTCCTCTCAGTTGTAGCCTAGTCCCAACATTGATGCCTAAAGCCCATCCCCTCTTCATCACCCTAATCTCTTCTATAAAATCTCCTCCTCTTGCAGCCAAGGGTCATCAGCCTTGAGTCAAGTTCAAGTTCATTGGCTGCCTGTTATAATGGGGTGAGTCCAGAGTTGTAAGAGTGGTTCAGTAAGCCCTGTACCTTTCAGCATGTGCTGTAGCAGGTCCCTAAGGCACCAGAAGAAGCCCCTGGACTTTCTTCTGAGGGGAGGGAGAGAAAGGATAATTGTTTCTCAACAGGGAAGGGACAGCTTTATTTGCACATAAGTGACAGGAAGATGTAACAAGTGCTTGGCAATGTGAGCTCTATCTGAGTGTATGGAAGCAATCCTGGAATCCATGATTCTAGAGCGTGGAAGGAAGTGATGGGGGGATCATCTTACTTCCTAGATTTACAGAAAGCAGAGCTCATCCAGCTCCCCATGGCCAGGGTCTGGAGCCTTGTTCAGGGTCACTGTGAAGGACCCTACCTGTGCTTGGACCCATCTCTAATCTACTATGGCTGAGTCTATGTCATTGGACGTGAACAAAGAGCCACGGCACAAGGACAGGAACCATTCCAAGTGTGCTCTCATCATGGTGGTCTGATGAATGCACCTGAAACCTGGAGCCCCAGTTTTCTTCGCCTTGCTTTTTTCCAAACATTCTTCATGGCATTGGTAAGCTCACTGCTGGGAAAGCCAGGCAATAGGGAGGCCTGAGAAGTCGTGAGCTAGGGGAGAGAGGGGCTCTAAATGCAGAGACAGGATTTTGAAAGAAGCCCTGACATCCTCTCCAGAATCTTAGCAAAGGCACTTTGAAGCCCACAACTCAAACGTGGAAAGTCACATGTACCCACAGATGCACGGGCACTATCATCTCAGCCCAAGCCCTTCATAAACACTGTGAGGCCACAAGGCTGACTGTTTTAGTTTTAATGTTTCTTTCTGGATTCCCCTCCTTTCTTTTTTAAACAGAACCTAATGTAGTCTGGGCTGTCTTTCAAATCAGTGTGGCTGAGAATGATCCTGAACTTGCCTCTGCCTCTTGGGTGCAGGAATTATAGGCTAAGCTGTCACACTTCATGTATGTAATGCTGGGATTCATCCAGGGCTTCCTTCATGGAAGGTGAACACTACCAACTGAGCTGCATCTCCATGCCAGCAAGCAATGTAGGGTCCTGAGTCAACATCCAGAGCACAGAGCTGTAGCCCTCAGTCCCGTCTGCACACTCCTGTCTCTTCTGGGCCTCTGCCTCTTCCATCTCCTCACTGCAGGTGAGAGCTCCCTTACTACTCTCTGCCCTCATCCCTGCCTCTTCCACTCTGTATCTGCCTAGATATTAATGAGCCTTCTGTCCACATCTTCCCAGTTCTAAGCCCCTGCCTCAGTCTTCAAGCGCCAAGACATGTCTGTGTCTCTTTTTCAGTCTTGTTCCCTGTTTCTGTGACTCTTTCTGTGACTCTGTCATAGCCTAGACAATGAGAAAAGGGTTGACTTTACTGGGCCCAGACTTGCACTGTGAGAATGAGGAATCAGGAGCCAAGCCAAGAGAAAGAAGTCTCTTGTTTGTGAGCACACATATCATTCCACTCAGCTATGGTTGAAAGCTTTCTGAATTTTCCCAAACTAGAATTTTCTCATCAGCTTGTGTTGCTACTCAGGAGAAGGAAGAAAATCAGGGCGAGAAAGGCAATGGTGAGCCCACAGCAAGGAAGCACAGGAAGATGAGCTCCAGACCAGCAGGGAAGGGGGCAAGTCTAAAGGTAATTTCTCCATCAACATCATGTTTAAAATTAAACATATAATCTACCATCTCGGAACCTGTTTCCTCTTTTATGAAATGAAGACAACCTGATGGGAACATCCCTGTTTGCTTTGCAAACCTCTAGGTAATTTTTTATAAGTGGATGGATATGGAGATGCTTTCAGATTAAAAAAAAAAAATAAACCATCAGACAGAAATAGAGAACAGATAAAGAACAGTGACAGAAGCCAGTGAGGGTGAACAAGGGTGGTAGTGGTGGTGGTGCTGATGATGGTGGTGATGGTGATGATGGTGACGGCAGTGTACTAATGATGGTCCTGATGACAGTGATAACCATGATGGTGGTAACAATGAAAATGATGGAGATAGTTGTCATGGTTCATCTTCATTGTCACCTTGACTGATTTAGAAACATCTAGGACACTGGCGTGGCATATTTCTAAATGCATCCATAAAGTGTCCCCAGGAAGGTGGGGGACACAACTGCAATGTAGATTATGATATTTCATAGGCTGGGAGTCTAGATGGAATAAAGAGAGGAAAAGGGAGAGAGTATAGTAAAAGCCATCCTGGCCTTTTTCCCTTTCTGGTTTGTCAAGATATGTGTTGTGTTTCTTTGCTCTACCATAATCTCCTCACCATGATGGACTGCACCCTCTAAAATCATGGCACATTACAAATAATTCCTCTCCTCTAAGTCAGAATAATGCAAAAGCAGATAATGCAATGGTGGTGGTGGTGCTGTTGATAATGGCGAATATAATGATGCCAATAATGGTAGCTATGGTGATAATGGTAGTGCAACGGTGATGATGCTAGTGATAAGAGTGGTGTGACGATGGTGATGATGATGGTGGTTATGATGATAAAGGTAACAGTAGTGATTATGATGATGGTAATGGTATGGTGATAATGACAATCATCATAGTGGCGGCATGATGATAGTAATGGTGGTGGTGATATGACGATAATGGTTATGGTGATGAAGACAATGGTAGTGATGAATGTAGTGATGGTTTGTTGGCGATAATGTTGATGATGGCAATGATGGTAATAACTACAGTGATGACAGTCATCATGGGAATATTGGTGGTGGTGAGGGTAGCATTGATGATAGTGGTAGTAGTGATGCTGTCAGTGTTGGTGATCATGTTTACAATAACATAGTGAATCACTGAGCCAAGCACCCATCATGAAGCCAAGAAATAATGAGTGTGTTTAGGGAACAGCAGTTTCTCTGCCACACTTTCCCTGTGTCTGGAACAACCTAGGCCTCTCATCACCCTCACACCATCCCAGAGCTTCGAGCCTGGTTCTATCCCCCTGAGCCATTTCCTCCAAGCTCTTCCCTGTAGGGGTTACCCTGTATCAAGTATGTATGTGTTCCTGCCTCTTCATCCTTAGTATCATATCCTGGCTAACCCTGATCCCAAAACACATTTATACACCCTTGTTCTTCCTTGCAACTCACTCCTACCCAGGCAAGGAACATCAGCACACTTACTACAGCCATTGATTCCCTAGGGGAACCCCATAGCCTCTGCCTAGGCTTCAATAGACTCAGTGCTACCCATAGCCAATTTGCCAAAGGGTAGCAGGACAGAGACCCACTACTGTCCTTAGGTCAAGCTTAGCCCTCTGCCTCAATGGGGCAGCATTAGCTTGCTGCCACCAGCCAATCCGCACTGGGCTGCAGCCAGAGCAGAGAGGCTGTGAACAGAGAATGAGCCTTCTATGACAAAAGCCACTTTCTCTTTTCTCTACCAATACAGACCAATCAGGGGACCCAGGAGGATAAGAAGGAGGAAGGAAACAGAATAGCTAGACAATCAAAGGTCAAGTCCAGAGCCTCTCCCTCTGTGCGTCGGGTCAGCCATTTACCAAAGCAGGAGTGCATTGGGTAAGCCTTCCTGAGGAAGCAAGCAGAGCTCAGCAGCCTCTTTCTCCGCTGGCCTCCCCGTCCTCCCCAGCTTTCCCCTAACTCCTCCCCTGCAGTGACCGTGAGGTTGACAGGACCTCTGGGGAATCAATCACACCAGCAGAGCAGTCCTCAGCCTCTGACATTCCAATTATACACTTCCCTCTGACCTTGCTTGCATCATGCCAGTTCACAATAAGATCATCTATCTTTGCTGCATGGATGGATAGATGGACAGACAGATAGACAGACAAATGGAGCCCATGAGGCAGGCAGAGAGACCAGCAACCACATAGCCTCAGAACCAGTCTCAGCACCATGAGAACACATTTCAGTCACAGGGAATTGTAGTATGCTCTGGGAAAAAGCCGTCAGCCTTCTCAGGGACAGGCATCCATCTCTGTGGAGGAGACAAACAGCCTTGGTCCCTGCCAAGGGGCACCCCACATTTATCCCACAGCCCATCCCATCTGTCATCTGTCACTGCTAGTCTGAAAGTCTGGAACCCAAGTGGCAAGTACAGAGAAGAGACACCAAGGGCATGGACTGATGGCCCCTGGAAGGTGACCTTTGCTGGATAGGGGACATTCAGCCCTTCTAGAAGGCAATCTGAGAACAAAGAGAGTCCTCTGCCTCAGGACTACAATTGTTAAGGAGGAAGCCACATCGAATCATGTCCAACCCCTGGGTACCTGCTTTCTGATGGAGACTCATCATTGACTTATAGAGAGCCCAGACTGAGAAACAGACAATATAAGCCCCTCATCCAACCACAGATACAAAGTCCCTGGCTTGAAATGTTGCACCTGAAGAAGAGGCAGGTCCTCTGTCCAGTCATGAGCAACCTTCCTATATCCACTGGGGACCTGGAAAAGCTAAGCCCCTGCCCAGAGGAGCCTTTGTGATCTTTGCCTTTGGGCTGACCTGAATTCATTTTCCTGTGTGTTCTTAAGTCAGTCACTCAACCTCTCTGAGTTTCCTTTCTGTTACCTGGGATAAATAGGACCTGCCTGAAAGCATGGGGAGAAAATCTGAGCAGAACACCTGGGGCATGGAAAAGCCTTGGTGGGAAATGATGTGTCTGGGTCAGGCTAATTCACAGGGCTGGACTGCCAGGAATGGGTTAGATGCCTAGGAGAAACCCCAAAGATTATCCGGCAGCCCGACTGCAGGGTTGGAGACAGGACACATTATCAATCAGCCTTACAATTTAACATTAGACTCCTTTATACCAGGAGCAACCAAAAAGTTGCCTTACTCACCCCCACCTCCAAAGAACTGCTTCTGAGCTGGCGCTGTTTCCTCTGCGGTTATTTTTAGTTTGTTTTCCCAGTAATGATTCTTTTGGGTGAATTTCAGGGTTGTAGCTGTGTGCTCTCTGGGAGACGGGAGCCGTATCCATACAAAGAGGAGAAGGAAAAGGGAGGCTGTTATTCATAGTAATTCAACTAGATTTGTAAAGTTATTATTAAGCATTTGTCACCACAAAAGTCACTTTGATTTGGCTTTTCTTCGAGCTGTTCTCCCAGCCCAATTTTGTTTCTTTGCCTTACACGGGAGGCCCAGAGAGCTGAGTCCTGTTCAATACGCCCAGATGAATCCTTGCAGGAGGGCAGGGTAGACCCTCAAGCCTTATGTCTAGGTGAGCACGGTGTAGAAGATGAAGCAGCTCTGGTAAGCTGTACGGAGCACCAGGGCCAGCCACTACTGCAGCACACTGCCACACTAAGGGACTAAGGGAAGGGCTGCTGATAGTCCCAAGGGACAATGCAGAACTGGGCAGGGACAAAGTAAGGAAGTTGTCCAAGGTCACACAGCTAGAGAGCTAGTCTTTGAACTTGGTAACCTGGATCCAGACCTTCCTTGAGTTCAAACATGCACAGTAAGCATTGTCGGAGAACTGCTGAGATGCCCCCAGAGAGTCAGGGTTCAGGTAGAAATGGGGCTCCTGGGACCGACCACAAATAACTTTTTTCCTATATCTTCTGAGCTTAGAATATGTCTTCACTTGGCCTGAGGAAGGCAGTGGGTCCCCCAAATGAGAATATATGTAGGGTCTTTGTCCTCTCTGAGTTTTGGGGGGACATTGAGATCTCTGCTCTTCCTCTCTCAAGTCATTTAGTTGCTAGGCTGGCAGGCTGGTAGGGAGCCCCCCAACCCTGTCTCTCTCCTACTGATGGATTGTGAAGTGAGCTTGAAGTGTCCCAGGGAGACTAGTTTCTGAGGCATGTATGATCAGATGTATTCAAGCAGGGAGGCTTTATTGGGGAGCCAACGGACTTGAGATTGAACCCCAACATTGCTACAGCTAGCTGTTGCAACCTAGAGCACATGGCTTTGTCCCACTGAGCTCAGCCACCCTCTGTCTAAGTGGAGAGACAAGTGCGTGACACTTGGAGTCTAAGTGAAGATGCAAAGGGGTGACAGACAGTGCCTAACAAGGTGCCGAGGTGACCCTAACTGTCACCGCATGTGCCTGTCATTCATTCGCCATTCACTCTCGCACTCATTTGGTTAGTAGATACTTAGAAGCACGGCTCTATAGATGAAACTGTATTCAGAGTTATGAGAGGTTTGAAGATGTATAAAACACAGCTTTCATCTTTAATGATTATACAACTGAATATAGGAAGCTAAGACAGAGGCTGGGTGGATTCTAACTAGGAAACAGAGACTAATCTATCTAGGGTGGAGGAACCAGCCTTTTCTAAAATGCCACCAGAACAGTGGCCAAGCAAGGGGATGGTGGCCAATTGGATGGGGGCTGCAAAACCCTAAATGCAAGGCTGAAATTAATTCTAGAGGCAAGAGGGAGCCACAGATGGATGTCCAGCACAAGTAAGACACAGGAATCTGAGAATGAAGGTGTGGGAGGTAAGGTGCAAACCTGAAGCAAGAACGCCCACCTCAGTGAAGCAGAAAGGAGACTCCGGGTTCCACTTCCAGTCTGAACCCAGGCCCTCGATGAAATCAGGGGAGGTATCTGTGGCTCTGAGGCTCGTCTTCCTCTGCTGCCACAGGAGTCCTCTAATGGCTGTCTAGACATGCAGTCTGCACTGAGAGAGCTTCTTCCCTAGTCTTGCCTCTGCAGTAGCCCAGACTGAAATTCTTTGTCAAGGCAGAAAGACTTTGTGCCAACCCCAGAGCTAGTCAGTGCTGGATGGACAGTACCTTGAGGCATAGGAGCCTCGAAGGTTATGGCGAACCCAGAGGCCCCTGTTCTTCCTCTCTTGGGGTTAACTAGCTGCTGTTCTGGGACATGGGTAGGGTGTTTTCTGTCTCTCTTTTACACACACACACACACACACACACACACACACACACACACACACACCACTTTGCCTTGGAATTAAATGAGACTGTGTGGGGTGGAAAGAAAAGGGGGAGCCCAGAGTCCAGCCTTCCTGGCCCCAGTCCAAATCCTTTCTTGGCTGGGAGCCCAGGGTGGTCCCAGCTTACTGGCCATGTGTATTCAAGGGAAGAAGGGAGGAGACAGCCAGGCACGGATGGGGACTGGAAGGAGTGTGTGTTGAGAGAGTCACAAAGTGAAGATATTAGGGAAATGTGAGCCCATGGTCTTTAAACAGATGGTTCTGGGGGGTACCTCATTTTGCAAAGATGGTATATATGCTATATATTGGGGTGGACACATGTACACACGTGCACACATACCATGTTGATGCTATGTCAGTGCCCAGATGTCTTTGTTCTTCTTTGTCAAGTTTATGTGACTGAATATGATAATTCCAACTGGAAAGTTCTCACAGGCAAATACTTTGCATCTTCTGGCCTCTGGAACTCCCTGTCTATTCCTCCCAGGCCCACTCCAGGGCCCCAGGCATGAAGAAACTCTCAGTTCTGAGAACTCTCTGGAATCCCCAACCTCCTGTTTATGAAAACTGATGTCTTTTCTGGAACCATCTCCTCCTCCCCATATTAACCCATTCTTTCTTTAGTCCAGTGTCAGATTGCTTCACCCAGAAAGCTTTCCCTTGGCTGCCTGACTCCTGAGGTCTCTGGGCTTCCCCTCTGAAGTGGTACTCATTGCCAAGAACACTGAAACTCGGGAGGGCAGCGCCTCCACCAGATGGGTCCCTTAAGGCCAGGAACCATTTTGCACATCTGTCAAAGCTCTGAACACATTGTGTGTGGGAGAGGGGGGCACTAACAGTTCAATAACTTAGTGGTCACTGACTGAAACATCAGGCAAGGGCACCCAGTGGGGAACAACACAGATGGCCTATGTTCCTGAGTCTCCTCTCTGCAGGGAAAGTCAGACAGATCAATGAGACCCCAAAGATGCACAGCTGCAGGAAGCATGGTGCCTCAGATGATGCATGGCATAGGGCAGAGCCTGGTCAATAGCTGGAAGGGATTCACAGAGGAAGACACATCCAGAGTGAGTATGTGTACACAAACAATTGGTATTTCAGTTCAAGGTCTGAACTGAGCACCTGGAGCCGTGAGACACGGAACTTCATACTCCCTGGGGAAGAGAAGATGAGCCAGCCAGTGACATTGGCCACAACGGGTCCATTGAGGAGCAGGACCCAAGTTCATCCTCTTGTAGGGTTCCCTTGATTGTTAAGTAAATACCTGTGGGACTTTGGGTCCATCACTAGCTCTCTGTGCACCTTGGTTTTCTTGTCCTTAAAAATAAAAGAGGGGGGCTGGAGAGATGGCTCAGCGGTTAAGAGCACCGTCTGCTCTTCCAGAGGACCCGGGTTCGATTCCCAGCACCCACATGGCAGCTAACAACTGTCTATAGTTCCATTTCCAGGCAAAACATCAAGGCAAATAAATAATAAAAAAGTTTAAAAAAAAAAAAAATAAAAAAATAAAAGAGGGCTGGGGCTTGAGCTCTATGGTAGAGCACCAACCTGGCCTGTCTAAAGTTCTTCCTTCCAGTCTCGGCTTTGGGGGGAGGGGGGCGCAGATGACAACAGCAGCCACAAAAGCAGAAGGGCAGATTGTGTTCCAGAGTGTAAAACAGGGTCACGTGACACTTTGCTTGCTGAGGGTGGGGCTGGGTTTCTCCAGGTAGTGATGATAACCAGCTAGGAAGGCAAAGGAGGCATTGGGGCTTAAAACAAGCCCATGAGAGACCTGCCCCTTTCTGAATGGAGAAGAAGTGGGTGGGAAGGAGGCAGGGGATGTGGCGGGGGCTGGAGGAGAGGAGAGAAACTGCAGTCAGTATGTAAAATAAATGAAAAAAGTCAATTAAAAATGAATGACCATGGCCACCAGGTGAGTGATGGGCCCGATGTTAGGGGCCAGGGTTCTGCTTTCCCTTATTGCTGCTGCTGTGAGGTCATCATTTTGAGCATTCCTCCTCCTCTGGAAAACACCCCAGTGTGGATGATGAGTTACACTCACTGTTAGAGCTAAATTGTCAGCTCTTAAAATTGACACATTGAAGTTTTGCCTCTAAGTAACAAAATGCAGCTGTGTTTGGAGACAGGGTCTCTAAACAGATGATTAAGTTGGAATGGGGCTTTTGGCATGGGGCTCTCCTCCAAAGGACTGGTGTCCTTATTAAAATAAAAGAACCCCAGGATTCAGGAGCACAGAGAAGTGGCCATATGACCACACAGAAGACATCCACCTGCCCTCCAAAGACGCAACCCTGCCAACACCTTCATATTGGACTTCCAGCCTTCAGCAAGAGGAAAAGTAAATGTGTTAATTCATCCAGCCAGTGACATTTTATTACAGAAGTTAGACAGGACTAGGCAGTTGCCTTGCCTTACAGAACTGAAGGCAGAGCTCTTCTGCCCATAGCTGCTGACATCCTCCTGAACAGAGATTAGTAATGGCCCTGGAATCTTAGCTAAGGGGAGCTGAGGTGCTGCAGGCCAGAGGCTGGGTGATGGTGATGATATCCCTATGCACATGTGACCATGGTTTAGACTGCATGTAGATTGAATATGTAATTGTGAGTCAGTCCTAGGGGTAGAGGGGTATGTGACAGGCTGAGATGCTGTGGACAGGGCCACAGGAATCAATGGTTTCCTTGTGCCCAGACACCCAGAATTAGCCTCCTTTGCCCCAGAGGCTTCTCTGGATTGGAAGGAAGTTTGGTGCACATCTAGAACGTTCCTGGCCATAAGCACAACCAGGGTGAAACAGTAGCCTGCTTGTCTATGGATCCTGACGGGGAAAAGTCAGATATCTAGAATTATACATTTGGTTTGGTGCTGCTGCTTCCTATCCAAGTAACCCTAGTCTAGAAACATCCCTTCTCTGAGCCTCAACTGGATATAGTAATATTAACAATATCTATTTAGCAGGGGTGTGACAAGAACCCATACAATGCATGCAAAATCCCAAGAACAGTGCCCGGCACATCACAGAGACACTCCTGCTGTCACGTTTCAATGCCACTGGGTCCCTGGTGAGTTTTTAAAGGCTCTCTGATCTTTACCATCTGGGTGCTGTCCTGCTCAGCCTATTCATTCTGATGCCTGGCATAACACTCAATAAAAAGGGTTTGTTCTTGCCTAGAGTGATGTCTCAGTGGCTAACGTGTCTGTTGTACAGGTATGAGGACCTGAGTTCAGAACGCCATGTAAAAATCTAGGAGTGGTGATGTGTACCTGTAAGTCCAGTGCTGGGTGGATCATGGGGCTCATGGCCCAGCCAGTCTAGCTAAAACAATGAACTCCAGGTTCAGTGAGAAGCCCAAATTAAAAAAAAAAAAAAAAAAAAAAAAACAATAACAACACCAGAGCACTATAAAAATGACTAAAATCAACCTGCAGCCTACACACACACACACATACACACACACCACACAAGGTTGAGGGGCAAGTGTACCCAACATATGTGCACATACCAGAACAAAGTCAAGTGCTCACAAAGTCACTAAAATGGAATGGCAGAGTTAACAGGCTGTGGTGTTTGCAATAACAAGAATGAGGGTTAACTTAGGAAATCTGAAGTGGAGCCCTAGGAGGTCCCAGGAATATCCTCTTTGGAATGCCCATCCTGACCTGTATCCTCCTAGTGATGGGCATTCTGAAAGCCAGTGAACACTCAAAGGGGCTCTTCTGGCAGGGAGGAAGCCATGCTGGCTCTGGATTGGGTCTCAATGAGCACATTGGAAGGATGCTGAGGCAGAGCCCTCCTTGTTACCCACCCCTACTCCTTGTTATCCAGGGATCACAAAGGAGCTGGCCCCAAAGCTCTACCCAGAAAGACATTCAGAAAGAAAACACAAGAGAGAGACAAGATGCTCCTGGACCAGACATATATATGCATGCCAGTGCTCTCTCTAGCCTCCTCCCACATGACCTCTGCTATCTAGGTCTGGGTGGCCTGGCTCACTGGGAACCCATGACCAAGACTTCTGGGTGAGACCAAGGGCAGCTTGCCATATAGTCCAGAAGACAAGGGCACTGTTTACTCACCAGGCAATCTGGAATAGGGACATGCCTGGATAACATTTTCTATACCAATATCTTCATCCCTGAACCCCAGTATGTGGCTGCCAAGTGTGAGAAGTCCTCAAACAGTAGAATTGGGATTCCTTGCTTTTGAGATGGAGGGAAAAGTTCTTTGCTCCTGAGGTAGAGAAGAGGGGACATGGCATTTAGGGAACTTGGGGACCTGGCAGTTCCTGGCCTGTGAAGGGCTATCCCCATAGAAGGCATAAAAAGGATAGAGGTGGAGAAAAGAACTCCACTCTGTGCAGATGACAGGACCATGGACTAGAAACATAGCTCAGTCAGTAAAGTGCTTACAATACAAGCATTAGGACGTGAGTTCAGACCAACAAGAAATGTGTTAAGAGTTAGGCATAGTGAAGTGTGTCTATTAACCCCCATATTGAGAAGGTAGAGACAGGCAGCTCCTTGGTGTTTGCTGGCCAGTCAGTCTAGACGAAAGAGTAAGCTCCATGTTTAGTGAGAGACTGACAAGGATGATGATGATGATGATGGAGAGAGAGAGATTGAGGAAGAGACTTCACGTTGACCTCTGGTTTCCACAAGCATATGTACATCCACAAAAATGATTATAGGACCCCTCAGCCTTCCTGAGATAGCCTCCATCTTCTCCAGGAGTAAAAGCAAGTATGAACAGGTATCCTCACTGTCTGGCTCATATGCTTGTCAGCCACCTTCCCTTCCAGAACACGAGGTCTATGAGAACAAGAGCTAATGCTCCCTTCCTTGTGGTTGGCCCCATGACACCATGGGGTTGGAGGTATTCACAGTACTGTTGTGAAAGCTGGAGTGGAAGCATGGGAAACTGAGTTGGGGTAAAGAGAAAACCATGAGATCCACTTGCAACTTGTCCAGTACGCTATGCTATTTCCAGCCAGGGCCAAGAGAGTAGGGTGAGTTTTTAGCCTCTTTAACTCCCGAGTCAGATACAGAAACTGGAGAAGAGCAACTTGGGCAGCAACTTTGGAGACGTGTGTCTCTTTCCTCTGGTTATTTCTAAGTTCTGGGTCCCCACTACACTAGCGGACAGGAACAGAGGATCAGAAAGGGAAGGGGCACATGCAGATGATTACTGGTTTGCCTCTCCTTGAGATGGTTAATAAGCCCTTGGGTGACATTAATTGCCACCAGGCATTAGAAACCTAATGAAAATTATCTTCTTTGACTACTCCAGCATGGTCTTGTCCCCAGGGCCTCCAATGAGCCTGTTAGCCTTCCCCAGTGCACCTCTGAGTTACAGTCAGCTAGCCATGGGGGAGGGCCAAGAAGAGCTAGGCAGGTTCCAATATGAAACCCAAGCAGGGACAATCAGCGGCTAGGAGGAAGAGAGTTCCCGTAGCCATGCAAGCCCATTTCCCTAAAAAACGATCCTTCTGGAGAAAAGGTTAACTCACAGGATCCGAAGAGCTAGGACTTGAGTATGGCAAAGTGTGGCCAGACCGCCCACCAGTCTTTGCTCTGACCTCATAGCCCCATAATCTATCTGATATAGACCGGTGACTCAAAAGCTCCATTCTCTCATATGAGCTATGCCCATGGGACGGACTGGAGTCTGTCCCTCTAGAAAAGGGCCGATTGAAATCAAACCTCTCAGGATTCACTCCCTCATGACATCCAATAATACTGTCAAATCACTGCCATTGATCCCATGTCGGATTGACGGTTGACTGTCGGGTGCGATTTGGGTTGCGCTCTAAAGAGGTGAGATGGTGGGAGTGAATGAACGCCCCACACCCCTCCCTCTTCAGCAGAAGACTGGGTGGAGTACAGAGGGACAGTTTCTAATATCCTTCTAGGCCCTCCAGAGGCTTGTAAAACAACCTGTAGGCAGAGGCAAATCCCTCCTCTGCCCCCAACGGCGCCCTTTGCCCATCCCTGCCGGAGGAGCTCCAACCAGAGGAGCTGGGTGCGGCAGCAGGGCTGATACCCACTGGGTGCCCTGCAGAGACCTATTCGGACTCAGAGACTGTGGGAGGCTGCCCCCTACCCGCGCCTCGGGTAGAACCACTGAAAACATCTCCCGCACCCGGCGGGAGCTGGCATCCTTTGAAAAGGGACATTGGCGGTGTCTGCGGTGGCGTCTACCCAGGAGCACCGCAGTCGCAGCAAACTGACGGCCCCACTCGGATCCTAGCACCAACCTGAATCACTGAGGAAAAAATTTTAAAAATGTAAAGCCGAGGAGAATTGAACGGCAAGGCCAGCCCTGGGCTGACTCTCATTAAGGAGCCGCGCGCGCCCCCAGGCTGGGAATGCGGAATGGACACGTGGACAGACAGGGGAGCCGAGGGAGGGGGGAGTCTCCGTGGCGCGCGAGCCGTGGGCCGCGCGCTCCGGGGCCACGTGATCACGGGGAATCTGGGAGGGGAGGGAGGGAGGAGAAGGGAGTGAGCGCGCCAAGCTGGGCGCCCGCCCGCTACCGCTACGGTCCGGGTGGGTGCTGGATGCCGGACCCAGGAGGAGGGTGGCGAGCATCAGTGTGTATGTGTCTGGAATCATTTGCGGAGGAGCATCGTGGAGGAGGCAGCGACTGCTTCGGGCAACTGTGGCTCCCCCTGCCTCTTTTATTATTTTTTTTTCTGCTTCTTGATTCTTCTTCTCCCCCCCCTCCACCCCACGTCCAAGGAGAGCTGGCCCCCCTGCTGACATCTTTCTCTTCGCTCGGCCTCCTAGGCACCAGCTGCTGCCTCCTTGGCCAGGGGCTGCGCAGGTGCGGATGCCTTAGCCCCCTGGCCGCGCTCCGGCTTCTCCATCCGCAGCCCGGACTGGAGCGACGATCCGCTCGCCCAAACTGTCTCTGAAAGAGCTACAGCCTATTCCTTGTCGCACCAAGACAACGGGCAAGAGGCTGTCCAGGGGCAAGGTGGGGGTGATGGGGAGGACGAGGCATCGGAGACTCTGAACCCCGGAAAAGTTCAAGGTTTGTGCAGGTCCCCCCAGGGAAAGCAAGGAGAGGTGCAAGGCGGGGCAGGGCACCTCTCTTCTGAGACAGCGACACCCGAGAGGAGAGAGAGGTAGCCCAGTGCTGCCGAGGGCTGACCACCTTGTTTCCCATCCTACAACGCTCACGGGCTGGATATTGAAGGAGACGCTCCAAGAAGAAATGGTTCGAGCTGGGGCGCCTTAACTGGCTTTCCCGCTCCTTCACTTCTCCAAGCCCCATCTCCATAGGGCAGCGGGTGCCTAGAGCTCCACCCTTGCTCTAAGTCATGGAGCCCCAGCCCGGCCAGGCAGCAGGGAGTCGGCCTGTGCTGGCTCAGACCTGAGTCGAGATTGGAGCGAGCACGCTGGAGTCCAAGACCAAGCACTGCGAAGGGACAAACATCTGGTCACCCACCTCAGGCATTTTATCTGGGCGTCGTCTAGGGTGGTGGCGACCTGCGTCGCCTGTCTCATCGCTGCAAGGAAACTTTTCCTTCCCTGGATGGATTAAAGTTGCCTGGATTTTCTCTCTCTTTGCGAAAGAAATCATTCGTTTGCTCCCGACCTCGGATTTTCCTGGCTGCTGCAGGGCTCTTGGAGGAGGAAGAAAGCCGCGCTGTGTGTGTGTTGGGGAGGGGGGGTGCCGTGCCACCGAAATCAAGGCGATACGGACTCGTGTTGGGGATCTGCACCCTCGAGCGAGTACGGATCAGAGTGGCTGGCGAGGGCAAGGGCTTCGACAAGCAGCTATCTATCGGCAGGCCCCGGGACGTCGGTAGCCACCGGGCCCCGGGACCGCACGTGCGGCTCCCCCCTCGCCTCTCAGATCCTGCAGGGGGCACCAGCCCTGGGAGGTGGAGACTCCTCCCGCCCCGAGCTGCGCCCCCACTGGCTCCGAGGGTGTAGCCGGTGGCACCCGGGACGCCCCCTCCCCTCAAAGTGTCCCCAAATTGCGCTCTCTATCTTCCAAAGCTTCAGCAGAGACAGCTGGGCTCCACAGTGAGTTGGAGGCGACCGAACCCAGCCTGAGACCAAGTGTCCGTGAACCGCTGCCCCCTAGGACCCCTCCCGCCCCCGCCTCTGCCATGGCCCTAGGGATGTCGGGCCGCCGCGGCGCCGCCCTGCTCTGCCTCTCGGCGCTGCTCGCCCACGGTAAGTGTCGCGGCGCAGACTCGGGGTAAAGATGCGGCGGGCGCCCCTGGAGGGGGCGGAGGGAGAATCGGAGGATGGAGCACCCTTATCCTACTGTTCCCCCGGACTCTCAGCTGGAGCTACAAGCACGGCATCCCCGTTGCTGCGGGAGCCCGCTGAAGGGAGCTAGGTCCGTCCAGGGGAGATTGGAGGAGGGGGTCTTTCCCGTGGTCTTTGAGTTAGAATGCAGGGTTCAACCCGAGACCCTGGGGGCGTGTCTGCCCACGAATATCTAGAAGGAATCTAGAGATCAGCTAGATTGTGTCCCTGGCACCCGGCCGCGTCTCCCGGTGCAGCTCGCGAAGCTAAGGACTACTGGGACCCACGGGATCCCAGCTTCCCGGCGCGCAGGCGGGTGCGGGGCCGTGCGGCCCGCTCCTTGGTTTTCTGCAGCGGGCCTCGGGCAGGGACGCGCACGGTAGGGGCCCGGGAGGCTTGTGAGCTGCATCTCAATGGCCGGCCGACTCGCGGAGCAAGACAGGCGGGGGTCTGGGCAACGGGCACGGGCCGGGAAACTGGTGGCGCGCGGAGGCAACGAGGCCGCGCTCTCGCGTTCTGCAATCTGTTGCGTCTGCTCCCCAGGCTCGCCCCGGGCTCCGGGCTCCGCGGGGAAAGGGGTGACGGAGGGAGGGGTCCAGCATGGTGAGTCCAGGCAGTGTGAGATAGCGAGAATGCAGGCTGGAGATGGCCGTGGCATGAGGGTGTCTCAGGACAGCTTTCCCCTTCCAGAATGGGAACTCAGATGAGCCAGGAGGACGCTGTAGTGGCTTCCGCAAGCTGGAGATGCTCCAGGAGGCGAGGGGCGCTGACCTAGGCTGGAGGGAGGGAACTGTGGATGCCCATGAAGGTTTAGCCCTCTGCTGAGCCCAACGTGGAAGCAGTTGACCCGGGACATTTCTCTAACCAGCAAAGGACCAGCTAGGGCTGGGAGACTCTGATGCCCCACCCCGAGAGGTGAGCCAAGGACAGAATTGGAGAGGGCCTTAGTGGAACTGGCCATCTGGAGGTTTTAGAGAACCCTCCATGTGTGGTGGTCAGCTTTTGCTGGAATCTGTGCAGTCCCTAGGGGCCTGACTGAGCCTGCCGTGAACCCACCCAAGGTCTTTAACCAGAGGCATTGCTCACCCTGAGTAGGGTGCATTCTCAAGGTTGAAAGAGTAAGAAAGAATGGCTTCTAGGAATTGTAGGGTTCAAGGGCTAGAAGGCAGAGGGAAACAAGCTGACCGCCCCCCCCCACCCCTGTGGGTGGCTGGGTTCCTCCTGCTGTGGGGTGAGCTGTTTAGCATTTGGTTCAATGGAGATTGCTAGCCTGTTTTTTCAGGGGAGCAATGAGCAGTCAAAGGCGAGCAGGGCAAGAAGGGTAGCCTAGGGGGGCAGCCAGGGAAAAGAGGCATCATCCCTGGGAGAGATCGCCAGTGGGTAAGGGCAGGAGAGTTGAGTTGTGTGGCTAGTGGTGCCGGGGAGCTCAACCTAGCAGGCCTCTGTCTAGGAATGGCTCTTACTTCTGTTCAAGTTCCATTACCAGCTCAGCCTGGGCCCCTGGGCAGCTCGGTTGTTTGTAGCATCCCTGCGCCTCCCCACACACACCCGCACTGCATATTCTCCCTGACCTGGAGATAGAGATCTGTTCTCCTCCCTGGCCTGTCAAAGCTCCTGCCCTAGCGAGGCCTTCTGGAGTGTCCTGCCTGCCGAGAGCCTTGGCTAGGGCTCCATGCTGTCTCTGGGCCCAGGATGTCAGTCCCTCTGAACTGCTGTTTTTAACCTGTCCACACACGATGCTAGCATGGTACCTGCATGCTTAGGACTAAGGGCTGGCCTGTGAGAAGAGGAGAATGAAGCAGGTGGACAGCAGACAGAGATCTATTGTCCTCACTCCCAGCTTCCTCTCTAAATTCCTCTCTCAGCTCTCATGTCTCTTTGTCAACCCACGCCTCACTTTTACTTTGAAAACTTGGAAATGCCCCCCAACAAGCAAGAGCAAAGTGAAAGAAGTATGTCTTACAAAAATGAAGGTAATCTGACTGCCTAGGACCCCTCCCTGCCGGCCCCTCCCAGTTTGAAGAAGGTACATGGACCCTCGGTCACTTAGGACGACTTTGAATAGGTTTTCTAGGCTGTTCTAAGATGCCAGGGTGGGCTACTACAGTAAACAATGCCTGGCAGGCAATTGAGGCCACAGGGTTCTGACCACACAGCCAGACTGGAGGCCAAGCGGCCTGGGCTGCTGTCTGACTATGGCGCCACTGGGCAGGGTGACCTTGGGCTGTCTCCCTACTGTCTTGTTCCCCTCCCCCCAGCTACAGCATGTGGTCTCTGGCCCACAAGTTCCTTCCTTAAGATCTGCTACACTGCTGGCCAGAGCTCTTATATGACAGATTAGAGTTTCTGGTTACCTATTACCCTGATCCCAATCTCAAGAATACTTCTGAAGAAGAGCTATGAAGGGTTTTTTTCCTGGTATCTGTCTTTTGGGTGATGATCCTTTATTTTTACTTTGAGTTGTGGGGTCAGGGTGGTGGCTGAATCTGCTGGAGAACTGACTGGCTCTGCATTCTTACTCAGTAAACTTCACTGGCTGCCCCCTGCCTGTGGGACTCTCTGTCCTGGCCTCAGGGTCCTTCCTGACCTTGCTCCAGTGTACATCTTCCCCACAGTGCCCCTGACCCCTCTCCTTCTTCCACATGCCTTCTAAAACCTTCTCACTTCCCAGCCTTCCAGAGACAGCACCTTGCCTCCAGAAATGCTTCCCCAGCCTTCAAAGCACAGACCCAATGACACTTCCAGCAGGGACTCTCTTAGACCACCCCCAGCTTCTCAAGGCCCTTTCCTAAATGTTCTCCTGCCACTTCCAGCCCACTGCCTTTTGGGCCCAGTTCACAGCTGGCATATACATGTTTTAAGCTTCTCACCCCAGCCCTGTGGCTCACACACTCTCATGTAAGTCTCATCTCCCGGTCTACACACAGCAGCAGATCACAATTAATAGATGAGGTGAGGCAGGCTCACTGGAGTAAGAACAGAAGAGGGCATAGAAAGAGACAGGCTCAGCCTCTAGGAGAAATGGGAACAGGCCCAGGCCATTCTTCTCAAGTGACTCCTTCAGGCTGTACATCCCAGATGGCACATTGGGTCATGGTCTTAGGAGTCTACAAGTTGTCTAACACACCCCAAGACTTTCCCTTCAGGTTGTGTCTCCCACCCCTGCCGTGTCTCTCTCAGAACTGGGCAAGCAGCAGGCCAGAGAGGAAGGCCTGTGTTAGCTGTGGAGCACAGCTCTGATAATGTGTGAGGCCAGTAGGTGGGGGTGTGTTCTAAACTTGGTGGCAGAAAATGAGCTTTGCTGGAATGTATCCGGAGGATGGCTGGGTGCTGGGCTCCAGCTACATGAGGCTCTTTGGAAGGCTAGGGCTGGGACTGGGCCCTACAAAGGCACCAGTGAGGGGTGGGGGCGATGGACAGGAGGCTACCAACACAGCCTTCAACCATCAGGATATGACCCACCTACCTGGGCAGGGTCTAGCCTTGTCAGCTTCCAACACTGAAAGAGGAGACCTCAGGACAGCCCAATCCAGCTTTCTAGTGTGCATGGATAAGGAAGAAGATGTGCACTGGAAAAGGTCTGGAGCTCATACAGCAAAATAATGCTGAAAATTAACCATTTCTAGAGACTAAATGGGGGTTTGGCCCAAAGCCCCTAGGCAGTCTTTGTTATCTGTGCCATCCCAAGATATTCTGCAAGTCCAAAGCTAGCTTACAATTGGCCATCTTTCCAATCAGTCCTAATTAGCCTTCCCTAATACTCCTGGTCACACATCACAGGTCAGTCATAGAACCTCAGGGCTGAGTCTCACTCTCTGCTGGACCTCCCAGCCCAGCCACAGAGCCCAAAGACCCTCACCTTGTCCCCTCTCAAGGCACTTTGTATCCAGACTCATCACCAATCTGGCTTCTCAGAGGACTGAGACTAGAGGAACCCAAATCCAAGAGCTTCTTGGGCTACAGATCAAGTTCAAGGCCAGGCTGGACAACTGTCTGAAAAAATGAAAGGGAAATCCAGGACATGACCCAGTGACACAATGCTTGCCTACCCTGTGCAAGGCCATGAGTTTGATTCCCTCCAGCACCACAAAAATAATTTTGTAAGGCGGTTTGTACTCAGAGTCTGCAGGTTGTGGGACACTCAGTGTGCCTTAGCCCAGGGAAGTCCCTTCCTTCTGGGTCTGTTTGCTCTTCTGCCATTCTTAAGCAAATAGTTCTCCACCCACTTTCAACCTGCAGCAAATGCCAAAACAGGGCTCTGATTGCCCTCCCTGCTCCTCTGCCCCAATCCTGCCAATGCTCTTTCCCTCCCTGCTCAAACTCAACACGGAATTTTAATAAGAAATTAATGAGCCAGGTGTGTATGTGTGTATTTTTAAGAAAATAAATGTCTTTTTCTATTTTTCTTCTCTGTCCTTTTAGTTGAAAAGCAAAGTGGGCACGCTTTGCCATCAATTCAAGCTGGCTGCACTCTGCCTAGCTGTCCCCATGGTTGGGCCACATACCCACCAAAGCCAGTGCCAATACTTAGCCAGCCAAATGTTGTCAATGGAGAATGAATGAGACTTTGGAGAGGGGACAGGTGAGGCCAGCGGTGCAGCAGAGGCAAGCCAGCATTCAGGGTAGCCCATCACCCACTGCCATGTCCCTTTGTCCATTTGTCCCTTTGGCTTCCCTTCCTTCCTTGCTACCTCTTATGACACACACACACACACTCACACACAAGCAGACACACACACACTCACACACAAGCACACACACACACTCACACACAAGCACACACTCACACACACATGCACACACACACACTCACACACAAGCACACACACACACACTCACACACAAGCACGCACACACACACACACACAAAACCCAAAAAAAACAAAAAAACACCAGGCTTTGTTGGCTCTCGGCACCCAGCAGGATGAGTGGGAAATGGAAGCAATTACCTAGATAATTCAATGCTTGTTGCATGAATGAATGGATGCAAAAATGAATAATTTGCTACAAAAAGAGGCTAGAGTAAAAAAGGTAATTGAAGAAAATCTTTTATTTTTTTTTTAAAAAAACTAAATTATCTAGAAAATTATCTGCTTTTAGAAAGTTCCCCTTTTTATCAAACCTGAGCCCTTCCTGTTGCATTCTCTTTCCAAACTTTTTGGTCCGTGAGAATAGGCAATTAGTTTGCTGTCTTCATTCAAATGGCTTCTCTCCAGTTCTGTTCAAACAGCTGGTAATGTACATATTTGGCTTGCAGAGCCTGTCAGCCTGTCTTTATTTACCAGGCCCCATCATTGGGCCTGGGGAAATGACACGCTCAGGAACATCAGGATAGGTGGATAGCTCTTAGAATAGTCAAGATTCTCAGAGACATATCCATCACCAATTCCAAGCATGAACACTGAGAGCCTAAGGCAGGGACACAGACTCCTTCCTACCTGTCCACACCTGTGGTCAGTGATCCCACTGTGTTCCCAGGTACCCATCATGTGAATTCACTTCTCAGAGAGCATTTCAGGCTATGCCAGCTCTGAAGCCAAGCTTTCTAACACTGTACCTGGAGCTTTCTTGCCATTGGAGACAGCACTGCCATGGGCAAAGAAGCTGGGGCCCATAAATCCACTATGTTTCTTGATCTCTTAGGTGTGTCCAGTCTCTTGATGACTTGCACTCTCCTCTCATGTCATTCCCTCTGACTAGGACACTTTTCTGTCTTCTCACCAACCTAGTTTCCAAGAGAGAGCATATCCACTCCTTCCATCCAGAAAACCACTGTCTTGGGGCTTCCGTTGCTATGATGAAACACCATGACCCAACAAGCAAGGAGAAAGGGCGTTATTTGGCTTACACTTCCATATTGCTGGTCATCATGAAAGGAAGTCAGGACAGAACGTGGAGGCAGAAACTGATGCAGAAGCCATGGTGGGGAGCTGTTTACTGACTTGCCCCACATGGTTTGCTCAGCCTACTTTCTTATAGAACCTAGAACCACCAGCACGAGGGTGGCCCCACCCACATAGGCTGAGCACTCCTACATCAGTTACTAATTAAGAGAATGTCCCCACAGGCTTGCCCATGGAAGCACTTTCTGAACTGAGGTTCCCACCTCTCTGATAACTCTAGCTTTGTCAAATTGACTAGCCAGGACACCCATCCTGATTCTCAGATGCTAGAGGACTCACTAACATTACCATATACTGATTTGCTGCCACCATTTGAATGTCACACTGCCTGGCTTCCCTCCTGGGTATGATCATAAATGTGCGTGGGTGTCATATGACCCCTTCCCTGCCATTGCCATCCTTGTGTCCTCAGAGGCACCCTGACTCTTGGTGGATATTTGATGGTTGTCTAAATGAACCAGTACACAAACCCTTGTGCAAATCCACACATGCACAGACACCATCTTCAGCACTGAGAAAGTATTCAGTTAGTGCTTACTGCACGGGGCCAGACATCATCCCAAACAGTCTTGGGGTGAAACTCCTCAGGCTGTTGGATAACTGTCCTTGGATGCAGTTAGGGAAGCAATAGTGGAATACGTACGTTCATTGGACATGCTATGCTTGTCGGAGACAAAAGTCCTATAAGGACAGTGGAGAGTTCTTGA
The DNA here is from genome assembly GCA_004025045.1 of Sigmodon hispidus. NCBI lineage: Eukaryota > Metazoa > Chordata > Mammalia > Rodentia > Cricetidae > Sigmodon > Sigmodon hispidus. The sequence goes on from PVIH01000611.1 coordinate 196,389, forward strand.
GTGCCTAGTGGTTTGTCATAGCAAAGTGAGCTCCTGCTGAGTAGGGCATCATTAAGTATGAACTGCCAGGATTGGGGAGATGAAAATGAGACCATCAGTATCTACAAGCCTTCACAGAGGAAGCATGGTAAAGAGTCTGGGTAGGCCTGGTCACTTGAGAAAGTATGAGGCCAGCAAGATTGGGGTCTGACAGAGAAGAAGCTAGCTGCCTGACATCTGTAGGAGGCCAAATGCCAGTGCCCTCATCTCACAGGCCCCCAGGGTACCATGCAGTATTCTCTTCCTTCTTCGCAGTCTCATCTTTTGACTAATTATCTAGCTTTGCAAAAATCCTGCTTCCCAGGACCTGGGCATGACATACACTCACTTGGTCTGATTTTATACCACTTTGATTTGGGGTGTGATAGTCAAGAGGCAGAGTGTCTACCAGCTTTCAAGGACCACAGGGCCTGCTTCCTGTAAGTCTCTAAACACCATTCCATGGTTCTAAGTCACCTGCTCTGGGACCTCTCTGCCTGCCTAGTCTTTAATCTACCTACAAGTGTCTTGGTATTGGCCTAGCCTCCTACCACCAGACACTAACCACTGATCATCCCTGGTGTCCACATCTCAGCCAGGGGGTCCATCTGTCTCCTGCCTTCTTCTCCCTCTGGTGCTGTATGTGTTTGGAATCTTTGTTTAATGGGAAGAAACTCTTCCATCGGAAATAGGAAAAAGTGGTCATTTTCTGTGCTGCCAACACAGCAGAAAAATGATCTCAATTTTCTGTGGCTGTTCTTAGAGAGGTAAAAACTACCAGCAGCCAGCCCATTGGTGAGAGGGCAAAGAGGGTAGGGAAGACAGGTGGTGCTGGGGCTTAGCCCTGTACTGGAGCACTTGAAGCCCTTCTTGGGACATTCTCCCCCCCGACCTTGGCTCCTGCTGACCACACGCTTGTGTTGAGCAGCCATTGGCTCTGCCTCCTGAGCACTGATTGTGCCCCTCAGTTGGTGTAGGGCATTGGCTCATCCCCCGGAGCCAGCAGAGGACCCTGTTCTGTTTCCACCTGGCCATGACCTTGAAAGTTTTCCTCTTCCACCCACCCTTTCCCTGAACTCAGCATTAAAACTACCTGACTCCATCACCCCTTGTGATGTGGGCCAAGTTACTTAACTATTCTCTGCTTATGCTCCTCATCTGCAAAGGAGGATGATAAAAGCGCTCCACTTGCGGGGTTTGTTGTGATGATTCAATGAATCATTTCATGCCAAAACATTTCTGTAAATCGCACCCAGCACAGAGCAGCCGTGTAAAAATGACGGTTGTCAATATTATCATTACTAATGTTATTAGTGTGTGCCAGGAGCCATGTTGAGTGTGAAGATAAAGCTCTGTGTTCTTGCTAATCATTTCTTAAAGAGGTTTATGATGTAATGTCCCAGAGAGAGGCCTGTCTGCAGGGATGGTCACCAAACAGTTGGAGGGAGCCACCATAGAAGGCTCTAGGAAGGTTGCAAGGGGCAGGGAGGATTATGTAAATTAGGGAGATCATGGGAGCCCTCTGGGAAGAGGTGGCTCAGGAACCCTGGTCAGGTTCCAGAATGCCATTCTGAAGGTGAGGCAGTCGGTGTTTCCTTCCCCCAGGGAAATCAGAACCAAGGCAAGATGGCTGCTGGCCTAGTGCCCAAAGCCTAGGGGTGAGGTGAACAGATGACCTGTGGCTGCATGCTGGGAAGCAGTAGGGGAGAGATTAAATGTACATAGCCATTCCTTAGCAAGATGTTCTGTCTAGAGACCTCTCAAAGCTGTGACCCTATGTTCCACGAAGTGCTCAGAAGCTATTGAGAAGTTGTGGAGAGGGAGAATAATACCATATAGGCAGCATTCTTAATAATGGTCAGGTCAGGGAACAAATTATAGATCTGTCCAGAGTGGAAGGAAGATGGAGTGCAACCATCTGGAAATGTGGGTCTTGGCATGGGAAATGGCCATTAGCTGTTATCTCGGGTACTAGCTTGCATGGTGAGAAGCCCACTTTCAGAATCAGATTTGAAGGTGAGCACTAACTACCTCTGGCTAACTGGAGCACTGGAAGTGCTGGATTCTCTATCTGCAATGTTGGTTTACAGATGTGTTAATGGAAGGTGAGGAGCCTGTGGCCCAAGGCTCAGTACATGGAACTGTCAAGGCCTGAGTTCCTGGAGGCGCTTGTGTTATGGACTTCTGGACAAGACACTGGAGCCCAATCCCAGAGTCCCCAACTGCTCTCACTGTATGATGGAGGCCCAGCCAGCCTCCTTCCACACCTCATCCATCAGCCAAAGGAGACTTATCTACTCAGGGCTTCCGCCAGCCTCTGGCCCATAGAGAGGCCTTGGGAGCTAGTCATGTGGTATGGTGGAGAAATGCTGGGAGCCTTCCACAGCACCCTAGACTGGCCCATCCCTCCTTGCCACAGTGAAGCCACGTGGCCTGAGAGCCGAGGACTCAGGAAGATTGGTCCTCACAGCCTCAGTTTTCCCACTCCAGCCTAGGAGCACTGGAGCCATCTTTCAGGAAGCTGTGCAGGGGCAGAGCCCACTGTGGAAGCCCCAGAACAGGTACCTGACACAGGACTTAGAAAACACAGGTTTCTTTTTTTCTTTCTTGCTCAGAGTCAGGCTTCTGCCTGCCAGGAAGCATGTTCAAGATGTGCCAAAGGCTTCCCGGAGAGCAGTTGTCTGGTGATTGGAGTTGTTGTTTTCTTCTGTTGGAGGTTTTTCTTTTTAGGCCTTAATGCCTCCTAGCAACACACATTTGGATTTTAAGACCACAGAAGCCACCCCCCACACACACACACCCAGATCTCTGCAGCAGCCTAGGTCCCTGCCTCTGACTCGGCCATAGCACAAGCATGGCACTTGCCTGGAGGGGCCTTGACCTCCTGAGATTTACATTTCTATCAGGCAATCCACTCCCCAAGATGGACAGGGTGAACTCCACCCCCATTCTCAGGGCCTGGGTCTAGGGTCTCCCTGATCCTACAGCCTGAAAGCTCACAGAGACAACATAGAACGAGTATCTTATGGCTCGTTTCACTTCTGTGTATCACATCACATGTCTTCAATGGAAAGAAAAATCTTACCCATCCTATAAAGTCCTTGAAGGTAGGCAGTTAGAGCAGCATGCCCGCACGCACCTACAGATTTTGTGACAAAGTCCCGGAGCCCCTGTTTTTAGTGAGGTAATTGGTACCAGGGACCCCTCCGGAGTCAATTCGCACAGGCCTGTACCAGTGTCCCTCACACCCAATCCTGCCCCCAACACCTGCATTTTTCTTCTGCTGCTGCTGGTTTTTTTCCCACCTGCCCACCTCCAAGCCCCCATTGACAACATGGATGATCAAACCCATCCTTCCAGAACTTAAGGGCAGGGTTTAGGGTCCCTGACTTTATTGCCTAACTGTAATATATCAGAAGCCATGTGTCCTTTGCAAAGTAATCTGAACAATATATTTCAATCCATCTTTCCAAAAACTGGTTGTTTCCTCATGGAAGCCCATAGGAAGCTGGGAGTTGATGTTTAGGGTTCTCATTTCCTTCTGTCGGGGTCACAGCCTTAGAATTCTGGCCTTCTATACTACTAGCAGCAGACTCAGTTCTTTCTTTCCATTCTGAACCCCATCCCCCAGGCACACCAGCTCCAAACCACACATGTCTCACCCTGCTGGCTGGGTGCACCCAAGAGCTCTTTTTTCCTCTCAAGCACTTCCAAGGTCGACTTTTGGGGGCCCCACTAGTCCTAAACAGCTCTTCTTGGTTTTTGAAAATCCTCTGCCCACTCAGAGCTGGCCCTGCCTTTCCCAGCTGGGGTGATTCATGCTACTGGGTGACCTCTCTTAGATACAGCTGTACCTGTAGCTAATGCACCTTGCCCCTGACCACTGCCAGATTCTGGACATCATGGTCAAATGCAGACACCCTTCTCAGGGTCCCCTTGCTTCACCAGGAGAGAACGCCAGAGTCCTTACAGCAGCTCCCAAGCCCACCAGGCAGTCATTCTCCGCATCCTGACTCTGACCTCTCTGCTGTAGTCACACGGGCTTCCCAGATGTCCTCAGCAAGCTGTGCTTCAGAGGCTTGGTCTTCTGGCTCCTCTGTTCTTTATCTCTCACATGCTTCTTACCAACACCGCCTTCCATGGCCATCTCTGCCCACTCCCTCAGCTCTGGGATTTCTCCTACAACATAGTACAGAGCTACGTGTCACCTTGCTAAGAGGTTGAGCCTCCAGGGAGACCACTGCCAGCAGAAAACACACTTGCCTTGTTGAGTGTTGTACCCAGCACCTGGACCAGGGCCCATCACAGGGATTCTCCGTCTACAACATGAACGGAAGGAATCAATTGTAGGCATGGCCTCCTCTGCTCCTCACTCTTGCCACCCAGAAGAGCTGCTGGAAAAACTCTTCCCTAAATGAGTGACAGGAGCCAGAGGTGGAGAAGTTACTCCTTTCCTCACTCATTCATCCGCACATTCATCTGGCAAATCCTAGCTGTGTGATCTTAAAGAAATGGCTTACCTTCTCTGTGCTTACCTCCTCATTTACATACCGGAGTACTAGCCATATGATCTTCATGATGTCTTCTTGACCATGGATGAAGGAGATAATGAGGGCCTGGAGGAAGGATTGGCTTGTGGTACATGCTCCATAAATGGCAGCTATTATTAATGATGAAGGCTTTCTCTATGTTTCACAAGTAGTACACACTGAGCACATATGTGGTAGCCACAGGCTGGCAAGTCCAGGTTTGGTCAGCGCAGGTGATGCCAGGTGGCAGAGGTACCCACGGAACACCTGATCTCATCTGGACTTTGGCAGGAAGCTGCCACTGAAACCACAGCTGCCAAAGTCCTCTAAGCAGCATGTTGAACCCCACAGCGGTGTCATGGCAGTGTGTGTACATGCCTATATCGGTTTTGTCTGGAGCCGGCTTACTGGACCACATAGCATGCAGGAAGGCGTACTCTGAGGAATCAGGGATCAAGGTGTGTTTCTTCTCTTCATCATTCTGGGGACACACTACTGGTTCCTGGCTTCAACCTTCTAATCTGTGAAGAGGGAATCCTGGGAGTCAGTGGGCCAGTGGGAGTTGAGGTTCCAAAAGCAGCTGGTAGGTGCCTTGTGGGCGAACTGAGGCTTGGAATGACTGACATCCTCCCTTACTATCTCACCCCTCTGTCTCCTTTTCCTTGGCCCACAGCTGTCCCCTCTGGTCCCCTGCTCTGTCTAGGGTATCATAGCCCTATAGCCCCAGCCCCAAGAATCATACGCCTGCTCTAAGTCTATCCAAGTTGGTTTGCATAAAAGTATCCATGGGCCTAGCCTTTAAAAATGTTCATCTTTTCTCTAAATAGCCGCAGTGATTTCTATAAATTGATCTAAGTAGGAGAGAGAGAGAGAGAGAGAGAGAGAGAGAGAGAGAGAGAGAGAGAATAATGTTCTTGTCAGCTACCTGACCAGAATGTTGATGGCTCTCCCTGCCTTACCTGTTCCTTCCCACAGGGTATCACAAACCCATCTCCTCCCTCAGGCAGGAGGTGACCATCAGACAGGAAGTAGTTCCCTCTCCTTCCCTGCTATCCCTGCCACTCCAGATCTCTCTGGGGACTTCCTTGTCAGTCTACCACTCTTCAGGAGGAAATGTCATCTTGTCCATTTAGGGGCTTCCTGGAAAAAATGGGGCTTGCTCATCAAAGCAGTGTAGCTTCACTCCAGTCAAGGATTGAGAGGGGAACACTGAGATCCCCTCTAGCACCTAGTTTCTTCCACCATAGCTCAGACAGCACAGGCTGGTTCCCTCAGGCTCATGTTCATCATTCATTCTGTGAAGCTTTTCCCCAGCACCTGCTGTGTGTCAGAGCCTTCAAATGCAGCTTTCCTGATGAGGTCTAAGAGCTGCACTCATCTATGGGTATAAAAATAAATATTTAGAGGCAGTTTGAAACTGTGTCCATTTAGCAAAATAATAGTAGTAGATTCAAACACCCCTGAGGCAGATGACCTATCCAGCATGGGTACTCGTTTCTGTTAACTGTACTTTGCAAGAATTCCATCTTGTGAGGAGGAATTTAAACCAAATAAGAAAGTGGTTGGTTAATTTTTCCTATAAACATAGCCCCTTAGAGGAGATTTAGAACCAGCCCTGTGTAGGGCCTGGCTGTCCTGGGACAAGACCTACACTAGAGGCTCAATATGGAATCCACCCCTAGAGCCTTAGACCTAGGCTTAGTCCAGACCACCCCACAGCTCTGTTGTGACCAGAGGGCCAGGGGAGAGGTGCACAGCTCTGGGGCACCTCACTTCTTCCTCCAGCACCTCTGCTGTGAGCTCACCACACTTGCTACTGTGAAGTGTCTCCATTGCCTGATACTGCCAGCCCTGACATGATCGTGTAGCCTTAAGCCCTTTTCTCCCGTGCAGGCCAGTTTCTCTGTGTGAAATGCAATAAGATTGGATTAAATCCGTGCTTTTCTACAACAATTTCAGGCAGGGAAATGTATACCACACCTGATACACAACACATCATAATATCTTCATGCAATACATGCATGCAGATGACAGGTGACAGAGATGAGAGCCAGCAGGTGGATGAAGGAAAGCGAGATCTCATGAGTCCTACCTTTCCGGTGACACCATGGCAGCCCTGAAACACATCCATGAAGCCAATAGTCGGGCACTGAGTCTGCTATCACCATACCACTGAGAACCCACAGGGCACTGCTGGTAGGAGCATCCTCAGACCTCCATGCTCCTTTTCCCTGAGGCCCCGCCCTCTGTTGTCCAGTGGAGGAGATCCCCAGAGGTGGGCTAACTTCAGCACCCATGGGCACTGGTGGGATCCAATGAGATTAGAGCCACAGGCACTAGAAAGGCTTGGGTGGTAGCAAACACCAGTCCTGTCCACCTTTCGAGTGGGCAAACTGTTCCAGATGCCACAGAATTGCCGTTTGTCATCTTCGTGTGCTCCCTTTGATGGGCTGAGGAGGAGAGGACATGCCCAGACACAGCCTCTGCTCCTTCTCCCACTTAATTGGAACCCAATTAAGTGAATAATTGTTACAAATGTGAAATCACCTTCCACAGCTTGGGGATGTGCCCTGCACACAGCATGAGCCACAGGCTCTCTAGAGACAGACTCAGCCTCTAGCGCTTGGATCCCCATAGTGGGGTATGTTGACTCTCTACTCTGTGGCTCCACTACTTGCCATAAAACTCAGCCAGCCCCCACCCCAGCCCAGGACTACTCCAGCAGAGTAATCCATCCATCCACACTGGGGCCTCTGCTCAGCCATTCACACCCTGTTAGATTATCTCTCTGCCAGGCATGGCTCACTAACCGTGAGCTTGTCCCTCATAAGTGGCGCACATGCTGAGGAAGTAAATCAAGGCAGAGAGATGGGTACCACTGAGGACAAGGAGAGGGACCCAACTGGAATATCAAAAGCCTTAGGCAAAAAGCTTCCTGAGGAAGGGGATGTGCTCCTGGGACTATCCACAGTCAGTCTTTTCTGACAGAGGAAGCAAGGACAGGTATGGGGAGAATCAGAGCATGGAAGACAAATGGTTCACTTTAAAGAATGCCCTAGAAGCCTGTGCAGTGAGCACCCCATACCCCATAGGCATTTGCTGACATCACTCATACCTACTGTCCTCTGGTCAGTGGTACCATGGAGGGGGTTTGTTTGCTGCAAGGTTCTGGGCTTTTAGGGTAGAAAGGCCTTGTTAGTGACAGACACAACTGTGCGATGAGGACTTGGGTTGAAATGGGGTTGTCTGGAGTCTGGGGTTGTCTGGATTCAGGAGCTTCTCAGTCAGGGGATGTTGATCTTGGCCACGCACTTGGATCTGCCGTCCAACTTAGCCTCTGAATTTACTCTTAAGTAATTCTTGGGATAACTCAGTGACAGAGCAAGATAGAGAGAGGAGAAGAGCTGAGGCCCAGAAGCCACCACTGCATAAGGCTCCTGGCACTGAGGTTGGTATAGGGAGATCCCCAACGCTGAGAGGTTCGGTGGGTGGAAAATCTGGGAGGCTCTCAAGGTCAGAGGATTGAGCTTGGAGAGGAGAAAAAGAATGTTGTAGATGGGCCTATGCTATTGATCTGTATGCACAAGCTTGTGGATACGTGTATGCCTGTGTGTGTTTCTCTCTCTCTCTCTCTCTCTCTCTCTCTCTCTCTCTCTCTCTCTCTCTGTGTGTGTGTGTGTGTGTGTGTGTGTGTGTGCGCACGCGCGTGCGCACATGCGCACATGTGCAAGTGCATGCAGCTTTATGGACATATATGCATATGTGTGTAAACTCCAAAGGTCCATGTTTGATGCTCTTCTACTCTCAGTCTTATTTTTTGACACATGGTCTCTCGCTCACTTTAAGGCTCACTGAATTGGCCAGGCTGACTGGCCGGCAAGCCCCAGGGCTTCTCTGCCTCTGTCTTCCTGGTGCTAGGATTATAGGTACTTGCCACTGTGCCCAGCTTTTTATATGATCTTTATATTTGCACAGTAATCACTTGACCAACAGAAGCATCTCAGGTCAGTCCCCAGACTGATCTTTTAATGATTGGGAGGAAAACTGTTTTCATATTTGATCTGCTGTGGCCCTTACCATTCTTACTTGGTTTTCTGTTCTGGGTCTAGGTGCTCAAGGCATGCCTTCTAGAGCCACTGTTGAGTCTCACTGTGTATGTAGCTGAGACTATTTGCTGCACAAATTGGGAATAATGTGTTTGATGGGCTAGCCTTGAAATGTGAGTACTGACACCATACTCTCAGCCTTCCAGATCTGAAGACCAGAAATCCAAAGTGCTTCAAACTTAGAAATATTTTGAGAACAAATCTAACACACCAAGTGGAAAATTCCACATCCAACCTCAGTAAATAGGCTACAGTCTAAATGCAGATGCATTAGAAGTGATATCTATAAGATAACCATCAAGCTATATACTTGAACAAGACATAAATGAATCTCATGTTTACTCTTGGGTCCCATCCCTAAAATGTCTCCAGCTGAAAAATATTTGAAATTCAAGACCTTTCTGGCCCTGAGAAGAGTTTTCAGACTCCATCTGCCAGTTTCCAATATACTGTTCTTAAGCAGCCCATTTAAAAGTGTGTGCAATATGAATGTGGGGGTGTGCTAGGCAGACATATCCTTTTTGACCCATTTTAGCAGGAATCCCTTGAGGGTCTTCTCTGAGGCATTACTTTATTACCCTGGCTGGCATATGGCTTGGAGCCAAGGAGAAGGAGCCCAGACCAGGGAAGATCTGACAGGTGTGGGACAGGCCTGGAGCTGAGCTAACAGCATGGAGCTGGGTATGCATAAAGCACGGGTTTGCTTTTGGTGAGGTCTGGAGAGGGGAGCCCAAGAAAACAGCTCCCACAAATCAGATTCCAAGCAAGAAAAGGAGGCGTGTAGCTGAAGTAGGGGAACTGGGAGACCAAGATCAGGGATCTGTGGGTGCCTACCAAGATACTTAAGCCCTAGCTTCACCTGGGCTCCCATTGATGCTCACTGAGCAGAGAAAAGATGTCCAACTTAGATGGTGGGGGATTGATGGACAAGTGGCCTGTCTGCCACCTCCTCCTCGTCCTCCTCCTCCTCTTCCTTCTCCTCCTCCTCTTCCTCTTCCTCCTCTTCCTTCCTCATCCTCCTGTCCTTTTCCTCTTCTTTTGGGGAGGGGTTGGGGCCAGAGTTTCTCTGTGTAGCCCTGGCTGTCTGGATCCTGCTCTGTAGACCAGGCTGGCCTCGAACTCAGAAATCTGCAAGCCTTTCTTTCCCTAGGCCTGGGATTAAAGGCTAGTGCCACCACTCCCAGACATCCTGTCTGCCTTCTTGAAATAGAATTCTGGCAAAGATAGCCAACAGGCATCCTGTGGACAAAGTTGTTCAGGGTGATCTGTCACTTTCTGTAGGCATTCCGCGTGGGGGAAGGGGCGGTCACTTGACCCTTCATTAGTGAGGAGAAAGTTGCTAAGAAAGGGAAAGAGGGTAGCCAGCACCCAGACGAGGGAGGAGCCTGTTCTTCTGCTGCCCTCTAGGAGACCCAAACTACAAAGATCCCCTGCAAACTGTCCAGGGAGCCCCCCTTCCTCTGCTCCCATCAGTTGCCGTTGACCTCAAAATAAGGAGGTTGGGGTCTCCACGGAAGCTGTTGGGTCAGCTCTGTGGGGAGCAGTGGTCCTTTACCCAGAGGCTCCCTTTGTCCCCAAAGCCCTATCCCTGCTTCCTGAGAATGGAAGACTGAGAGAGGCAGCCATTCACAGGGGAGATGACCCTGGCGGCCTTGGGGGAGGGGCTGTCCCTGACCACACAGGATGACAGTGATTAAATGCACCAGCAGCTGGGCCATCAGGCCCTCCCTGCTGCTAATTTGGGTCAATTAAGCCAATTTGTCTTTGTTGACTGGATGGCCCTTCTCTGTAATGGCTTTGGCCCCTCTGGGACCTGGGAGAAAAAAGTGAGGAGGAGTCGTCTCCTGACTGGGAGGCTCTTCTCTCTGCTCCACGACACCCCAAAGTCCTGGGCTCAGGGAGATTCTGGAACCTTGTGACCTTCCCATTGTCCTAGGGGAGCTGTCAGCAGCCTCATCCCGCCGCTGCCCCAGACTTCACCTCGTCCCACAGCGGACTGATATGAACCTTTCCAAATCAACTCAGAAGGAGCTGAACCTAGCCATGGGGCTCCAGGCACACTCTACTGTCTGTACCATCTGACCTTTGCACTTTCCCCCGGATGCTTACTGTGGGATCTGGTCCTGCTGCTATGAAACCCCCTCCCCAGGTTTCCTTGGAAACTCACTTCTGAGGTATCAGATTCCACCTTGCACAAAATAAAGTGAAGAAGGCTCAGAAATTGATGGCTTCAGAGGAAGATTGCTGTCTGGCACTGGCCATGCTCCTGAGAGTGTTCCTGGCTATGGGATCCTAATGATACTACCCCCAAGCCTGGCCTCCCCACGGTGGGGTTGGGTAAGCAAAGGTCAGAGGCCAGTCTGACATAGAGCTCTGTCTCCTCTTGCTGTGAACCCTGGCATGCCTCTTCATATCTCGGACCTCGGTTTACCTATCCCTAGCTCTGCAGGCATAGGAAGATGGCTGGTCTATGCTCCCATAGCTTTCATGTTTGAAAGGTTGGCCTAGAGGAAGTGAGTTATGATGGCCAGTTTTCTCTTGTTCCCACCTACGAAATGTAGCATTATCTATTTCTTCACTCTGGGCAAGTGAGCCAGGGAAATACTGTCATATACAGGGACGAGTGGGGACCAAGAAGACACAGAGCTTCCTTGTGTCCCCTGAAGAAGCTGCATCATCTCCACAGAGTCAGTGGAGGGAAGGTACCGACCAGGGAAGTGGGTCATGGGGTAGGGACAGCAGTCTCTGGGGAGAAGACAGCCAATGAACAGAGTTTAGCAGGATCAGTCCCAGCCATGCATGAATATCAGTCATGCACCCACCCCTTTTACACACATGGCATGGCTTCCTTAGCCCACCCTGTGACAGGTGAAGGTGAATACAGGTTAGAGTGGGACAGAAACAGGCTGCTGTGAGTCATCACGTGGAGTGCTCTCTCCCTAGACACAGCTCGCTGCACTTGTCCTGTGTGCCATCAAGGATACCTTCCCATAAGCTGTGACCCTCAGTCTGCACTCTTTTATGTGGACTCAGAGGTGTCCATGGCTAATTCATAAGTGCTCATATGAGTGGATGAACCTATGTGGACAGAGGGAAGGATCAGTGAGGGGCTAAGAGATCCATGCCCCCTCCCTTGGCCAAGGCTAAGCTCCTGAGGCATATCTGTAGTGATATGTTATATATTTAATATAATGGAATATCAGAGGATAGAGCCATCTCTCTAGCCTTTTTTATTTGGTTGGGTTTTTGTTTTGTTTTGTTTGTTTGATTGATTGATTGATTTTTGAGACGGGGTTTTCTGTTGTAACAGTCCTGGCTGTCCTGGCATTCACTTTGTAGACCAGGCTGGCCTTGAACTCACAGAGATCCTCTTGCCTCTGCCTCCTAGTGCTGGGACTAATGGCATGTACCACCTCTGCCTGGCTTGACAGTGGGTGGATCTCTTCTCTGATATTCAAGACTTGTTTTTATTAAATATATAACATATCACCACACGTATCGTATGTGTGACATGCTCACCTGCATAGCGATCAGTCCTGAAGATATAAAGCTAAAATCTGATAGGCTCACTGACAATGCAGAGTCTCCCGGGGACCTGAAGGAATGGCTCAGTTCCTTCTTTTACTGCTGGTGTAGATGTGGGGACCCAGGTGGTTCCCAGCCAGAAAGCTGTGCATATACATGCCATGGCAGCCATCCCAAGGTTCCCAGGCCCAGTAGCCTCCTTGTTAATACTGAATGGACACCCATGCTGTTCTGGGTACCCAGTGAGAAAGAGAAGTGTGTGGTACCTGTCAGATGGTTACATATAATGAGGATGGGGGAACATTGGTCTAGATCATAGAGGGCTCCTCACAGCAGTTCCTTCCCCAAGTATGGTCTTGACAAGGTCCCCCACCAGCCAACCTTTTCCTGTGGGGTGTTTCTAGGCTCCCAGGCTATACCTTCCCACCTCCCTAAGGCTCCTATGCAATGCCTATCTCCTGGCTATTGTGACTTCCTGGATACTACATCTGTGCTGAGACCCTCAAGGTCCAGCAGACACCCTTTGAATGTTATGTAGGTCATCAACCCTGTCCCTCCCCTAGGCTGAACCCCATATTGTCCCTCCCCTTTACTCAAATGTCAAGTAGGAGCCATAACTGTTGTTACACACCTCCCTCTGTATCTGGCCTGAACCCACCTGGTGTCTGGACTCTGTTTCCAGGAAGTCATACCTAAAATGACAGTAAGCACCATGCATCATGTGCTCAGACAGTCCGGGGGTGGGGGGAGCTTTTCATATTTAATTTATTTATAAATAACCACACACACTTGGCAGCAGCACATTGCTGGGCCAGAAATGACCAGAAGTTGCTCAGTTAGTCCTGGTCAGTGTGGTCCTGGTCAGTGTGAGGCTGGGCCAAGCTCAGCAGACTGGAGTCTGTGCTCCTTAGAAAGCCCTCCTCCGGAAGTCACTCTTCGTGTTTAGGAACTGTCACTCAGCTAGACCTGGACACCTGCATCCTCTGAGTGTGCCCTTCAGGGTGTCTTCCCTGTAGTCAGCTCACTGAGTTCTTTCTCACATGGTCAGCCGACCTGTCTCTACCACCTTCTAGAACTCATTACCATGAGGAAAGGAGGTGCTCCCAGCTTCAACTAGTGACCTCCATTGTCCTCTTTTCTGACCTTACTAGGTTTTCTATGTATCATCCATTTCCTTCCTCTCTTCCCCAAACATATATGTGCCTCACCCCACACAAATGACCAGTGACATCAGAACTCTGAACTCTGACCACCACCCATTTGCTCTTCTTGACAGGACCTCAGTGTATAACCCAGGATGTCATAGAACTCACTGCAATCCTCCTGCATCCATCCCAGAGTGCTGGGATTATAGGCCAACACCATCATACCTGGCTTCCTAACGGATCCCTAGGTGTTCCCCTTGATGGAGGTTCTGCTGAGACCTCCCTGATGGAGCTCCTCACCCTGCTCTAGGCTGAGGCAGCTCTCTTGCTTGTCTGCAAGTCTGTCCCCTCAGAGACCAGTTGTGACCTCCCTGTGAATCCCCTGGCACTTAGCAGGATCTGGAAGGGAGAATCAAAGAGAAGATGTGCCCTAAGTAGAGAAAGCCTGGTGACGCAGGGAAAAGATTCCTATTTATAGCGGCTGCCAGAGTTCATTACCAAGGCAGTTTTGGGCCAGGCCTTGGAAGCCCTCACTCTCCCCTTTGTCAGCCCAACGGGAAGATGAGAAGGTGGCTGGCACTGTAAAATGGGTGACCCAAAGTCACACAGCAAGCAAGAGGCTGGACTAGGGTTTGAAACTATCTTCTCTGAACGCAGAAGGGAAGCTTGAGGCCCCCGGGGCCTGAACCCAGCTATCCTGTGTGGTGTGGGGAACCAGATAGTCTGGGAAGTACCAGAACATTTGAAGTTGCCGGAACAAGCTGTGCCGGTCCTCTTCTGCCTGGAAAGTGCCTGTGTTTCCTTATGTAATTGGCTGTGACACCGTAAGTGAGCAGACACTGGTCCCTTACTCTTGATTGTTGCATGGTCAATTGAGGATCTCAGAGCATGAAGTGTATGACAAGTGAGGTGAGCCCAGATGAGGAAGCATGCTATGACTCATGGGTAGGCACAGCAAAGCAGCATCTTTAGGAATAGAGGCTGGGCATCCTCAGCACCCACTGGGCAGTAAGTGGGATCATGTAGGGAGTATTTCAATGCCAACACTTATAGAAGGGTTCCCTCTGCTGAAGCTAATCCACCCCAGCCTTGTGACTACTCACAACCTGTGTCCCATACAAGCAAAAGATGAAAGAGCCCTGTGCTAAGGCACTGCCTTAAGCTGTGGCCTTGCCTATGAGCAGAGGGAGGGTGGGGTGAGTTTCAAAGGCTCCTCTACACATCTATAAAATATTTCTTAGTTAGATATTGTCATGAAAATGCTAATATCACATACCCTCTGTACATACACACTCAAGAAATTTCATGATCTGAAGAAGGTGTCCAAAGCTTGGCCATAATGGCCTGGGCTTTGTCTGCTGGACTGGTGGTCATCTGGTGCTCTCTCTCTCTCTCTCTCTCTCTCTCTCTCTCTCTCTCTCTCTCTCTGCATGTGTGAGTATGTATCTGTGTGTGCTTATGTGAGCGTGTGCATGAATGTATATTGGTGGATGTTGCTGGGGAATGAGCCAAAGATCTTCTACAAGCTAAAAAAGTTCTCTTAGTTTACATTAGCTTTAATTACATTAAAATATTTTTCCTTATTTGTGTGTTGTGTGTGTAGCATATGTATAGACGTCAGAGGACAGCTTTCAGGTGTCAGTTCTTTCCATCCGGGGATCTGATGTTTGAACTCAGTCTATTGATCTCATTCAGCAAGCATGTGTATCTGCTGAGATGTCTTGAAAGCCTCCCAGCCCTCTTTCTATGTGTTTATTTTTGGGACAGGGTCTCAGTAAGTTGTCCAGACTACCTTGAACTTTCTTGACATTCCAGGCAGGTCTTTAACTTGTGATCCCCCACCTCAGTCTCTTGAGTAGCTGGGATTGCAGGCCTGTGCCACCACGTGGGTTGTCTATGAATTACTTTTAATGGTCCCCTCTTTGATCTTGTTTTGTGAAACACTGACTCATGTAGTCCAGGCTGACTGCAAATCTGCTGTGCACCTGAAGCTGGCTATGTATTTGTATTCTTTGGCCTCAGCCATCTCAAATGCTGAAATGACAATCCTCTACTGCCACACCTGACTTTCCCATCCTTTATATATCTGACCAGAATGCAATATAATAAATTCTTCTTTTGTTGAAAATACCATCTTACAAGCCTCTATGGGTAGATTCCTATGAGTAAAAATATTATCAGCTACCCCCGGCCCAATTCAGAGAGGATGGTGTTCTCTTCCACAGGCTAGGACCAGGATGTAGCTTGTCTCTCTACGTTACAGTCTAAAGAAGTGGAACTAGAAATGTCTCTATTGTCCAGCAGCAGAGAAGCCCAGAGGTTAGAACTGGGAAGAGACTGAACAGCCACTAGCCAAAAACATTAAGTTCAAGGACAGGAAAAGACATACTCTGCCTGCATCACAAAGCAGGACTAGACAGAACAGAAGAAGCGCTAACCTGGTCCTAGATTTGGTGTGGCCCAGGCTCTGCCTGTCTGTCTTGTCATGGATTTGATGTGCCTTGTGGGCTCTGCCTGTCTGCTCTGTCCTGGATTTGGTGTGTCCCATGGGTTATACCTGTCTGCTGCCTCCCAGCCTGCTGGGAAAGCACTGTATATTGTAGAACCATGTACTACCAGTGTGTCAATCATCTGTCGTTAGTAACTGAAATGCCACAGCTTGTGCTGTGCTGCCTGTCCTGCAGAGGCCATGAACAGAGGAAGGAATTGAATCTCTAAGCTGTGCTGTATTCAGAGAGCCTGCAAGCAGAAAAGGCAGCACATTAACATCTTTGCCAGCAGGTTTTACAGAGAATGGGGGAGGGGTGAGAAAAGGTAGACAGTCATTCTGGAAATCAACCTCATTCCTCTGAAACAGAAGATGTGTGTCTCTGGTGATTTGAATATAACTGGCTCCCATAATATCACATGGAGGGGCACTAATAGGTGTGGCTTTGTTGGAGTGGATATGGCCTTGTTGGAGGAAGTGTGTCACTGTGGGGATGGGCTTTGGGGTTTCCTACGTTCAGGATACTGCCCAGTGTCTCAGTCAACTTCCTGTTGCCTGCAAGATGTAAGACTGTTAGATACTCCTCCATATCATGTCTGCCTGCATGCTGCCATGCTCCCAGCCATGACAATGATGGACTGAACCTCTGAAACTGTAAGCGAGCACCCTCAATTAAATGTTTTCCTTGTAACTGTTGTCTGAGTCATAGTCTCTACACAGCAGTAGAAACTCTAAGACAGGCCCTCTCCTCTCCCTCTCCTCTCGTGTTCTCCTCTCCGCTGCGTATTTGGGTTCATGCACTTCAAAAATACCACGTCCACTTAGTGCCTGCTAGAATTAACTCTGTATTCCTTCTAGAGTATGTGAGCTGGTGTGAGTGGAGCTTAACAGAGCAAACAAACCATTAACAGTGTATTCATGATGCCTTTTTTTTCCTGTGGCGTACAAGTGTGTTTCTACAGCAGGGAATATGACAGCAGTGTCCCCCCTCATGCATTCTTCCTGTACCCTAGCAGATAGAGCAAGTAGCCAACATCATTTTCAGAAGAGAAAAGATTGCTTTTCAGTCACGGCTTTACTGTTCCCAGGTCCGTGGTGGAGTAAATCCATTCCCTTTGGGCTTCTGATGGAAGTGCACTTCAGAGAAAAACCACTCCCTTTACAAGTCAGAAAGTGAGGGGGCAGGAGTCCCATGACGTGTTTCAAGGACCCTTCCCCAGTGAGCTGAAGACCCTGCTAAGCCACGTCTCCTATAGGCCCCACAACCTCCTAATAGCACCAAGCTGAGGAGTGAGTGTTTGAAATTACCACAAGACCACAATCATAGCCACCATGGGTCCCATAAACCTCCTAATGAGCAGAAATATTACTGGTTCCATTTCCTTCTACTCTCCAACTGTACCCCATACCCAGATGAAGCAGAGGGTTATGAGTGGCAGCCACACAGATGGAAGATTACCCAGGCTTCTCATGTCTGGAATCTTCCTGGGAACAGGAGTTCACTCTGAGGTAGCCCTTGGTATTATTAGGCATTGCTGACCTGACTGATAATGACTAGCCTGTTTGTAACTCCAAGACTGCTTTTCTGATAGCTTGTTCTCTGGACAGTTCAAGTAGGATTTAGGCAGAGATAAGGGTCTCTGTGGCCCTCAGACCAAAGGAAAGCAGACTGATGTAGCAATAGAGTGTGAGGGGAAGGGGTTTAGATGAGAGAAAGATAGGCAGGCCAGTGTTGTTTTGAAGAGGACCTCTCATCCTAGATGGGCAGCAAACACCCCTTTTCCTAAGGAAAACCTGTTCCTCTGTTTATAATACCTGGGCCCTAATGTATACTCCTCTCTCTCATACACTCACCCCAATATGTACCTTATACACACACACATACACCAAATGTGTATATTACATACAAATGTGTACATTACACACTCATACACCCTGGATGTTTACATTACACATACACACATACCAAGTGTGTACATACAGAGAGAGAGAGAAAGAGAGAGAGAGAGAAAGAGAGCGAGCTCAGGCGAGTAAAACTAGTTTCCTGAAAACACAAAACAGATGCCCTCCAATTCATTAGATTCTCACTAACTTCTAGAGAGGTGCAGGTCTCACAGGCTAAGGAGCCCACTCTGTATTCTAACTGCAGGTAGGAGGTGCCCAGAGTTCCCACACTTCTGGGCCCCTTGGGTACCATGATCCATCCTCAGCTTCAGCTTATGATACAGCCACTCGGAGAACTCAGGGAGGCCACTTACTGTTTCCAACTCCTCTGAGAATTTACCAAGAGCACAGCCAATAGCCCAGGAAGCGGTAGAGTGAGGTCTGGGGCATATCACCATGCCATCACGTGTGTTTACTAAGCTAGCAGCTTCCTGTGCCCCCCACCGTAGGCTCCTAATGGAAGGTCCTCTAAGTAGACACAATGGGTAAAATCCCTGAGCCATTGGTGTTCAGCTCAGACTCCAAAGTGCCTAGGACCAGTGGGTGGGACTATAAGTTTCAATTCTTCTGCCCTGTGGTTGGTTCTTCTGCCCGTCACGGTAACCTGCCCACATCAGCACAGAAGCTCAATAAGCACAAGTGTGTTTGGAAGGGCTTTCTGTGATTGTCAAACTCTGCTCATCTCACCTTTCTCAGAAGAATTCAGAGTCCGGACAGTCACTGAGGGGACAGAGAACAAGATACATATCTTAAATCACTGTGTCACTCTTCCCCAGGCCAGTAGACCTGGACCAGAGTCCCAGATCTGGAGTCTAAGGGGCACGTGAGCTGCTATGTCCTCTGCCCAAGGCTGAGATCATGGCTGTAGTCTGAAGGGATGTAAAGCAGAGGTCATGAAGGCCTTCTTGGTTTGATGGTACATACTGTCTTGTCACGGCTAACAAGGTCCCAGGGTGGAGCTTGCACAGCACAGTTGCACTTATGATGTTCAACTTTGACCTTTTCATTTGTTACCATGCTGTAAGAGCCTCATGCATGCTGGGCAAGCAGTCTGCCACCCAGCTACCTCCAAGCCCTACTGTGACCTTCTGAGTGGGACTTTTCTTTTGCCCCAACTTGGGAGTGTTGACTGCCAACTTCTCTGCCTTCTGTGTCTTCCCACAATTGAGGACCTGGTGCTTGGCAACCAGAGCCAACTGCAGGCACTTCAAACACACAGAACACAGGAGTTGCCTTTTTAGGCCAAGCCTGGGGAGCAGGTGGCCATAGCAATGAAGAGGATGGAGGTGCTTTATGTGGCCTTTCCAGAAGCTGTGGGCTTCAGGGAACCTTAAAAATGTCCAGTTGAATGCTCCGTCTAACATTTGGAGTCTACAGGGTGTGGGCAGTGGAGGTATGACTGAGCTGGCCTTGCTCCCACATGGCCCTCAGAGCAGGCACCACTCATCAGTTTGGGCTTCCTGTTTTCCCCAAGGCGGGGTCCTATCTGAGTTGCTGTCATCTCAGGCTTCTTGGAATGGAAAAGAAGAGAAAAGAAAACTTGTGAACTAGCTTGGCTGTGCAGGGAAGTAGCAGAGCTGTACAATCAGGACAGGCTCTCTAAAAGCAAAGGCACCTCCAAATCTTTTCGAATAGTGTGTTACATTGAGCAGGAGTGAGGAAGTATATTCCAGGGGTATCTGGGGAGGTTCTGAGTTCAGGTCTGTGCATGATGCTCCACTCCCAACTGTGCCCCCATGCTGAGTTTCCAGGACCCTATAGTAGAAGAAAGTAAGAGCAGGGTTGTGGGAGAGCAAGATAGGCTGAAACAGTGGAGTGAGCCAGATGGGGGTACACATCTGCCCAGAGGGCAGTGGGAGGCACCCTGCACCCCATGCCAACAATGCTCGAGACGTCCTTCTTGCCCAGCTGACCTTATGGGTGAGAGCTCTGGATATCTGTCACAGCATAGGCTTCTCTAATGTCTGATGTCCCCTGGGAGCAGCAGCCTGTGCCCCTCATGGTCCTTTGCTGCAGTTTTGCATGTATGGGTAAGGTCATGCTCTAGAACTAAGTGCCTTTCACCTGCCCAGGTGCCCAAGTGGCTCCCCAGTACTATGGCTCAGTGGATAAACATTCTTAAGGGTCTAGAAACTATAATATGGGTAGAGCCTTGTGAAAAGTCAGTAAGGAAGCTGCCTCTGGTCGTGAAGCCCCTCTGCAGAGCCCCAGGACTGCAGAGAATGTTGAAAACCCTTCAGAATCAGTCTCAACTCCTCAGCCTGACATTCAAGGGCTTGGGCCTCTTGATGTCATACTGCCTAGGCTGGTCTCAGCACCTTGCATATTGTTACCGCATGCCCTGCCTTCCAAACTGCCTTTTAGCCCTGACCACACTTGTGAGCTTGCTCTCCCTTTGTGAGATATCTCTAACCCCACCCAGGCCCTCAGCACTCTGAACTTCCCGAACCCCATGCTCCCTCCTCCATGTTTCTGGTTCTCTGTGTGGGCTGCTGGTGCTGAAGCCAGGCACTCCCGTGGAGGCTCACAACACTTCCCACCTTTTAGCACATTATTTATGTACTTGTCTGGCCTCCCCTAGCTGGCAAATTCCTTAAGGGCAGACTCTACCTTCTGTAGCTCTCCCTCCCAGCGGTTCCCAGCAGGGTCTCCGAAGAGTTGAGCTGGATAAATATTTATTTGGTGAATGTCTGTGAGAGTCAGCTACAAGCCCTAATATTTCACAAGGCACTCCAGGCTGGCTGGTCCATGAAATCTCAGCCACTCCCTGTCAGTTACAACAAGGCCACTGTCTATGCGCAAGTGGAGAAAATGAACCTGCCTCTGCAGAAAAGAAAGGAAGCACATAGGGGTGGGTGCCAGGAGCTCAGAGGACAGGACCTAACAACCTCCTCCTGGGGAGGAAGCAAGGAAAACCCTTCAGGAGGATACAAGAAGTGGAGGGCAGTGAAGCCCGTGAGGGGATATGTATGGAACATATCTGAGCAGACAGCAAGTGCAAAGCATAGAGGCCAGGGAATGATGGCCGTGGTTACAGAAAGACTGGACAGGAGAGGGGTAAGGACCGATGCACTGAGGGACTATGGGCGCATTTTGGAATGTTGACCAGGGCACAGAAAGTTGGTACTTTGGCAGAGAGCTGCAGTGAGAGAGAATCCCTGTGAGATCCTAGCAGGGTGTTCTTTCTCTCTGGACCCATCTTTGCATCTGTAAAGTGGACAGTTAGAGCCAAGTTAGAGATGCTGAGAGTACAGGAGTCTGCCACTCTTGGTCCATCTGCACAGTACCTAGAAAACCTGATGCATCAGCACTTGGAGGAGATGGAGCCAATCCGGAGGGTCTATGGGGAAAGATAGAGAAAGCAGGCAGGGGTTTCTTATGGGCCAGAGTGTATGTAAACTATGCTGTGTGGATCTCCACATCTGATCTGGGCAGTCCCTCAGTTGAGACTCCCTCAGAAGAATCTAGACAATGTCAAGTTGGCAGTTGAAGCTAATTAGACAGAGCCTATTTTACTGATAAAGACTTGAGGCTCAACCAGGAAGTGGCTGGAATCCATTGCTGTAACTTTGACTCATAGGCAGATGATTCCCAAGGACCTCCATTTTCCTTCCTACCTGGGAAACTGGTCCAGACCATCACCTTGTAAGATGCAGCCACTATAGACCTCTTTAGGCCCTGCCCACCACCCTGTAGGAGAGAAAGAAAGGTTGGTCTACCTCGTTCTGAGAGTGGTCATTTGCCTTGATTTACCCGACCCTGAGAAGCACTGGGTATCATGCCCATGACAGTCCCAGGCAGTCTGGAACACATTGTTCTGTCACCTTCCTCATTATACACGATGCAAATAGGCCCAGCCCCCTCTTTTAGGTAGCAAGGCCTCTGGAGTTTCTTTGTCTTTCTTGGTGCACATACCTGGGCTTTCTGTTCCAAGCATCATGTTCTACAGCTTCTAGTGACCTGGTCCAGGCTGGGAACTACTTAAGATGCTTGGAAAGTGAGGTGCTTAGAACTGAGGCAGGAACACCAACCCAGGCAAAGTACAAGGGACAAGGAGAATGGCCTGCTGGGACTCACAAGGTTTACTCTCCGCGCACTTGGTCCCCAACAGTCCTTGGCTTCTTTCTCCTTGGGAAAGCCCCTGCAGAGCCGCACTAGAGCTGGGCAGGTCAGACCTCATTCTGGGTCGTTGGCAGAGCAGTGTCCAGTGTGCAGTCACAACGAGGACCAGGTTCACCTCTCAACACCCGTCACAACTTCAAGTTCACTCAAATGCCAGGAGGCCGGTAATGGCAACCGCCTGGGGAAGCAGCTGATGGGCCTGCACTCAAGCTGTGTGTCCTTGGTCATTCCTCCTGGCCTCTCTGAACTTGATTCCTTTCCTTGGCAAAACCAAGAATGCTATTGTTTTCCCCAGGGGCTATGGTGAGGGCCAGTGACAGAGCTCAATGCCTAGCACTGCAGCAACTCTGAAGGTTAGTTAGATTCCCGTGTACCCTAGCCCTACACAGATAGGTCCCTACTGTTTGCTATAGTCTTCAGCTCAGCTCAGTCCTCATGGCCTGGTCACTTGTCTCCCTAGCTCTCTCCAGAGCTTCCCTACCAAGCCCCACCCCCTTACTCCAGCAGGTATGGTAGAATGCATGATATCTCTCTCTCTCTCTCTCTCTCTCTCTCTCTCTCTCTCTCTCTCTCACACACACACACACACACACACACACACACACACAGAAGCACACTTTCCTTTTCTGTTGTTTGGGGCTAATTGTTTATTAGGAGATGCATGCAGGCGGCCCACGCTGGTGGGGGGGCTCAGCTTGCTCTGCTATAATTAGGATAATGCACATTAGTCATTTAGTGTAACGCGGCGCTGCGCCCTCCCCCTCCCTCCCCCGCAGGCTCAGCTCCAGCCCAGGAATGCAGCTTTGCACAGGTACTGGCCTCCTTCTCTGTCCTCCCCAGCCTTGTCCTCCTCCTGCTCTGGCTCTCTCCTCTTCTGTCTCCTCACAGCAGCCACTGTGCTCAGCCTCCCTCCCTCAGGCCTTCCCTCCAGCCTCTTCTCAATCTGTTTTATTTCAGGTCTCTTTCCCTCCCCAGACCTTGCCTAGCCTGCTGGATTAGGTAGGTGCTTTCCAGAGCGAGTCAGATTCCTGTAGGGTATGGTCTCAACCTCTCCCTCAGCCTGTCCCTCCCACACTGTCCTCCGTGCTGCTGTGTGCCCTTTCCTGGCTTCCAAGGCAAATTTTTGTCTCCAAAGGCCCTTTAGTGCCATGTCCCTGTGACTGGTTTTATTCCTGTGCTGATTGCTTTTCGTCAATTTCCTATCTAGGAAGAAGGGATCTCAACTGAGGAATTGCCTACATCACATTGGCCTGTAGGCAAGGTTGTGGGGGCATTTTCTTGACTAATTATTGCTGTGGGAGGACCAGTGATATCCCTGGGTGGGTGTTCCTGGATTGTATAAGAAAGCTGGCTGGGTAAGCCAGTAAACAATGATCTCCCATGGTCTCTGCTTCAAACTCTGCCTCCAAGTTCCTGCCATGGTTTCCTCTGATGATAGACAGCAACCAGAGAGGTGAAATAAACCGTTACCTCTCCAAGTTGCTTCTGGTCATGGTGTTTTATCATAGCCTTAGAAACCTACCTAAAACGATTACCATTTTCTCCTGACATCCATGCTTACTTCAATCTCTAGAAACTTTGCCTGCAGGAGGTTCTTCTGTGGTGGGTCATGATGGGGTCTCAAATAGTGATGTTTGGACAGGGAGCTTTCTATGCCACAGAAACTGACCAGGCAGAGGCTGCGGGTAGTAGGGATGCTTAGGGACAAAGGGCTAGTACCAAAGTCTGAAGGATTCCTTTCATCTCTAGATGTACAGCAACCAACTCTAGACCTAAGACCTTAGGAGCCCCTGACCCCACTTCCTTCATCCCTGCTCCCCACTCCATCACAGAAGGGCCCTCATACGGGAGCTCGTGACTGCTGGGTCTTTCACAATAGCAACTCCAGGGCATAAACTGATGAATTGAAAGCACAAAGCCTCTTGTCTTCACAGGCCTCTGGAGGCAATCCTGGGGTCACAGATGCAGACAGACCAGCACACACAGGCTCTCAACACACAGCTAGGCATTGGGAGATTAAGAGTCCATGAACTTGCAAGGACTAGGCATTGGGAGATTAAGAGTCCATGAGGCAGGCTCTTTCCCTGCCGCTAATCTCCTCCCGTGATCAGACTTCTCTCCCTTAGTCCTAAACCCCTGCGCTCCCTGCCTTGAGCTCCTATATCTCAGGGACAGCAACTTGTGTTGTACCTTATCTAAGTCACAGTTACACCCCATCCCAGATTCAATGTTCCCACTCCTCCATGAAGGGATCAAGAGACTAAAAGGGACCAGTCAACTCCCAGGACCAAAGAGAGAGCCTTTGAGGCTGGTGGTGAGGTTCTGGGCTGGCAGGCAGGACCCAGGAAGCTCTGGTTCTGATGTTGTGGTGGCTGTGTGCCGTGAGCAAGTCTGTACTCACTGGGCCTTGGATTCCCCGAGTCAGCATCAACTAGCTGATTCTGACATTCAAGAGCTCTTGCTGCAGTGGCTTTGTGGGCTCCTGTTCACCTATTCTTGGGTACCTGCTCCTCTTGCTGGCTCTCAGAAGCAGTCCTCATGCTCTGTCTGGGTTGCTCCAATGGCCTTCACTGTTAAGGGGTAGCAATGTCACTCACTGGTGAAGGGTTGTGAATAGCAAGCAAAAGGATGAGCCAAGAGAGGGGGTGGCAGGGAGCCTGGCAGAGGTACTTAGGCTGTGCACATACATGTTAGCAAGCACAGCCTCCCAAGACCACCTCATTCATTCATATTCATTCATTCATTCAGTGTTTCATTCAACAGTAAAACTGGTACAAGACTTTGTCCTGGGTGCCAGGAATCAAGTAAACAGCTGGGCATGCCCAAAGCAGGAAACAAACCCCCACTGTCAGCAAAGGAGCACTAGTCCTGAGCTTCCACATGGGAGAACATATTCAGTACCTGGATCTTGGAGAGCATCCTGGGCACTAACCCTTGAGGCCATGTGGGGATACAGTTAGTAGTAGTGGCAATCACATGCAAGCTTCAGCAGGCTGGGGACATCCTGTGGGTGGGACATCCTGTGGGTAGTTCTTCATTAGAATACTAGAAGCATCCCCTTGAGAGAGGTGCTGTTCTCACCCACTCCATGTCACTGAGTGGGAGGGGCCCAAGGTGGAGTGCCCAGTCCCCTACTCAGGACCACACATCTGGCAATGGTTGAGCCTGCTGACCACACCCCTCATGATGGAAGCTCCCAGGCAGATGAGGGCATGGGTCTTCTGAATGAGTTAGAGCAGCAGAGAAGGGAACTTGTCCTGCACCGAAGCCTTGGGTTCTGGCCAGCATGGGGTAGGAGAGTAGGAGGGGTCCGCTTCAGGATCTAGGGGTACATGGAGGCTATGGATGCATCTGGGAGCTCTAAGCTGCTGGAGCTCTACTGTCCCTTCCTCAGCCATTCCCAGACTGCTGTGGGAACCAGCCTCTAAGGATGGCATCTTTGTAGCCCTTAGAAACACCCAGGAGCATGCTAGTCACTGGGTGGGTAAGCCAAGCTGGAGCTACTTGATTCCCTGGACTTGAGCCAGGGACCTTCACCTCAGACAGAGAGATCCTGCCTAGCGGGAGGGGACCCATCTACCAATGCTTTATCTCTCTAAACTCCATTTTGCCTAGAACAGGCCTCCCTGGCTCACCCATGTGGCACAGGGCAGGGACTTCCTTCTCCCATGTTAGGAGGTTGAGCACCAGAAAGCAGAGGATCCCTGGCACAGGTCATACACCAGGCTGCTGGCAGGACAGCCTGGCTGGCTTCTAGAACCCCAACAGCTGGTATTCCTCCCAGTCTCTACCTCTTGGGACCCCACATTATGGACCTGTCACCTCTTAACTTCTCCCATTTAATCTAACAGAAATCGACAGGATACTTCGCATTGGCCAAACCCTACTCTGAGTACTGAAGAAACCAGGTCAGCATATCCCTCCTTTTGAGCTAAATGACCACTGAGTGTTGATGAAGAAATGAACATGCGTGTGGCACCAGCTCCATCCCTGAGGATACCAATTTACTTAAAATGACTCTGAAATAGACTGTGAATATCATTTTACAGGTGTAAGAAATGGAGGCTCAGAGAAGTTAAGCAACTTGCGAAAGGTCACACAGCGAGATGTGTCAGACCTGCCATTTAAATAGGTTTTTGTGCACCACCAAAGCCCCATGGGTTTTCTTCCTGTCCTTCCTTCCTTTTTAAAAGTCCTTTATTTTTATTTTTAGAACAGCTTCTACCATTTTTCTTCATTTAAAAGACATTTATTATTTTCAAATTAGTATAAGCCATACATGTTCATGTACACAACTGAGAAATACATAAAAAGATAAAGTAAAAAACGTCAGTCACCCAACACCCATCCCCAAAGATAACAACACCATTAGCATCTCGCTGCATCCTCTTTCTGGCTGGTCTGCATCTGCACACAAGCCATAGTGTTCCTTGGTGCCTGGCAGCCCTTTGCAGCCTGAGCATCTCTCTGAGTAACCTCCCCTTTGCAAGCATCATCCACATCAGCTCAGGTATTCATTTCCATACATTTGCATATTTAACCCAGCCCTCCTTTCAGACATTTTAAATTGTCTCTTGTTTACTCTGAGAAGCACCTCATGGCTGCAAAGCATCTTTCTGTACTAACCCTCCATTGCCTCTCTGCTTATTACTCTCCCAAGGGAAGGTTTACTGAGAAAAAGATGTGAGTAGTTTCAATGTCTTTAAAATAGTGGGGGAAGAGGAGGTGAGTCTGTGTAAGTGTGTGTATGAGAGTGTGTGTGACTCGTGTGCATGATTGAGGATTGAACCCAGGACTTTGATTGCACTAAGCTGGGCTGTAAGTGGCATCTTCAGTCCCTTGATGACACATTTTGAGGCTAGAGTGCTGCTCAGCGCCAGGCAGTTGTCTAACACACACCAGGCCCGATCTTAAGCCCCAGTTGGGGCAGGGACAGTGTACATAATTTGAAATTGCTTCCTAGAGAGTTTGTGTGGTATGTACTATTGCTATGGGACAAGGGAACACCCTGTCTTCTTAATACTTGCAAACAGTGGATGTCCTTTGTTTGTTTATTATCTAAGAAAGTTTTCTCCAAAGCAAGGTTTCCCCCATGGCAATCTACCCCACCATTGCCATTGGTAATTCAGTTTTCTTTTGCCTGCTGGGACATAGGTCACAGAGGGCAGAAAACACCATACCAAGCCAGACCCCACTGCTCAGTCCAAGGAGAGCAGGCCTGGGCTCTCTCCTCCCTGAAGACAGGGCCCTCTTTCATGCCTGCTTTAAATTCTTTCATAGCATAGGGTTGGATAGGGGTGGTAGAATGTCCCTGAATGTGGACTCCATGGGCCCTAGAAGCCCATCACCTGCCTTGGCCATGGTTCTGGTTCCTCTCATTTGTTCAGCTACCCATGCATATATCCGCTCACCGTTCTGATGGACCTGCTTCTTTTGGCATGTGTAGCTCAGGCACCTCAATGGGCTCTGGATATTTGTCATCATAAATTGTCATCATTGCTACCCTTAGACCATGAGAATCGGTCCCCTCACCCTCTTCCAATTAAACTTCTGTGATGCTAACTACATGTATCTGGGGTGCAGATGGACACAGAAATCCAGAACTCTCGTCCTTCGGGATCCCAACTGTGTCACCTGGCCTGAGTTTCAAGGCCCAACCTGCTATTATTCTTCATTCCAGCTCAAAAGCAGGAATTGAACGGTCTCTCAACACCAACCTTTTATATGACCCACATGCCTATGGGTACAAACACACACACACACACACACACACACACACACACAGAGAGAGAGAGAGAGAGAGAGAGAGAGAGAGAGAGAGAGAAACAGACAGAGACATAGAGAGTCACAGCTATCTCCTAGCACACAGACCAGCACCCATGAGCACAGCTGGGCTCCATTGCCTCAAACTCACCAAAGCTAATGATGCTTTTTTTTCTGATTTGAAAGTGATTAGTTTTAATTTAGGGACAATTAGAGGTAGAGGCAGGAGGCATCTGATTCTGATTAGATGCAGGGAGGTGGCCAGTGCCCCCAACCCTGAGCTTCCAGGAAGATTTATTTATGCACCCTGTCATCCCATACACCTAAAGCCAGTCTGAAATGCAGAGGGCGGGAACTCTGTCCACCCATCTTCTTCTTACACGTTTCCCTAGCATCATAAAGGCATATGACTACCATTTGTCAAGCATCTACTGGGAGCCTTGCGGTACTGTCCAAAGCCAGTCCAGCCCCTGACTATCATATCCCAGCTCAGATGCAAAGGCAGATGCAGCAAAATGCAGGTGTCATGGTAGGAGTGGTTTGAGGCACTAGTGACCTGTTATCCAGCATCCTCTGGTCCCAGGAAATAATCAATGAGTTAGCTAACATGGGAGTTCTTTAATGATCTTTGATACTAGCTCAAGGACTGAAGCTGCACAGAAAGATCAGAGGTGAGAAGAGCCTCAGGGGTTCCTGGCCAAGCCTAAGCCCCAATGCCCATCCCATGCACAAGCCTTGCCTTGGGTCCTGGTAGATAGGATGCTCTTCCTAAAAGACACTACTCAGTCTTTTGTCTTTCCAGTGGTGGGGAGGACAGACCTGGTCCAGACCTTACAGGGAGGGTCCCTTGCTAAGTATAGTCTGGAAGGGGTTGGGATGGCCCCCAGAGTGTCCGCCACTATCCCACGTGCAAAAGATGAACAATCCTAGCATGCTTTCTTCCTCCATCACACTGTACAATCCCTCTCTAGAGTAAACTGAGGCTGTGAGAGGCAGAAGAAGCCTGTTCGCAAGTATTTATTTGCCAGGAACACCATGATAAGGTGTAGCAGGTGGGTGGCTTGGGCACCTGAGACAGACATGTCATCTTCCAGTCTTAAGAGCAGACAAAGGAGCTAGTGTAGGCAGAGCCTAGTACTGTGAGGGCCTCTTTCTGCTGGCCTCTCACGTCTCATGTCATCTTGCCTCTGGGTATATCTGTCTGCTGTCTCCTTATAAAGACATCTTGTCACATGGGACCCACAGTGTCACAGTGCCTATAGGGACTCTTTAGAGACCTTACCTGCAAACAGCTGCATGCTGAGATCTTGGTGTATGAACTAGGAAGACATAGTTCAGCTCATGACAACCAACAAAAGACAAAAAAGACAGAGAGAACCCCCGTGTGCAGGAAATACCAACAAGGAAAAGAGATCCGGGCACCAAAATGTGGCCAGAGACCCAAAGCAGAGCCAGGCACTGTAGCTGAAACAGATGAGTGAGCTTACCTTGGAGCCTAGGGTCACGCCAAAGAACTGCAGTGGGCAGACTGCTGAGGGGCTGAGCAGCCATGGGTGGGATTCTACATGTTCATGCATGCATAAGGCAGAGACATGTATAAGCTTCCAGGCCAGTTGTGCAGGTCATGGGCAGCTGCTGTGTACCAGCATGCCAAGGCTGGTCCCAGCTATCCTTACCTCCCTGTCTCACCCCTAACGCACCTCTCAGCCTCCCATTACTGACTTGCCCTGCCTTCCATCTTTGTGTGAATCCCCTGCCATTAGCCTGTCTTTCTTCAGCAACTTTCCAAGGCAGATACAGCGGTCCAAATGCAGTCCCAAAATTCAGGAATCAGAGGCACAAGTATCCCAACTTCAAAACCAGCCTGGGTTACATAGTGAGACCTTGTTTTAAACATGAACCCATGAACATCACACACACACACACACACACACACACACACACACACACACACACACACACACAGAGGAGAGACAAAAACAGAGAGACAGAGACTTCCAAGTGTTCCATCTCTCTAAGATTTCTGCTTTGCTCCAATGTTTACAGCCGTGTGCTAAATCTCACGACACCGTGTGTGTCAGCACGTGCACTCAGGCACACGTCCACTCAGGAGGCACATGTCTACTAGCTCCGAAGCCATGACCTCTGAGTGACCTCCTCTGAGCCCATCAGGCCTGCTTCCTGCACTCTCCAGCCACCCAAGAAAACAGCCAGAGCCTCCCCTACTTCCCAAAGGAAACCAGAGCCTCCAGAGGCCAGGCAGCTTCCTTTTCCCTGAAGACACAGGATCCAAACCAGAAACTAACTCTGTTCCTCTACAGAGGAGACCTTAGGGCCCCAGCAGGACACAGTCACTCCGAGTCTGTTTTGGGAGGGAGGGGTGACAAGGTCTGCTGTGGGCCACCATGCCACAAACAGGAAAGGATCAGTGCTCTGATCAGCTTGAATGCTGGCTGTTTGCTTAGGGCTGGCACTCTCTTTCAGAAGCATAGTGTCCCTGTCTGCAAGGTCACTGAAAAGAGAGGAAGAACCACTAAGGCCCAGAAACTTTCCCCCAAGGCCCATCCAGGCTCCTCTGGAGGCCCCACCAAGGAGAAACTCATTACCACTCAGAGAAATTCATCCTTTCAGTGAACATTGGCTGAGGGTCTACTCTATGTCAGCCATGTCCCAAGTGCTTGAGTAATATAGGACACTAGTCGATGTCATTGTCCTAGGGAAATCAAAGTTCTGGTGGACACAAACTGCAGATTCCTGCACAGTGCATCTGCCATAGGAGTGGCAGTCAGTCCTATGAGGTAACTAAATCAAGAAAGGCTCTAGGTTTCTGAGCTTGGGATGTAACTCTGTTGGTAGTGTTTGCTTAGCATGCAGGAAGCCCTAGATTCTATGTCCAGTACCTCAAAAAAAAAAAAAAATCTACTACAAGCCTGTAATCCCAACACTCCAGAAGTAGAGGTTCAAGGTCATCCTCTGCTACATAGCAAGTTTGAGGCTCTCCAGCGCTACAAGAGACCCAACCTAAAAGTGGGGGGAGGGAGAAGGGAGAGCCTAGGATGACTGAATGACTGGAGAGGTAGAGTAAATAAGATGGTCACTCAGAGAAGATACCCCTGACCACAGATAGGTGCTGTGTGACAAAAACCTTTCCTAGGGAAACACAACCCTACATAGGGATCTCATGGAAAGGCCAAAGTGTAGGAAACACCAGAGTTCTACTGGGTGAACCAATGAGTTTTATTGGGGTTACTTACAGGAATATGGGTGAGGGGTTACTTAGAGCAGAAATGACTCAAAGACAAGAGCTGCATCACCAAAGCCCACCCTAGCAGGGGAGACAGCTCACACAGCTGGGGACCTGGAGTACACAGCACAGCCTGCTGGCAGCTGAACAGGTTAGCCAGTGTCCGTCTTCTCCAGGTGTCTACACCCTTCGTGCCAGCTCCGCTGGTTTCTGCTTCTCCCAGGTAGCTGCTCTGGCCGAGTCTTTGCAGTTCTTCTCTGAATCTTCTTGGCAGCTCAGTTTTTATTCCTCCAAGAGGGCCTCTCAACTGTTACCGTCTACTCTGTCAGGGAGAGAGAAATCTGGTGAGTTTCAGGGAGATCTGAGGTATTTTCTTTCTTTCTTTCTTCCTTTCTTTCTTCCTAGTTATTTACCTACGTGCAGGGTGGGATGTTTTTATCACAAGACACAGTGTTGCACAACTGTAGGAAAGAGACAGAAAGCGTGCTGTCAGGGGAAAGGACTCCAGGCCTGTAAACAGCGCAGGTGGTCCCAGGTGGGCCCAAGGCTGAAATGGCTCCTCAGATTCATGGGGCACAGGTGTGATTGACTTTGCCAGGCTAGCCGTACCCCAGGAGGCAGAGGGACGCTGCGACTTGTTCCTTCCTTCACACTCTTTAAAGTTCGATGGCCAGCAAGTGGCCTCCACTCCCAGGCTGCGTCTAAAGGCTCCAGATGGTCAGCCATGGAAACAGTAGAAATGGCAAATGGGGCTAAGTAGCACTTAGCAGCCTCCAGAGGATATTGGGGGACTGTGGTGAGGGCAGGGACAAGGTTGGGGTTTGATCTTCCATCCTTCCTGGCTTTCCCTGTCTGTATTCAGAATATAGCCCACTGACCATTGCTGCTTCTCCAAGCCAGAAGGACAAGCATGCTGGATGCCCACCACAGCCACAGACCCTTCACAGATAACATTACAACCATACTCTGAGGCTTCTCTACCTGCTTTCAGGAGTCCTGTGAGGGCTGCAGCTGATGTCACTTCTGCAATTTTAGGTGGAAATAGAGACTCAACATAGGAAGCCATTTATGCAGGGAGAAGCCTTGACCTAGAGTCTAGCTTGGTCCTGCTCACTGGCTTCCTGATGCTCTAGGGCTGACTGGCTGCTGTGCCCAGACCCAGGCCGTCTTCCTGAGTTTCCACACTGCCCAGAGGCTAACCCTGAAACCATTCTACTTAAGGGCACAAAGAAGATGGGACCAGGACAGGTAGAAGGGCTCTCCATATCTCTGCAAACATGTTCTAAACCCCTTCCCGTTTTCCTCCATTCCAGTGCTTGCCAGGTCTTCTTGTAGGGAACAGTGTGTCCAGCAGAGATGAGTAGCTAGGGCCTGTGGAACCCTGAGAGCAGAGGGATGCAGCCTGATGGAGAAATCATTGGCTTCCAGGGGGACCAGTGGCATCTTTGGAAGACCCTGTGGGCAGCTGGAGAGACAGTGAAGTGAGATCAAGTGTCCCCCATACCACAATGGATTCTGGGACCCAGCAAGGGCCCATTGCTTTAGGTTTTGTTTTCCAGTTTGTTTGAATCATTGTCCCCATGGAGCCCAAGCTTGCCTCAAAGTTGCCATCCTCCTGCCTCAGCCCCCCATATACTGGGATTATAGCTACCACATTCAGTTGCCTTAATGTTTCTTTTCTACTTTTGTGTGTGTGTGTGTGTGTGTGTGTGTGTGTGTGTGTGTGATCCATATATGTATATGCCTGTTTGCATGTATATAGGCACATATGGAAGGGTGGTTCCTGCACATATCCACTTTATTCACTGAGGTGGGGGTCTCTCAGTCAAACCCACAACTCACCCCTAAGGTTAGTCTCACTATCCAGCTTGCTCTGAGGGTCCCATCCTCACCTTCTAAGACTAGAATTGGGATGCTAAGGTGGGTTGGCCTTCCCACTGAGCATTTGTATGGTTTCTGCGGATTCGAACTCTGGTCCTTTAGCACTTTAGCCACTGAGCCATCCCAGTCTACCCTAGTCTCTGAATTAGCAAATTAAACTGCAGGTTTTAAGTAGGTTAGAAACACTGGAACCTCAGGAGCAGAGCACTTGGACTCCACAGTGCTGATGAATGAGGAATCAGTATGTTACCTTTGTGAGACTGGCAAGGTCTAAATGACATTGATGAAATGATGAATATGGATGAACTGCATGGAATGCCAAGTACTGAGTGGGGTCTCCACTGCCTGACACGGACAGAGGGTCTGCAGCCATTCATGGCGGAGTACTCAGGCTGGCTAAAGGTTCATTTGAGGGTAGGCCCCATAAGTAACTGCCACATACAGCAAGAGCACCCCCTTGAGAAGGAAATTTCACATGATGGAGTGTGCATCCTAGAGGGATTCCTGGAGAATGTGGCATTGAGGCTAGACCCTGCTTTACATGGAGAGATAGAAGGGCAAATTACAAACAAGGAGAAGCAGAGGGGAAGGGGTGACAGAGAGGTGTCCCATTACAAGTTGGGGCTAGGAAAGAACAGCCGGACCAAGGGACCCCTAATGCCACATGTCAGACTCCGAATGTCACAGTAAGGTACCAGTGGGCTGGGATTTTACTGTGAGAGCAGGCAAGAGCATCTTTAATACCTAAACAGGTTTGCATCTTGTTTAAATATTTTTTTTAAATGTAATTCTCAAACACAAATAGCAAATGGTGCCTGATTGGGCCAGCATTGTCACCATGTTGACTCACATTGAGGGAACTAGACTCAGAAAGCATGCAGGAAGACACACGGGAGGACTCCGAACCTTAGATCTTCCTTGTCCCAGGACTTGAGCAGGGAAGGACACCAAGGTGTCTATCTGTGCCCAGGAGAAGGGTAAAGTCAGAAGGGGTAGAGGGAGGAGGAGAGGGAACTCTGTTGGGCAGCGTTAGGTCTTTATAAGAACAAAATGAGGCCAGCACTGGGAAAGAGGAACAGAGGACAGACAGCTCAGGACACAGCAGTGGCCAAGACAAAATTGCTAGAACCTGATAGCTTCCTTGGTGGTTTGTGGGAGGTGCTGCATTTAGGATTAGGAGGCTGGGAACAAAGCCCCCCAGTTATCCCGCCTGTGGTGAGAGGGAACTGGGGTAACAGGGGTTCTGGGATCCTACACCATTTGGGGTGGCAGGTTGGAATTTTCTCCTGAGCTTTTCGGTAACAAGTGCCCTACAAGCACCTTCAATCCTTCATCTGTAAGATGTAAGTGACTGAGTGTTTAGAGGTCACAATGCCACTCCTCAAACTGATTTGAGGATCAAACACTTTAAAATTTGTCAAGTGCTGAATGCCAGACCAGCATACAGTGGCAAAGATCACCACAGTCAGCCCTCCAGTGCCTGAGCAGAGCTAAGCAGTCACCCTTTATGCACAGGGCTTTGGCGAATCCTCAAAGCCACGCTTTGAGACAACTGTTAACTCATTTTGCAGGCTTTTGTTTTATGGGGGTTTTTGAGGGGGGATGGGCTTAAGCCACAGCTTGTGTGTGAGCCAGAGGACAACTTGCAGGAATCCATTCTCTCCTTCCACCATGGGAATGCACCAGGATGATGCACCAGGAGATGCAACTCAGGTTGTTTGTCGGGCTGGGCAGTAAATGCCTTTATCCACTAAACCATCTTGGAAACCCATCATTTTACAGGTTTTCAGGACACCAGGGGATAAAACCTTACTGAAGGCTCTCTGCAGGAGATTAATCCCGAGTTGTGTGGGGAGGGCAGTGTTGTCATAAGTTTCCCAAAGGCCTCTTCTGACCATTCCCAACTACTATGTTGTCTGTCCATAGCTGCCAGCCGCTCCCACCCGGCCAGCCCCAGCCCCCCAGGACCGCAGGCCAGCCCAGTGCTGCCGGTCAGCTACCGACTGTCGCACACGCGGCTAGCTTTTTTCCTGAAGGAGACGCGGCCCCCGCCGCCAGCTGCAATCAACGGCTCCCTGCAGCGCTCAGAGCCCTTCGTGGTGTTCCAGACTAAGGAGCTGCCGGTCCTCAATGTGTCCCTGGGGCCCTTCAGCACTAGCCAAGTGGTGGTGCGGGAGCTTCTGCAGCCGTCCAGCACCCTGGACATCCCCGAGCGCCTGACGGTCAACTGGAAGGTGCGTGCCTTCATCGTGCGCGCCCGTGTGCCTGTCTCGCAGCCTGTGGCACAAGTGCTCTTCTATGTGGCCGGCCGCGACTGGGACGACTTTGGAGTCACCGAGCGGCTACCCTGTGTCCGCCTGCACGCCTTCCGCGACGCACGCGAGGTGCGGAGCTCCTGTCGCCTGGGCGGGGGTTTAGCCACCTGCTTGGTGCGCGCCGAGCTGCCCCTGGCTTGGTTCGGACCCCCGGCCCCGGCTGCACCGCCCAGTGCCCGCCGCAAGTCCCCCGACGGACTGGAGCCCGAGGCGGCCACCGAGAGCCAGCAGGTTGAACTCTACTACACGCTGCACGCCCCCGATGCGGCAGGCGGCTGCGGGAGCGCGCGGCGCGGCCCCGGGCCTGGAGCTGCTGCGCGCGCTGAAAGTCCCACGCAGCACCCGCTGCTGCGCATTGGCAGCATCAGCCTATTCCGGCCGCCGCCGCGTAGAGCTGTTCAGGAGCATAGGCTGGACAGCAACCTGATGATCCGCCTGCCCGACAGGCCTCTCAGGCCAGGGGAGGTGCTCAGCATCCTCCTCTACCTGGCACCCAACTCCTCCTCCGCTACCAGCCCCAGCGTGGAGCACTTCACACTCAGGTAAAGGAACCTTGGGATGAAAGGGGCTCCCCAGCCGGGATCAAGTGCATCTCTGATCCTTCCGGTCCTCAGCGTCCTGAACCTATCTCCTCCAGGAGCATCTCACCAGAGCAGCTACATCTTTTTACCTGTTTGTCCTTACTGTCCAGTGCAACCGCAATTTCTTTTTTAAAACTACACTTGTTTGTTTTGTATGAGTGAGGGCTGCCTGGTATGGCCCTCTTGTGGAGGTGAGAGGGCAGCTCTCAGGAGTTGTTTTTTTCTGTCCATCATGTGGATCCCAGGGATTCAACTCAAGCCAAGCTTGGTGGCAGAGCCTCTAACCAATGAGCCATATCCCCAGTTCCTGACCACAGCTTCTTTTGCTTGTTCTGTGTCACATAGAAAAAAGATATTTGCAAAAGGAATGAATATGAGCCTTTTTACAAGCATGAATGTGAATCTGGGCTGGGAAAGTACTCAGGCACAAGCTGTACAGCTCACTCATATTTTACATATTTTACTCCGGGACATGGAGATGAAGGATGCCTGGTCTCTTCTGTACAGAGCACAGCCACTCACAGATGCTTTGATCATATCCCATTCCCACTTGACATCATTTTTTTTTTTTTTTTTTTTTTTGGTAGAAAGTCATAGTTTGAGTCAGGTCAAGAATTCTGAGGACATTAAAAAGGTCCTACCAAAATGCTTCTCTGCACAAGCAACATGTCTAGAAACTGAATTATCACCATCAGCCTTGCAACTTCTTTCTAGACTCCTCCAAGCATACACTCACAAAGCTCACAAATCCCCATGATGTCTACCTGATTCAGTAATGGAGACTTGAATATGGATGAGTTTTACCAGCTGTCCTGGGCTGTGTTAACAGTAGTAGAGCATGTAGCTGCAGGGAGGTGATCGTCAACCAACTTTTAGTCAGCGGTAATTAAGTTATAGTCAAATCTTATTTAATGCAGGATGCATCTCATGTACATCCAGAGGAGGGTGATGAGGCTGTGAGCTCATCTGATACCATGGTAAAAAGCAGTGGAAGAGTCTGGAGCTCTGGACCCAGAGAAGACCTCCACCCCTTTACTGTCTGGAGAGCTGTCACAGTGAAGTTCTTGCCCCAGAAGAACTCAGGGCTGCCATGTCTCATGTCAATAAAAGGATTTGGTTCTAGGGCTGGGGATGTAGCTCAGGGCTCAACTAGCATGCATGAAATCTTGGTTTTATCCCCAGCACCCATAAACTGGATGACACATTGCACACCCATAACCCTAGGGTGTCAGAGGTGGAAGTTCAGGGTCATCCATGGCTATGTAGAAATTTAGAGGTCAGCCTGGGCTACATAAGATCCTGTCATTATAAAAGGCAGAGGGTATATTCTGCGGACTTCTGTGGGTTCTAATGGGCTTCCTGAGAAAAGCCTGAGGGTGTATTGTTGCTCATGTATGAAGAGACCTAGCAGAGGATAAGCCAGGGCCAAGACAGAAGGGATGGCAATGTCTAAAGTTTCAGCTTTAGAGAACTGATTGCCCAAATGCCAAGTGTAGACCCTATGGTAGTCCAAATCACTTGCTTCTTCCATACCCAGCTCCAGCCTGACCCTCGGCCTCTTCTTCCTCACTTCTGTTCCAGGGTGAAGGCCAAGAAGGGTGTGACCCTACTAGGCACCAAGTCTCGAAGTGGCCAGTGGCATGTGACCTCAGAGCTACTGAGTGGGGCAAAGCATTCAACAGCCACTGTGGATGTGGCCTGGGCTCAGGGCACACCTCTACCCCCATGGTGAGTTCCACTTCTGATGAGAAGGCACCTGGAGGCTGTGTAGCTAGCCTCCATAAAGAAAGATGGACTTCCAGAGTGTTGGGGGGAATCAATTTCCAGGAATCAGATGTCAGATTCTAGGGTCAGGATACTCCAGTGGACTGAGAACAGTAGCTGTTCATAAGAGGCACATCTCTGCTGGGGCTATAGAGCCATGCCCTTCATCCTCTATCCCCCCCATTCCTGTTCTGCCTTGCAGGGAGGGTCAGGGACCTCTGGAGATCTTGCAGCTGGACTTCGAGATGGAGAATTTCACCAGCCAGTCCGTGAAGCGGAGGATCATGTGGCACATAGATTACCGAGGCCACAGTGCCCTGCCTGACCTGGAGAGAGTTGTCACTGAACTGACAGTCATCCAGAGGGATGTGCAGGCCATCCTGCCCCTGGCCATGGTAAGCAGTCCTTATCCAGGCTCACACAGGTCCATGGGCTCACATGTGTGTCATGGGACTGGGCAGGGCTGAGCATGTGTACATGTGGATGGGGTGGCATGAGAAGCAGAGAAGAAGGACCACTTCTGAAACAATAGCTGTGGAACTGGGCATGTGCTCACCCACAAGGGACAAGCGTAGCTCTGGTCCTGGCAAAAATCACCATAGCAGAATTCTCTGGAAAGGGGCTGCTTAGGGGGGCTCTTTTAGCTGTCTCCTTAAGTTTTTGGAAGCCATCAGAGAGGAAACACTCATTCCTTCTGAGCTGAAGAGAGGAAAGTGCTCCAGAAGAACCCAGATCCCATAGGATAACACACATGGAGAGGAATCTGAGTGATTTATTCAAAAGGGAAGTGAATGTAGCCAGCATAGTGGAATGGAAGACTGGTGACCCACCAGAGCATTGTGACCAGTCACGATAATGTGCTGACGTCATTCTGAGAGCTTGGCTCAGGGGAAGGGATGTTTCTTGGAAGCAGGGAAGGCGTCTCATCAGTCTATCTGGGCCAATCGTCTGAGAGGAGCCCAAGGCTAGGCAGAGGCAGGCCCTTGCATACATATGCCATTCCCCAGAGGAAGTGGATATCTAAGGAGTAGCAGAATCCTGGAATCAGGGCAGTAGGTGACAAGCATGCCCCTGGAGAGAAGCATGCAGCAAAGTTCCTACCACCCCTGCCTTCCTGCAGGACACAGAGATCATCAACACTGCCATCCTGACAGGCCGGACTGTGGCCATTCCTGTCAAGGTCATTGCCATTGAGGTGACTGGCCTTGTCCTGGACGTCTCTGCCCTGGTGGAGTGCCAGTCTGACAATGAGGATATCATCAAGGTGGGTCTATGGGAGAGCAGAGCCCCCAAGTTCTTCCAGGTCTTGAAGAAGGCATGTATCTATCCTGCTGTGGACCAGCAGTTTTCCCAGATTTCTGCCGCATGGGAAACAGCCGCCCAAGGTCTAAAATAACTCAGTTCTGCATGTGTGGATACCCCCATGCAGACTCATATTCCCTCTCCTAGTCCAAGGAACCACTCCATCCAGACCTGGTGAGTGTCCTGGAAGAGTAAGATCAGCCAAAAAGGGACAAGTAGTGTTGACAATGTAACCTCAACCCAGCAAGTCACTGTTGACCCGTGTCTATATGAGACAGACTCAAATAAGGCAAAAGGGTTTGCTCTGAGTCCTGGGCAGAAGGGGATCTGAGTGGAAAAACTAGATCTAGGGAGGGCAGCTTCAGGAATAGGGGATATGACATGCCTCAGCACCTACAACTCCCTTATGATCCTTCCAGCTGTGACTCCCTCCTACCCCGAGATGCTCTCCAGAGACCAGGTGCATCCATCTCTTCCTTAGCCCAGGACACAGAGCATTCATTTGACTTGATGACTCACTTTGCTACCCTCAACCCCAAGATTCCTGGCTGGTTCTTTCCCTGGCTTTCAAGAGACAAGATAGAACAGGAGGCAGTGGACAGGTGACAGTGCAATGCAGCCTTAGCCTTGGTGTCCATGGGGTGGGCTAGCCTCCAGTACTAAGGAGAGCTGGCTCTGTTTTCTGCTTCCTTGACTGCTCCACTTAGAAGAGTTGAGGCCTGGATGGATCATCCTGCTGCTCACTTCGCTCTGCATACTGCCTGTTTTCCCTGGGCCTAGGAAGTCAGGGGAGACTTGTCTACCTCCATCCCAGGCATAATGTCTTTCAGGGAAATGGAACAGATTTTAGCTCACAGCCCTGTTCCTCTGTTCACTCTTGCGGCTTTCTCAGCCGTCAACCACATTTCTCCATTCTGTGATAGCTAAAACACCAGCAGGACCCAGAAGGTTCTAATTGAACTGCTCTAAATCTGTGAGAGATATGGCTTTTTAATGGAGGCTACTAGCCTTCAAGTGAAACTTGGCAGCCTGCGATTGGAATCCCAGGGTCAGAGAGGAACATTCCTGTTTCTGTCCACCCTACCTCTAAGATGATACAAGGGTTTGGAGTAAAGCACGGGTCTGTCTATATGGATGAGACATTTCTTAGTAATGCTTCTATTGCTGGGCTAATATACCATGACCAAGGCAACTTATAGAAGATGTTATTGGAAGATGTCTTAGTTTTTTATTGACATGATGAAACACAATAACCAGAAAAACTTAACAAAAGAAAATATTTAATTTATGACTAAGGTTGCAGAAGATTTGTCCATGACCACCATGGTAGTAAGTATGGCAACAGGGAGCAGACACAATGCTGTAGCGGTAGCGGAAAGCTTACATATGATCCAAAGCAGGTGACAGAGAGAGCACACTGTGGCCTTTTGACACCTCAAAGCCTGCCCCAGTGACACCTCCTCCAACAAAGCCATACCTCCTAATCCTTCCCAAACAGTGCCACCAACTAGGGACCATGTTTTCAAATGTATGAGCCTCTGGGGGCCATTCTCATTTAAACCACCATAAGGTATAATCCAGCACCCCCATCTGTGCAGAGGCTTTGGAGTGTGGCCAGCTCATTGTTCACATGGTAACTTCGCCAAGACTCACAGAGGTGCCTCAGAGTGTATTCTGACAGGAGTGTCTAGGTGTGTATGTACATGGGATCTACTCTGGGGTGTGTCAGGTGTATGCATGGACACCCAAAGCACACTTGGACATCTGCACCTACCCAAAAGCCTTGGCAGTACCCCCTGGGAAGGATTAAACACTGCTTCCAGCAACATATCTCCAGTAGGCATGTGGGTTCCTGAGGGAGCCTCTAGGCATAGTGTTGCTAGCCAGGTGGGCACACATTTGCATAAACAATGCATATCAGTGGACACCATGCACCCACCTGTGCTTAGGCTTCTCCGATCCCAGATTTTCCTCCCTGGTTCCCTCTCCTCCCTACCTGCCAGGAATAGCTCTTCTTTTGAAATTAACTAGCTGTCCACTCACTTAGCAAGTCATGCTACTGTGGCCTGGAGGAGGCAGGGACCTACCTGTTCCTTACTTCTGGTCCTCTGTTCCACCCTATCTAGTCAAATGCCCCCCGTGGGGTGGAGAAGTGTATCTGACAGTCACCTAGTGCCAGAACCCTAGATATGCTGCAGTAGAGAGCATCCCTGAAAAGCCCCTCCCCTAGCAGTCCCCTCCACTTCTTCTCCAGCAGCTTTGCTGGCCCAACAGGCAGACCCACGTACCCTGAACTGCCCAACAGGAGAACCTGAAAGGCAAGCCATGTTCAGACTATATGTTCCTGCCTTTCCCCAGGTGTCCAGCAGCTGTGACTATGTGTTTGTGAGTGGGAAGGAGTCTCGAGGATCTATGAATGCCAGGGTCACCTTCCGCTATGATGTCCTCAGTGCCCCCCTGGAAATGACAGTCTGGGTGCCCAAGCTACCTCTGCACATTGAGCTCTCAGATGCTCGCCTCAGCCAAGTGAAGGGATGGAGGGTACCTATCCTTCCCGACAGAAGGTACAGCCCCAGAACATAGTATAAACATGGGACGTAGTCTGATCTGCATACATTTAAGTCACTGTGGACACAATTGTGGGGGATGATGCAAACAGCCACTGCATGCTGGGTACTGGCAGGGATTTGAGATGTGGATAGAATATGACCAGCCAGACTCTTGGTCCAGCAGGGTGGGAAGACATGCACACATCACAAAGCATGGTGGGAAGCTCTGTAGACAGGAAATGAAAGGGCATGAAGGTAGGAACCCTCTTTCTCCAGAAATCAAGCCTGGGTTCCTTGGCTTAGATCTTGAGCTAAGTCTTAATGGACAGGGGTCAGTTGGGGACCTATAGATTCCAGGAGGCTGGACACATCATTAAACACAGTGGCATACACTGCACCCATGTCTCCAACACAGGGGTACCTGCACACTGGCCTAGCTGGGCACCGAGGACAGACTACTGGGTCCACAGGGACAGGTTCCCTATAATATACAGGTCTGTATAAGCTCCCTGACCGACAGGCAGGCTTCCACACCTCAGTGCCCACCTGTGGACCATGTATGCATAAACTTACCATGGTCCGCTCACCCATTCAGTGCTGCCCCAGTGAAGCCCAACAGGACTCTGTGGGCAACCAGGATATGGAGAAAAGTGGGGAGGGAAGAGAGAACTGGGCTGCATTTAGGCTGTAGCAACTCAAACAGTGTCAGAGCCCCTCCAGCCTGAATGTGCCTTTCCTGAAGTGCAGCCTTTATGCCACTTATTCAGTGTAAAATGACTCACGTTTCTCATCTGTGAAATGGACAATATAATATGTGGCTGGATATCAGTGTGAATTAAATTCACTAACACAGATAAAAGAGACCTCCATGTGAATGAATGTTTTAGTTGATAAATTATAGCAAATAACTAGCAAGACTATCTTATAGTTCATAGCACCCTGTCAGAGAACCTCTTGATTTTAGCATCTTTTTCAAAGACTGAGGATTTCCTAAACCACGAAGTCCAGGTTCTGTTTTGCTTAATGCCCTATTTGTTTTTCCTCTTTTATTCATTCTCTTGGAGTAAGCAACACGAAGGGACTGGGAGTATAATTCATACAGTACAATGCTTGCCTAGCATGCATGAAGCCCTGGCTTCAACCCTCCAGTACCATATAAAACCAAGTGTGATAGGGAATGCCTGCACAATCCTAGCAGTTGGGAAAGTTGAGGCAGATATATCAGGAAGTTCACAGGAGAGCTAGCCTGAACTATGAGAGACTTTGCCTTTTGAAAAAGTCAAACAAAAGCACTGAACAGACCTGCTTCCTCTCTTAGCTGAGAAATCTCAGCTAAACATCAGACTTCATCACTTATGTTCCACACATGACCATAGGACACATCGGCTGAGCTTGTTACAAGGACGCTCCTCCTTGCTCCAATTTAAGGCTCACCACAGTGTCCTATACATGCTCAGTGCTGAATCACTCACCATCACCAGTAGGATGGGATACCAGCTGTTGGCAGCCATGGGTTGGGAAGGCAAAAGAAGGAACCTTTCCAGGTGAGAGAGGATGGGGTGATTGGCTCCACACACAGTCACGGAGGACATAAGCCAAGGAGAACACGTACATAGACTCACAAAGAGAAATAGATGTTGCACAATTACAAGGGGAAAGAAGTGTGTGAGCCAGAGAGAGTCCGGTGGGTGCTATTAAACCCCCAGTCCTGACGTTGGCATTCCCTAGGTCAGCTCGGGAGAGTGAAGATGAGGAGGAAGAGGAGGAAGAGCGGAGACAGCCAGCCAGCAGAGGCTGCACTCTGCAATACCAGCATGCCACCCTGCAGGTCTTCACCCAGTTTCACACTACATCATCCGAGGGCACCGACCAAGTGGTTACCATGCTGGGTCCCGACTGGCTGGTGGAGGTCACTGACCTGGTCAGTGATTTCATGCGGGTGGGTGACCCCCGAGTGGCCCACTTGGTGGACAGCAGCACCCTGGCGGGACTGGAGCCAGGCACCACCCTCTTTAAGGTAGGAAAGGGCTCTTTTCAGGTACAATGCAATAGACCTGGGAATCTGGGTAACTATCAGATAGAGAATTCAGGTGTAACCAGGAACATGACTTCTGAAAGCTACCCCAGTGACTCCCAAGAAACACTTCCCTCTCCCTACCTGAGGTTGCACCTTCCAAGGTCAAGCTCTTTTTCACTTGATGACATTCTCGGCCAAGCCTCAGCAGCCTTCATAACCCTCTGCGTGGAAAGTTGAAACAGGATCTGGATCTGCAGGTGTGGGAAGAAAATTGTGCTGTTGAGTCAGAAGAAGGAACCTCTGGGTGGTCTAAGAATTCAGCTCCCTGACAGTGGGGTGACCAAGTAGAAGTCAGCCAGCTATGAGCTTGTAAATGACTACAGCCTACAGACATACTTTGTTTATAAAACAATTGATCCTGCAGCCCAACACCAGTTCTTATTATCACAGCCCACCTCTCTCATTTGTATCTGCATTTCTGCCTGGCCCCTGGGAGCCCCTGACTCTCTATTGTTCCTACTTATAGACCTATGGGAGAACCAGGATTCCTCTGCTCTCTGGCCCTCCTCCTCATC
The DNA here is from genome assembly GCA_004025045.1 of Sigmodon hispidus. Lineage (NCBI taxonomy): Eukaryota > Metazoa > Chordata > Mammalia > Rodentia > Cricetidae > Sigmodon > Sigmodon hispidus. The sequence continues at coordinate 240,257 of PVIH01000611.1, forward strand.
AGGGCTGGGGGTTCTCCCTGAGTGGGGACCCTGAGCAAGGCAGCTGCTTCCCAGATATCTCCCACTAATATTTATTCTGTCATAGGTTGTGTCCCCCCTGACCGAGGCTGTGCTGGGGGAGACGCTACTGACAGTGACAGAGGAGAAGGTCAGTATCACACAGCTGCAGGCCCAGGTGGTGGCCAGTCTCGCCTTGTCCCTGAGACCCAGCCCTGGGAGCAGCCACACTATCCTGGCCACCACTGCTGCACAGCCCACCCTCAGCTTTGCCAAGCAGGTAACTGAACCCCATCCCCACCCTTGTGAGTATGTCAGATGTGGAATAGGTCCTGGAGACTCCACCCCATCCTGGGCCATCAGTATTCAGATGAAGTCTTTAGATGTACAAAGAGCTCTGCACCTCATCTTCTGTCCTTTACTTGGTTGGGCAGGGTTCCAGTGTCCCCGTTGAGAGTCCTCCACTGGCTTCTCAGAGGGCTCTTTTCCTACCACCCTCCAGCTCTGGATGAGTTTGTAGTATACCAATACCTAGACCACATAGGCATTGGATACAGGACAGAGATGGAAAAATGATGGTGTTTAGGACGTAGGGCTCTCCTGTCCCCAAATCTTAGATCCAGGTCCCTCTCTTCTCTGGACTTCTTTAGCAAAGAGTCAGACAGAGATGTGGGGTTACCTCGGTGCTGATTAGGTAAACCCAGCTGGGTTCTTCAGGTCAAGAAAAGACGGGATCCTCAGGGTGGTAGGTAAGACCTGGAAACCCTGTCTTGTGTTCCCCAATCCCACAGTTCCCCAATCTCCCACTGGACTCTAGAAGTGCCCTTGAGTCCTACTTAGCACCTAGCATTTTGGAGGCCGAGCCAGGCAGAGCTGGTACTGATCAGAGAAGATAGTAAGACTTGCCCTGACTCATATCCCCTCTCCACTTTCAGGAAGCCCTGCTGAGTCTCTGGCTCTCCTACAGTGACGGAACCATAGCTCCACTCTCTTTATACAGTGCCCGGGACTATGGGCTTTTGGTGAGCAGTCTGGATGAGCGGGTGGCCACTGTGACCCAAGACAAGGCTTTCCCACTGGTGGTGGCGGAGGCAGAGGGGTCAGGAGATCTGCTCCGTGCGGAGCTCACCATCTCAGAGAGTTGCCAGAAAACCAAGCGCAAGAGTGTACTGGCCACTACGTCTGTCAGCCTACGAGTACACTTTGGGCGGGATGAGGAGGATCCCACCTATGACTACCCTGGGCCCAGCCAGCCAGGGCCTGGTGGGGGTGAGGACGAGGCCCGAGGAGCTGGTCCACCAGGCACTGCCATCCCCGCTGGTGAGGTCCCTGGATTGGGCACTTCCGGCCCAGTGCCACCCACAGAGGACTACTTACCACTTCCCACGGGCTTCCTGCAGATGCCCCGGGGGCTGACGGACCTAGAAATTGGTATGTATGCACTGCTTGGGGTTTTTTGCCTTGCCATCCTTGTCTTCCTCATCAATTGCATCGTCTTTGTGCTGCGATACCGGCACAAGCGCATCCCTCCCGAAGGCCAGACCAGCATGGACCATTCTCACCATTGGGTGTTCCTGGGCAATGGGCAGCCACTAAGAGTGCAAGGTGAGCTGTCGCCGCCTGCAGGGAGCGCACTGGAAACCGTGCCTGCTTGCTGCCACGGTGATCACCACAGCAGTGGCAGTTCACAGACCAGCGTCCAGAGCCAGGTGCACGGCCGTGGGGATGGCTCCTCTGGGGGCTCTGCCAGAGACCAAACAGAGGACCCTGCTAGCTCGCCCACCTCCAAGCGCAAGAGGGTCAAGTTCACGACCTTTACCACTCTGCCCTCAGAGGAGCTGGCTTATGACTCGGTGCCTGCTGGCGAAGAGGATGAGGAGGACGAAGAGGACCTGGGTTGGGGTTGTCCAGATGTGACCGGAACCACACGGCCCACTCCACCCCCGGACCTGCACAATTACATGCGCAGAATCAAAGACATTGCATAGTGGTGGCCTGGGGTGGCGGGATATCCCCACACATGCGGTGGCCTCGGGCTGGGACTCAGCCTGGACTCCCAGCTCACAGGGACTTGGGGCAGCTGAATGGATTTTATAGTCCCTGCCGCTGCATCTTTGATCTGACCTGTTGTGGCCAGATCCACCTTGACCTTCTACCCCTTGCAGGTGGAAGGCTCCTTCCAAACCCAGCGTGAAGCAGGGCGACAGTTCTGCCCTGTTCACCCTTTCCAAACCTCATTCCATCTTCGACATCCTCACTGCCCCAAGATTGAGGCACCAAGGCCAAACTTGGGGCCAGGTGGGCCCACACTGTGCCCTGCCGTGCCTCTCACGTCCCCAATGGTGCCCCCTGTGCAGGGGACCCATGTGGGGTCTTGTGTCACAGGCTGCACAAAGACTTCTTAAACCAATATTCAGGGATTTCTGTCCTGCAGGGCGGGAAGTGGTGGCTGCCTGCCTTGCTAAGGATCTTGCTGCAGACAAAACATTTGGGTATTGGGGGACAGTGTGATGTCTGCTGGTCTCTAGGGGTCTCCCAAGCCTGGCGCTGACTGCAGAGGGTCCATTGTAAAGTGGGCACATTCCTTTGGCTTCCTCTGCCCTTTAGATTTCATGAGGGCCCAAGTAAGAGAGGTTTTCATATCTCTCTGGCCAAACCATACCCACACAGCAAGCGCAGTGGGTGATGCACAGCCTGTCCCCACAGCAAGGTCAACACACTGCGCCTTAGCCTGGGTTCTGCTCACTCCTGCTCCCCTCCACACCAAAGGGCAGGCAGACACAGCCAGCGTCCCTGAGCTGGAGGAGGCCACCGGGGAGTATTGCAAGGGCCCATTGGGTGGGTGAAGGCAGCTGGGAACTGTTGCTCTGTGCCTTCCTCATCCACCCAGCCTCACCTCTCGGGTTCTACCCACCACTGTGTCAGTTTTTCATAAATAAAAGGAAGGCATCGGCCTGGCTTGGGGATAACAGCTCCCTGCAAGCAGACAGTACGGGGGCTGACTCTGTCTCATCCTTGTATATTTGCCACGTGACCCCTCGGAGCAACACGGGCTACCTAAGGCTGGTGACCTGCTCTTCCTTCCCTATGTGTTATATCTCTTAAGACACTTGGGTACTATGGAAACACCTATGTTGTGTAACTAGAGATCCACTGCCCTGGAAAGGAGGCCTTAAAAACACGGGTCTTCTCCAGGAGCCTTCAGTGATCAACTGAGGAGGAAGGAACTGGCCTCAAGACTGACTGAGGAGAGAGGTTTTGTGAGTGGGAGGGGGAAGAAAGGAGAGGTGTGTGTCTTGGTATACCCTCCAGGGCTTTCTAGTTTCCTTTGTCTTCATAGTAGAAGTCTCTCCTGGCATCCACTATACCAGAAGTATAGTGTTTTCTTATCTGGAGGTGAGATGGGAAAGCCCTGTTGAATGTGAATCTCACTTTGAATGGGCAGAGCCCCTCTGGGCTTGGGAACATTCACAGGGTGCCCCTGGGCCCTGAGAGACCACATCATAGCATAGGCAGGCAGCCAGGCAGGAACGCAGCAACTCAGAAGATCCTGGCAGGGTAGCTGGCTAGCCTAGCCTTGGAGGTTGGAGGGACCTGTGGCAACAGACTGGGGTCACACTAATGGCCAGAACATTTTCTGGAGCACCATAGGAAGTCAGCTTCCATTGCAACCTGTCCCATGACTCAGGCAGGGCTCTGTCTAGTTAGTGTCCATGGTAGTCACTGCAGCTAGCAGAGATCACAAGCTGAGAGCATCTCGGTGAGTGGATGTTTGCCAGATCCAGAGTTTGACTTCTGAGGAAGGCATGAGTCTGAATGGGAAGATGGGAGACTGACATTCCACTTGCTTACCATGCATTTGCCAAAAGAGCTCAGTGGCAAGAGAGAGCCACCCCAAAAGCTGAGCTCAGGGTGGGACTCAAGCTGAAGTCAGGGTTCCTTGTCAGACCCCGTAACATAAACACCTGTGGTATCAGTCTACCTTCCCGATCTCATGGAAGTCTCCATCACTTTTCTAAATCCTTTGTGCCTAATGTTGTGCCTGGAGTTGGTAAGTGCTCAGCAGATGTTTGCTGGCTACATTAAATGCGGATTCAGTGACGGTTCATCATCCTGGGCTTGATTTTGTTTTTCCATACCGGGGACTGAACTGAGGACTTTGCACATGTTAGACACGTCCTCTAGCACTGAGCCAATCACTCACCCTCCTTTTACTTTTGTTTTATGTTTTTTTTTTTAATTGTTTGAGGCACGGTTCCCACTAAGCACTAAGTAGGCCAGAATGACCTTGAGTTCAGTGTGTAGGCTGAGAAGACCTTGAACATGCAAGCCTGCTACCTCAGCTTCCTAAGTAACTCATGTTATAGCCAGCATCCTGGTTAACCGTCTGGGATTTCCTGTACCACCTTTTTTGATATAGGAAGTCATGGGTGTCCAAAGCATCCCCCTTAGAGTTCCCAGGGAGAGAGAGAAGGAGGACACAGATGCATCCTCAGAAAGAATATTCCAGAGCTGTAGGTAAAAAGTCACTAATGTTAAACTTAACACATGAATTTTCTACTGCTTGTTGGATTCTGCCAGATGTCTGAGCTGTAATGTGGACCCCACTGCCACCTGAGACAGCCATAAAGTTTGCCTTGGGTGGATAAAGGAGGAGGTGAAGGAAGAGGACAGTGAACACATTCCCAGTGGGTATGGAGTTCCAGGATGCTCCTTAACACTGCAGTCATGTCTCTGCCCCTGCTGGCCCTAGGGCATTGACAGTAAGGAAACAAGAGTTTATATGACAGGATTGGGGGTGGAGTGGGTAGAAGGATCCTGTAAGGCTCCGTGGGTTAGAGCATCCCGATCCCACATGAGGTTTAGATGTTTTCTTCTGCTGGATGAAGGAAGGGTGGTAGGGTGACCAGACCATGAGGCAATAGCTGCGACAGACAGAATACAGTCCAGAGTCGGGCAAGAAGAACAGAACGAGTGCAGAAGCAGGAACTGCCAGCAGCTTCACCCCATCTAGAGACACTGGGAAGAAGAATGAGCAACTGCTTGGCTGTAGAGCCCTCAGTCTCCCATCTCCCCAGAGGTGAGGATGCTGCAGGCAGCCACTGTCTTGGCCCACACTGTTGCCAGCCAAGACACTAGAGCCCACAACGGAAGCAAAGCAGGCATAAGCCACTCAGCAGGCTTTGGAACTGAGCTCCCGAGCTGTTCCTGCCATCCTGTCCTGTAATTTGTGACCCTTTCTCCCCATCCCTCACACTGTTCACACTGGAGAGCTCAGAAGCAATCACTAGAAACCACTACGCATGACCCTGGAAAAATTCAAACGGGAGCAGGCTTAACAGGAATGAGGCAAGGACCTTACATTAACAGTTGCTCTGGAACAACCCAGGCCCTGAACTCTCCCCCACTTTAAAAAAAAAAAAAAAAAAAAAAGAAAGCTATCTTCAATCCCAAAATGAATGGAGACACTGTGTGCAGAGTAGTTATTGACAGAAGGAGACTTTAAGAATGTTGGTGAGCTGGGCCCAGGAATCAGCTCACTAGCAAAATAGGATTAATATGTGCCAGGTACTCTGCAAACCATAGATACTTCTAGAGGCAAGGCGATTGGTCTGGGAGCCAAATGGAGAAACTACAATGCATTTAAAAGAAATGGAGAGGTCAAAATTGTAAAGGGGACAAATTTCCCAAGGCAAGGTGTCAGGAACTGCTCAACTGTGCATGTGTCGTGAACTTCAGCTAATATATGATCATCTCTGGTCTCTCATTGTTCCATTTGTGAAAACACAGATATCTAGCGGTATCCATTGGCCTTTCTGAAGTGGCTCATGGGTCCAGCACTCAGATTTCTACCATGAGGAATGGGAGAGTAGAGATCTCTACTCCTGAACCATGGGTGAGGATGTAGAAAGGGAAGGGCATTTGCTCAAGGTCTGCAGCTCAGATGTGATCAGGGGAGAGCTTTGGAAACCACCCCCCGCCGCCATAGGCAGCTGAGAGCATTATAGGTACAGTGGTTCAGAACCCCTCCCTCAAAGGCAGCTGATGGCATTGTGGTTAAAGCTGAAGAAGACTGCAGTGGAGTTGGTGGGGGGTGGTGTGAGGGAATAAGGACACTTAAGTGCTCATTAGTGGAAGAAAGCTACTGACCTCGTATCAAACACAGGTAGGAGATAAGTGTCTGGAATCACTGTCTGAGTGACATACTCTCTCCTAGGACCCCCAGTCTCAGCTGGCTGTCATATCCAGCAGCCGCACAACCCTCAGATCAGAATGCCCCATCAGAGAGCTGGTGGCACAGCATAGATGCCAGTCCAGGTAGCTGAGGGTGCTCCTGTACTTGCCCTTTGCTTAGGGCACTGGGTCAAGGCAAGAGAACCTGGGTGTTGAAGGCCAAGGCATTCCCTAGGACCAAATGGTGCAGAGTGTTTATTAGACCTTGTCACATCTCCCATCGGTGCAAGCATGGAGGACACAGGGTAAGAAATTGTCACTGGCACTTCCTGAGAGTTCACTACCTGCTCACTGTGTTAGAGCTAACATTTTACTGACTCTTTCCAGCAGCCAGGTCAGCTAGGTACTATTATACCCATCTTAGAGATGACCCAACTGAGGCTGGGAGAATTTACATCACTGGCCTCCTGGACAGAGACTGTGATTTTTTGGTAATCACAGTAATTTTGTGGTAATTTTGACAGAGGCCAGAGTGTTGAACTGAAGTCCTTGGGTGTGATGGTAATCCTTACTTCTCTGATATATGTGTGCCTATGAGACTGGTGCTGCTCAAATGTGCAAAGAGACAAGTCTCTCCCCTAAACTCCTGGGCCCAGATGTTCCTCTAGTGCCTTTGGTGGTCCTCAGTCCCCAAGGTTTGGAGTTCAGGTCCCACACACCACTGCCTCCTTTTTCTCCAACCCAATGAAATGGCTTCTTGCCCTCAGAGAATTCAAAGAGGTGCATGGAGATGGCTGTGCATACTCCATACCCAGGGCAAAGGAAGAGAGCAAATACAGACGGCAGGCAGTCAATACAGAAGGGCAGCCTGAAGCAGGGGAGACAGTGTTGGTTGGCTACAGATGGCTAAAATGCCATTCTAGAGACTTAAAGAGGAGGCTATGGCCCATCCCTTCTGAAGGAGGAGCCAATGAAAAGAAGAAGGTACAGGAAGAGGACCCCTTAGGAGGAGACTTGAAATGGGTCAGGTACCTGGTTTAATTATCCTGAGCATCCCGTCTCCGGCCAACCTCTGAGAAATAGGATGCCCCCTGAGGCTCTTCCTGCTAGGTACCACCATTCTCCTATTTTTAAAAAATGTTCTCAATGGGCTTCCTGAAGATTAGCTGGGCAGGGGCTCTGGGGCTAGTTCCATAGGAAGGATCTTCCAGCCAGAGAGACTGGAGACAGGACAGAGAAAGGAGAGTGAGCCAGTCCACTTCTTAATAAAAGGAGACAGACAGCTCATCCTCTACCTTGAAAGTTGACTGACTCCTTCTGACAAATCCCACCCATCAAGAAGCCTAGAAGGCAAAGGATGAGGGGGCGGGTCAAAATCTCCACCTTTACTCTTTGTCTCGGCTCCCCCTGTATATTTAGCGGTCACACCCCCTCCTGGGAAGACTCCACTCTACAAGAGATAGAATGTGGAGGAGATCTAGAATACCATTCTCACTCTCTACCCTCTGCCCACAGACACACTTGCGTAGTAGTGAAATGGTTCTTCCCTCATAGCCTCCAGGTCCAAGTGCAAATTGTCCTCTGTGGAGCTGGCCGTGGAGTGGGTGAGGGTGAAGCTTTGACTGTCTTCCAGGGGCTGGAGAGAGGAGGGCATTCCAGCAATGTTCCACCAATGCCAGACTCTCAAAAAAAACTCCACTTTGAAGCCACTGGACTAGGTGATTAATCTGTAGCCTTTGACAGAAGCCCCAGACACGGGGCTGCTAGTCAACAGAGCACTAGCCAAAGTTGCAGGTATGCAAACAGGTGCCTCATGCATCCACAAGTGCACAGACTGGCACGTGTGCACACACCACTCATATGCTCTTGTGATACTGTGTGACTTTTCTTAGGGTGATGTGAACAAGAATCTAGCCACCCCAAACAAGGCACCAACAACAGACATGGGAATCCATTTCATCCAAGTCCAGCTCGGTGAGCCAGTGAGTTCACTGAGCTTGCTTACAGGAGCATGGGTTGTTCAAAGGCAACTGTGTCACTGAAAAGGCCACCCCAGTATGAGTGACAAACTCTCAGAAGTGCCATTTCTAGAGCTTTCTGCAGACCTCAGTAGGCAAAAGAGTTTGATCTCACTTGCTCCAGTTACTCTTTCCATTACCCTGGGGTGGAGCCCTGAGGCCCTTGTAACCCTCAGAGTTTTAAAACCTTCTAAGTTGCTTGAGATTCTCTCTTTCTTTCAGGAGAAATATTTTAATATTTCAGAAATGACTCTCTGTGCACATCCTTCATGCATGCATACAAGCCTCTTGGGATTTCCTCTACAGGCTCCACTTATGCAACTCATATATTCCAGCACACGCCTCACATGCACCCATGCACACACTTCATAATTGCGCATGCACATAGAGGCAACTGGAACCTCACAGCACCCATGCAGTACTAAGAGCCCCACTTCATCAGGGTTTAGCTGACGCTGAGAAGGTACAGGTCACAGGAATGGCCACTAGGGCTGTAAGTGCGGCCGAGGCCTAATGGAGGAGGTAGAGTGGAAGAGGCAGCATTTGAAGTTCCAGTGCTCCTGAGGTTCCTCTCTGGACAGGGACTGCAGCCCATCTGTATAAATAACCTTTAGAGGCCCCAGTGTGTGCTGAGTTTGTGGAAGCAGCCCATACTTACAGCAGTAAATAAAAGCTCTCCCAGCATTCAGAAGACTGCCATTCACATGCAAGCCATCACTGAGTTAATTACAAAGATTCTTATCTGATCATTAAAGTGACTAGAGGGCCCTCTATTTGGAAACATTGCAGTTACAGGGACTGTGTTATTAACTCTAATGAAATGATTCACTCAGGGCTGGTGCCTGGTGAGGTGGAACCAGGGGACAGAAGCTTTCCTTTAGGGTGTCTGGCCCGTTGTACAGCAGTCAGAAAGGATTCTGGGAGGAGCCCTGGATAAGACTGGCAGAAGAAATGGCTACCAGCTGGTGTGGCTCAATTCACTGGTCAGTGGAAGGAACATGGCTGATTCTTCTCTGAGCTTTGGATCCCTGTCCATGAAACAGGGATAAAATAGCCATCTCAGAGGGTGCTTGTGGGAATTAAATGAGTCATTTACTGTGCCGGGATAACAGAGATTGGCTTAACCTGTGGACCACTTCAGCAAACATGAACTATTATTTTATGATCTTTCAAAGAAAGATGCATTTCTAAAGTGAGGTGACATAAGGGTCTAGTCTCAACATCCATCTAATGCTACTGATTTTTCCTCCTTGGCATTTAGAGACAGTCTTACTTCTTGACCTGTGTCATTTCTCGGGGAACTTGAACAGTTCCGTGAAGACTTTGGAAGTCTCTAAAAGAGACACTGATATTTTACTTTACTATACAGAGGTGGGGGTATGGTGTGTGTATGTGTGTGTGTGTGTCTGTGTGTGTGTGTCTGTGTGTTGTGTCTGTGTCTGTCTGTGTGTGTAATGAATATTATAGGTAAAAGAGGGTTCTTGTGAGTTGGTGTAACGTCTACTTTCAAAGCATTTTTTGACATTTACTGACCCTTACCCTGGGCTCCCCAACCCCTAGGAGAGCTCTAAAATAAGGGGACCAAACTCAGAATAGAGACAGTCTATCAGTCTTCCTAGCCCAGGTTATCTCACAGCGAACAAGGTGCTTTTGGAGGACAGGTCTAGGACATTGGATCTGGTTCCTCTGATACAACAGGCTGACTGCTGTTTACTATGCAGGACCACACTCAGCTCCCATCCCTCCCCCCACCCCAGCACAGGGCTCTAAGAGCACTGATGCCTATCTGCAGAGTGAGGTAGGAGATGCAGATAAGGCCAAGCCCAAGCCAGGGAGCTTCTCTCTTTCTGGTTTTTCTCTGGCCCACATTCACAGGCTGGTGAGGTCACAGCTTGATGACTGGTTGCCATCTCTTCCAGCTCCATCCTCTGTCCTCTTCCTCTTCCAAAGCCTGCATCTTAGTCCTCCTGAGAGGCCTTTCCGGGGGGACAAAGCTATGGCACAAGAGAAGAGCAGTGGCATCAGGAGCCCAAAGCCCTGGGGTTGGTAGGTATTGGGGGGGCAGTCTTCTCTTAAAACAGGGCATGACGAGGGAGTATGTGCTACCCACAAACCCTTTCTCCTGGGGATGAGCCTCCTGGTGGTCTCTCTTCTCTTAAAACAGGGCATGACGAGGGAGTATGTGCTACCCACAAACCCTTTCTCCTGGGGATGAGCCTCCTGGTGGTCTTTGGATCCTAACCATAGATGTGCACCAGGCTCCTAGGTATCTGAGACAGTTCAGGAAGCTGTCTTCTGCTTGTCTCTTCCAGATCCAGATGACGCCATGAACCCAGTTTCTGTTGAACTGTTCTAGGGCCCTGGAAACCTACTAGGAAAGTGGTGACCACCTCTGCCCATTGTTGCACTTCAGAGGCCTTTCTTGGTTCCTTTACCAAGACCTCCACGTGACTCACCCTCCAGCAGACCTAGGGTCCTTCACCATACCTGGCACCACCTGGCCTTCTATTTAGTTAATGATCTATCTGTCCATCCCAACCCTGGAGCGCAACTATCTGAAGGCACTGGTCTTATTTCCTCAATGCTGTATCCTACATCTGGCTGGGAGCCTGGGACAGAGGAGGCACGTCCTATATGTGCTATGGACAAGGTCACACTGGGCTAACTGGGGTTGGGGACCAGTGACGAAGCCCTACTTTTTCACATGCATACCCAGGGAGAGGGTCATCATAGAATCAGCTCTACCTTTAGCCAGGCTGAACATCAGGGAGCATTCCCCCTCACTGGGTTTAATGGGAACACAACATAGTACATCTTAGGTCCCACACTCCTCCACTATGGAGACCCCATAGCCTTGGGTCTATGCTTGCAGACATGCTCAGGCCAAGGACAGTCAGTAGGAGTCTGGAATCCCAGTGATGGTCATCCCTAGGGGAAACCGGAGAAGGTGATACAGAAGTGAGGGTTCATGTACAGGGGCTCCAACACTGTCAGAGCATCTGGAAGAGAGGCGGGCCCAGGGGATGAGCTTAAGAAGTCCACAACCTCCCTAAATCGTGTGTAAAGGAAGTATAGTATTCACATGTGGACTCTGTTTCTTTCTCAGAGTGGCTCAGACTGCACAAAGATGAGCTTGGGGTAGGGGTGGCAGCATTTAAATCCCATCCCTTTTTGTCACTTCTTCTCAGCTCCAGGCCTGAGCAGGCACTCCTCTGAAGTCACACCAGAAGGGAACCTCTTTTAAGAGTAAATAAGGCCACTCTCTCATCTCAGATCGGAATAGAAGCTGTAACCCAAATGAAATCAAACCTGCAGCCTTAACTAACTCACAATGCACTCCAGATAAAATGAAATGTGGAGTGCAGAGCTGAGAGTCTGTGGGAGACTCTGTACTTATGACGCTTTTCTGATTGAAGGGCACGCACTCTTAGCTCCCCTCTTCTAGAGGTCTATGCAGGTTTGAAGGACTCTGGTAGGCACTTCTCTGGCCTAAGGACTTGATCTCCTGGCCCCCTATAATGCAGTCACTAGGTGGTCATCTTGGCAGTAGAGGACACTAATGGAACTCTAGGCTGAGAAATAGTTGGTAAAGTGCTTGTATTGTGAGGTTCTGAGTTCTATCCCCATGAAAATAAATTTAAAAAACTAAGGTCAGGCATGGTGGCATAAATTTGAAATCTCAGCACTGGGAGAGAGAAACTGATCCCTGGGTCTCACTGGCCAGCTAAACTAACCTACTTGGTGAGATCCAGGCAAATGAGAGACTCTAGCTCAAAAATAAACAAGGTAGACAGAAATGACAGCATAGGTTGTCCTACAGTCAAGCACCTGCATACACATCAACACACACACACACACACACACACACACACACACACACACACACACACACACACACACACACTCCTGTCCTGACTGGCTCAGAGTTACTCACAACCTGTACATCTGTCTTCCGTAAAAATTAACTTAACCTGCTGTGTTTTGTTGAGCAAGGGTCTTTCTATGTATCTGAAGCCAACCTCATTGTTCAGGCTGTTTCAAATTCTCTACTCTCCTGCCTCATTTCCAGCATGCTGGGATTGTAGGCACAAGCCACACATCCTGGTCCATAGCTAAACCCTTTCTCCAGCAGCCCTGCCCGGAGATGAGAATTAGGAAGGAATACACCTAAGGGTCATGAAGGCAGGAAAGGCATTGATAAGGCTCAGACTTTCTGTATATAGCATGCAGCAGAAGGAAAGACTCACATCCTAGAGGGGAAAATAAATAGAGGCAGAAAAAGGCCTGGGGAGTTTCAGAAGGGAAAAAAAAAAAAAAAAAAAAAAAAAACAGAGTGAGCAAACCAGAGTCACAGAGTCACAGAAGCCAGATACAGGCCAGGCCAGCAAAGTCCAAGCCTTTAGATTATATTCCGACCCAGTGTGTGCCAGCAGAGGCTGTTACACACAACCAAACAGTGGGATTGGGGACTGGGCTGGATTAGAAACCAGGCCACACTAGTATTAACTGAGCACAGGAACAGAGCAGAAGGGCAGAGGTTTCTTTCAAGATTCCCAGCCCCCTGTTTCAATGTTTTACTCTTTGGAAGGTTCTCTAAGGGCTAGGATTGTGTCACCAAGCAGGAAGAAAGGACTTTGAGACATGATTCTGACATTTGTTGCTCATCACTTTGAATCTGTATTACAGTCACTCAATCTATAAAACAGGGCTGATTTTCCCTTTTTTCCTCAAATGATTATGGAGGACAGGCTCAGACATAGTAAATGCTTCCTAAATGGGACCATCAGTGTCCTGCCTTTAAATGTTCCACACACTATTAGTCTTGAATAAGCAATGAAAAGATCCATTCCGGCAGTGGAAAAAAACAAGACCCTGAGCCTGGAGTGAATGGTCCACAGTGCTCATGTTTGTAATATAATGAAGCAGGGGTTCAAAGTTAGGGCTCCCAACCACTATCCTTTGCAGACCTGGCTTTCAAGAAGTCAATGAATGCTCCCTTCACTATGCTGTCTACAGAGGTGAGCAGGGCTGGATCGTTGCCATCCCTCCAAATCTGCCAGACTCAGCTTCACCTATCCTTTGTTGGAAGAGCTCTTTGCAAAATTATCATGGCTATCCCAGCCTATGCAGGCAGTCAGCAAGGATGGAGGAGGGCCACAGCAGCAGAGAGAGATGCTAAATGTTCTCCAGTATGTCCCCTGGGCCTCAGTACAGGGCTGAGGGATGGGCCTGTGCTCTGTCAGTGGCCCCAGTCTGCGATGGATGTGCAACCTGGTAAGATGGTGTCGGCAACACTTGGCGAGATTCATTTTCCCCGCTGCTATGGGAGAAAAATGGGGCCTGTGAGCCATCCATCTGCTCGGCGTAAAGTGGTGAACAGGAGAGCAGCCTTGCAGAGAGAAGTCCAGCCAGCCCAGCTCAGCAGTCTCAGAGCAGCAGGGAGGTGGGAGGCAGCACAGGACTCATTTCCCTGGCTTCCAGGGGTGGACAAGACTCAGTGGACTAGCATGTAAGATGCTCAGTGAAGCTGCCTCCACCTTCAGGAGCTAAATGTTAGAAAGCCACAGTCCAAGGTTCATATTATAATCTTTTTCACCTCTGAGAAGATGCTGGGTGGAGAAAGTGTTCTCAAAGCCTGGCCTTTCTGTCCCACTTACAGAAGGAAACACACACACACACACACACACACACACACACACACACACACACACACACATGCTTAACAGCATTCCTGGAATCCTGTTGGAGTGTTATATAAGCACTTCATCCATGAATCTTTTATTCTCTTACAGTTACACTTCCCCGTGTTCCCAGTATCTACTTTACAACTGAATTCTGCTTTGGGCTGTGGAATAGCTTATTTCACTCCAGCCATATCATTTCCTTTTATATTTTCTTGGATTTATTTTTAATTTTGTGTGTGCTTGTGTGTTAGTGTGTTGCATGTATATAGGTAGCCTTGGAGGCCAAAAGAGGGTTCTCTGAGTTATGGGTGGCTGTGAGCTAGGGACCAAACATAGATCCTCCGAAGGAGTAGCAAGCACACTTAACCATGGAGCTATCTCGTCAGTCCCTAGCCACACTGAACTCCCATTCCCTCCATATCACAAATAGGGAGGCACCCAGTGCAATTAGACTGGGCCGGAACATGTCTAAAAACAAAGCTCCCTATTTCCCTACCACCAACTACTAACTCCTGGCAGGTACTGTGAAATACACACGTCATGCGCATTGTGTTTCAGGAAAGTGACTAAGTCACAGGTGTTCCTCCATCTACAGTATTGTTATGACCTGTTAAGCCTGTCATAAGCTGAAAGATCAAAAAATGAAAATGCATTTAATCCACCAAATGTAATGCCTCAGCACACCATGCAGGGTATCTCATGACTAACTGGGAGCCTTGGCCCACTGCTTCTGTCCAGCATCTTGAAAATTTGTTCCACTTCATGTTTCTGGGCTGAGAAAAGATTAAAATTCAAAGTATAGTTTCAGGTTGAGGTTGTAGCTCAGTTGATACTTGCCTAGTATGTACAAGGCCTGCTGGATTGGTTCCCCAGACCTTAGAAGTCAGGTGCGTAGCACATTCCTGTAGTCTGAGTACTTAGAAGGTAAGGCAGGAGGATGAGGAGCCAAGGCCAGCCTCAGCTATAGAGCAGATTCAAGGCTAACCCAAGAGATGTGCAAATCTGTTTCAAAAAAGACAGAGGCAGAGACAGAGAAAGAAAGGAGGGGAAAGGAAAGTGCCTTTCTTCCTTTTTTTTTTTTTAAAAAAAAAGCTTTATTTATTTATTTGCCTTGGTGTTTGCCTGGAACTAGCAACAGACAGTTGTTAGCTACCACGTGGGTGCTGGGAATCAAACCCGGGTCCTCTGGAAGAGCAGACGGTGCTCTTAACCACTGAGCCATCTCTCCAGCCCCCGGAAAGTGCCTTTCTAATAGATCTGTACCTCATCTACACCATCAAGAAATCAAAACACTGAACATGAAACCACCAGAAGTAACGGACTATCTATAGAGACCAAGTGAGGTTTGACTCATCCAAAGTCAACACTGCAAGTTTAGCGTAAAGTCCTTTCTTGTCTCCTTGTCACAGTTCTAGAATTGAGTAGCCCTTGGAACCAGAGCAGGTTTAAAGAACACCAACTGCATAAGGTCAGGAAGAATTTAGGAGCAGAAAGTAGAAGTAAGCACAGAAATAGAAGAGATAAAAGCTTAATTGGTGTGACGTTAGCCTGGCTTGAATTGGCTGACTCCCAGCTAGCCTTCCAGCAGTAACTGCCCTATCAACTGCTGCAATTGACCAAGACCTGGCTGTGTGTCACATGACTGCACTCTGAAGTTCATTAGCTTGGTTTAGTCTGAGCAGCTCCATATTGGTTTGGTCTATTGGGCCAGTACAAGAGCTTGGTACAAATCAGTGGTCTCCAACAAATTGCATTTGCCAATCCCTTCCTCTGGCTTTCCCCATTGCTGGCTGTCCTCCCCACCATCTCTCCCCCTTAGAAGACTTCTCAAATCCTTGCCACTAGCCCTTCCCATGGGTGAACTAGAATTACCTGCACACTACCTCATCTGGCTTTACAGATGTTCAAGGACATCCCAATTCATGCCCTCATGCTTGAGGTATAAAAACTTTACTTAGTCATCTTCTTGAAGCTCCAGCACCAGCATGAGGCTCCTGCTGTCTCCTTTGTCACCCACAGAGTCAAAATTTACCCGACACTCTTTCTGTCTCCCACTCATGCGCTCACCAGAACATCCATGCCTCCTACCTGAATGGCTTCCCACCGCTGCAGTTTCTTTCTAGCCTGTTTCTGATCTGATCCCACCATTTCCACGGGGACTGAAATGTTTGCCAGCTTAGGGACAGGATTCCTGCACAGCTCTGGGCTTGCTTCCTCAAACATAAGGCTAACTCTGCAGACTCTGGGGAACAGGAAGAACAATCCTATATGGTACTTGTTCTGTATTAATTTCCTGTGAATTAAAACATTCCCTCCTGGAGGAAAGGGGGGGGAGGGTCACAAGAACCATAAGCTAATGAAACCTATAGGATTCCTAAGGCCTCTCTTCAGAGATACATAAGCAAAGAACATTTTCTTGGGGAGGTGGTGCTCTACCACAGAGCTGCCTAAAAGTTGGGCAGGGAACAAGTTTCATCAGTCCTTATTCAGGCTCACTGAAAACCTCCAGAGGGACTTCCTTAACGCTCCACAGGGGCCACATTCACATTCCCTACAGTGATGGTTCTCAGCCTTAAATGCTGCGACCCTTTAATACAGTTCCTCATGCTGTGGTGTCCCACCTCCACCATGAAAATCATTGTCACTGTTACTTTATAACTCTAATGTTCCTACTGTTATAAATCGTAATGGACATATCAGATATGCATATCACATATCTAATATTTGACCCCTGTGAAAAGGTCACTCCCCCCTAAAAAATAGTGACCTACAGATTCTTAAGAACTGTTCCAGGGGGGCTAGAGAGATGGCTCAGAGGTTAAGAGTACTGACTGTTCTTCTGAAGGTTCTGAGACTTGAATTCCCAGCAACCACATGGTGGCTCACAACCATCTATGATGACATCTGGTACCCTCTTCTGTATACTGTATACATAATAAATAAATCCTTAAAAAAAGAACTGTTCCAGATTATGTGTTCCAGGAGTGGCCAAGTGGGGAAATCAACTGGTCTTTCCCTATGTCCTGAATGCTACTCCCAGCATCACTGAAAAGTGGAGGGACTTCTCTGTCATCCCTCAGCCGGGGTGTTAGTGGAACCAGCAGCAGGACCATTACTTATTGAGCCAATCTCTTGCTCTGATGCTGACCGCCCCCCCACCCCCGTTCTCTCCTCCAGAGAACAAAATTAAAAGAGATTTGTCCTCTAGCAGTGACAGCTCAGCTTGCTCCTGCTCCAGATCAGCAGCCTTCCTGAGCTGTGGCTCAGGCTCTCTCTACAGGAACAGCCAGTGGGAGTCATTTGTCCCTGGCCTCAGTGGGTCGTCCAGTTCCCAGCAACCCTTCCCTGCCTGCCCTCCCCACTCACTTCCCCGGTCCTGCTTTCTCTGGGGACATTTTACAGGGATTCAATTGAAAATTTCAGTGACATTACTCTCCCCCAATTTTAAGGTTCTCAGCCTGAGCATGAGACTCATTTGTTCCCATTTTCATTCAACAAGTAGCTCCATTTATCTCCTCTATGTTGAGGCCTCTAGACCGTTCCAGGCTGAATGATGGAGCCTTACTTGGTAGCCTGAGATTGAATACATTCCTAAAGCTGCTGCCCTCAGGGAAAAGGGCAGCTGCTGGTCTTTCTGCACTGCCCCAGGGCAGCAATAAGCTATAGAAGAGACAGGCTCTTTAAATTAATGTCTTCCCATCCCTGGATATGGCACACTGTGTGAGCCAAAAAGAACTTACTATGGCTACAGTCTCTGGTGTCACCATGTGCCAAATACAGGGTGCTAACCAAGAATTAGGTAGCTAAGGGAGGGCACAGATACACAAACAAAATTGCCGCTGTAACCATGGATACATTGTAAGCATCTCCCTCCTAGCACGACACTCCCTACATCCACACTGTCCACAGATGGGCTGAGCTCCCCTTGGCCTTCTGCCCATTCCCATCACCATCCAGGGCACTGGGACCAGAGGAAATCAAGACTCCGTACCAGCTGTTCTCCTTAAGAGGAGAGTAGAGGATTGTGGGAAATTCTCTTTTGGCTTTTTTCATCTTCCTATAGATAATGAAGGGCTAGCAACAGGGTAAAGAGAAAATGAACCATTCTAGTAACCACTTGCTCCCTTTGCCCTCATTAGTGAGAAACTATTGCTGAACGGCGTCAACACTGTTAGTCTTGATTGCCAACTTGACTGTATCTGCAGCAACGGAAACATGAGCTGTTGGGCATCCCTATGAGGGGTTTTCTTGATCTGATTATTTAAAGACTCCCCCAAATGTGGGTGGCATCTTCTGGCAGTAGTCCACCTTCTGGATGCAAAAGAAGAAAGCTTTGCTTTTTGCCTGCTTGCCTTCATGTTCACCATCAAGTTCATCTACCCTGATGCTGCAGCGTTTCCTCACTGGTAATAAAATCAGCTTCTTCGGTATTCCCAGAATAGCTCCAGGAACCTTCGAGGCCTTCAATGCCAGCCTGAGATTGCTAAGACATCCAGCCTCATAGCCTGAGCAACTATTCTCTGAATCTCGGCCTCTCTGACATGAGATAGCCATTGTTGGCTACCCAGACTACATCTGGTAAAGCAATCTAGTAAATCACTCTTTATGTTTTGCTTCTTTCTAGAACTTAGACCGACACAGATCAGCTTCTGTATTAGTTATTTTCCTATTGCTGTGATAAACACCATGACCACAAAGGATTTGTGGAAGAGTTGATTGGCTGTGGTTCCAGAGGGACAGCGCATTATTGCAGGTAGACACGGCAGCAAGCCGCACATAAGACAGCATGAGGAAGAAGCTGAGACGTCACATCTTAGATAATAAACTCAAAGCAGAGAACAAACTGGAAGTGGGGCAAGGCTATGGACGCTTGAAGCCTTGTGGTACCTCCTCCAGCAGGGCTGCATCATGTCCCCAAACAGTGTCATTGGCTAGAGGCCTCATGTTGGAATACCTGAACCTATGGAGAATAGTTTCATCCAAATAAGCACAGAGACAGACTCATTACAGACAGTGACTAAAGCTTTCCAGCAAAATTCACAGCCCTGCAAGGAAACCTTGGCAGCTCCTTCTCAGGCTTTCCCAGCAACTGCAGCAGAAGTAAGTGCTTGGTCATGGCCCATGTACAGAAAGCCTCATCTCAAAGAGTCCCCCTAAGAATCACTAACACCCAGGATTCAGGGGCCCCTCGCTAAGGTCAGTAGATTTTTAAAGGACCAGCTAATATGTCACATGGTCTCTATTAAAATCTCTCTATTCTTTCAGGGTAAAAACATCCTTACACAGCACTGGGAGTATTCTTCAGTAGGCCTTTGTTTGTAAAGAGGCAGTCATCTGCTGAAATGCATACATACACATAAGTACATGAAGCACACACACACACACACACACACACACACACACACACACCACACACATACACCTTCAATAATGATATAATCCAGTATACTAAGTATTTGCTCTCATGATTCACATTGCTCATATTTCAGGGTTTGATTCTTCTCAATCTTTCGGTCTGGGTTCTTAAAGACAAGACCTCTGAGTTCAAATGCAGAGAAAAAAAAAAAAAAAAAAGCTGCCGGGACCTGCTGGTGGTGATAGCAGCTCCACTCCAGCATGTGGAAGGTCTGAGTTGAAGAAACCCAGAGGCAACACTGAAGAGTAATGAATTGGTTTTTCAAATGCTTGCTTGCTGATAGCAGGGATGCAATCCAGTCTTGAGGAAACAAAGCATCATTTTCAAGTAATGCCAAGTGTCCATTTTCTGGCTGTCTTCCTGCTCTAGTAAGTGGTTCTGGAAGTATTCACAGGTTATCAGATTATTATTTGTAGCACTGCTCCCCTTGACATAGCAGCCAAGGAACATTTTGCAGCATTAGCAAGTCATATATCATATGGGATGTGCATAGGTCTATAGGTGTAGATGTAGAAAACATGATTTACTACAGTAACCAAAAATCCTATTTTCAGTGCAAGAGTTATAAACATTGTTATCTTACTAAAATACTTAATATTTAAAAGTCTTTAAATATTTTAAATAAAATTCCAGCTGTATATAAATGATTTTATTTAGTTGGCTTATATTAATTTCCTATAATATAAATTATGCCTTTTAATTTTAATAATTAATTTTTAATTCTATTGTGAAATTGTATGTGAGAGTTCTGATCTTTTTTAGCATTACTTTAACTTAAGTGCTTAATAAGACCATGTTCAAATTTTAGACACAGGATAAATGGTGTTTTATTTTCTTATACTTTGTCTGAGGGACCCAATATTACTGTCTATATATGGATCATAAAGAACTTGAAATATGTCTAATTTGCATTGAGATGTGCTGTAAATATAAAGTGTGTAACGTATTCAGGAAATCTTTTGCTTTAAAAAGACATTCAGGCTGGAGAGATGGCTCAGCAATTAAGAAAGCATGCTGTTCTTGCAAAGGACCAGAGTTCAGCTCCCAGCACCCAATACTGTGTCTTATGGTAGCTTGCAACTCCAGCTCCAGGGCATCAGACATCCTCTTCTGGCTCCCCTGGGTACCAGTTCTTAACCACATATAGACATGCACAAATAAAAATACATCTTTAAAAGTACTAGGGTTTTTATATTGGGACTGTGGTGATGGCTCATTATATATTTGTTATACAGGAAGGAGGACCTAAATCCAAATATTCAGAGCTCATATAAAGCCGGATGTGATAGCATGTGTCTGTAATTCTCATAAAGATAAAAAATACAGACAGGAAAATCTATGGAAGTTTCCAGCCACCTAGCCTGGCATACATTGAACAGAAAAGCCCTCCACAAACAAGGTGGAAGATAAGCACAGGCATCCAACATTATCCTCAGAACTACACACTCACCTGTTCTTTCTCACACACATACAAGATGATAATGAGCTTCTTATTGGCCGGGCACAGTGGTACATCCCTGTGATCCTAGCACTTAGGAGGTAAAGACAGGGGGATCCAGAGTTAGGAGTCATTCTGAGCTCTATAGTAAGTTCCAAACCAGTCTGGGGGACACAGAGCCTAATCTCAAAATAATAATGATAACAATAGTAATCTTTGAGCTGATTACCTGCAGAAATGACATTTCAGACTTTCCGATTGACTGGGGATGTTGTTAAAACTAATTCAGGTGTTCCTTTTGACTATTTCAACTTGACAACTAGCTTCTTTTGTGACAGACCACCCCCCACCCACGCAAGAAGCATACTTTACAATGAATGATCATAAACTGTTAGTGCAACACAAAGTATATCAAAACCCCAATTTTAATTACAGACTTGGTGACTTTGCAAGAAAAATAAATTGTCATGGGGTCAGTATGTCATCTCTAAGCAGTGCACATGATTAGCAGCAGTTCATGTGATTCCCAGAAATAACTAGTTTTAAATTTCTCACGATTCTAATGTCATTAGGCTTGGGTGTGTGAGAGGTTTGATTTGCATGCAATAAAATGTTCTCATTCTAAATTGTTGGATGAGTCTGGACGAGTGCAAACACACTCTACAGCACCCCAGTTTAGATATGAATACTCCATCAGCTCAGACTACTCCCCCCATAATCCTTTGCAGCTAAACTGAACTTCTAGAGGCAACTAACTTTTCTGGTATTTTCCATTGTTATTGAAGGATTTGGGTTTTTATTTGTTTCTCTGTAATATGAGCACCTGAACCTAAAGTGTCAAGAGTACTAGGAAAGAAATCTATTGTTCTGCTATATCCCCAGACGTCTTTTACTTTTGTATTACCTTTTTTTTGATACAGGATTTCTCTATATAGCCCTGGAACTCACTCTGTAGACCAGGCTAGCCTTAGACTCAGAGATATGCCTGCCTCTGCCTCCCGAGTGCTGGGATCAAATGTGAGGGATCAGAAGTGTGTGCCACCACTGCCCGGCTTCCAGTCCTTTTCTTATTTTCTATTTTAAGAAAGGGTTTTCCCAAGCTGGCCTTGAACTTGCATATCTCCTGCCTCAGCCTCTTCAGTGGCTAGGAGGATGGGTTCACACCCTCAGGCTCGGCCCCACTTTTCTGCTTTCTATTCCCATGGATTCACTTTCCTTTTTTTAGCTCAATGGGACCAGGATCATGCATTTTCTATCCTTTTGAGTCTATCTTCTTTCATAAGTTTATTCTATTACTCACCTCGACACAGTTTCCCCTACCGGGGCACCCACAGGAGAATGTCCACACAGCTGTCTTCTGTGGGAATCTGCTATCATAGCCTCTTACATGTTTTTTGGTACTTTTGAGGGTGAGTGATAAACATATTTTGTTTACCAGTCTGTTCACTAAAGGAATAGGGTTTAGACATTTAGGCAAATGGTCTGTGGGTGTCTCTTTTACACTCTTGACCTGTGTACACTTGGACAACCTAGAAGGGCAAGGAAAGAGCCCAGTGGGATAGCAGAACCTCTGTTTCAGCTCAGGAGCCTGGCCAGTACCTCCCAGCTGCCCAGGGAGCCAAGGGTGAAAGAAGAAGCTAGATACCAACAAAACAAGACAAAGCTGAGTCAGGCATAGACTATGTGACTGGCAAATCCATGCACGGTGACTAACTTTGATTGTCAAGTGACAGGATCTAGAATGACTATAGAGACCTGGAAATGTCTGTGAAGACATCTAGATTGGGTTAGATGACCTGGGAAGAGGAGAAAGGAGCTGGGCTCCAGCGTTCATTCCTCTGCCTCCTGACTAGCAGTTCAGAGCTGACTAGAGGCCTCTTGTTTCTGAAATTTCTCCTTTCAGGTGCTTGTCTCAGGTTCTGTCACCGCAATAAGACAAGCACCAATATACCACACTTGCCTTTGTTTCCCTATGGGTTTGTTGTTTTGGAGATGCCATCTTTCTGTAGCCTTGGATAGTCTCAAACTCACGGTGATCCTCCTGCCTCAGCTTCCTCAGGCCTAAGATTGTAGATGTATATACTGTACATGGCTCGCTCACTTACTTACTTACCTATTTGTTTGTTTCTGTGCTGGGGCTCGAACTCAGAGCTGGATGCATGGTAAGTAAGCACTCTACAACAGACCTACATCCAGGCTCTGATAAATCCTTCTCAAACACCAAGAATTTGGACCTAATATGCTACACTGTAGAGTCATTTTGCAAAAATAAATAAATCAGTAAGATCCTTCTCCTCTGATCTCATGGAGCTCATAGACTGGTAAAAGAGACAGATATTAATGAAATAGGCACAGTCCTGGTGCCAGCCCTGGGCTCCTGAGGACAGTCATTTCTGTATCTGCCTTCCCTTTGTTGCACATGTTTTTCTGTATTTATCTTCCAGCTCTGGTAGTCTCTACTCTTTAGCAAATCTATCTATCTATCTATCTGTCTGTCTGTCTGTCTGTCTGTCTGTCTGTCTGTCTGTCTATCTATATCTATCTATCTGTCTGTCTGTCTATCTATATCTATATCTATATCTATCTATCTATCTATCTATCTATCTATCTATCTATCTATCTCCCATACCATGTCACATCTTCCTTGGAGTCTCCCTTCTAAATCTGAGCCCATCTGTCCTTACTGCCACCATGTGCCCTCTTGGGTGGGCATCTCTGCCTCTGTACCTTCCCCAGCCAAGAAGTCTGTGGAACAAGGAGGAGAAGGGAAAGGTGATGTGTTCCACACTGCCCTGAGTCTCAGCTCCACCACCTCCACCCTCAGCTCCTGACTGAGAGTCTAAAGAAGTCTCCCACTAGAGTGGTGGTGGCTCTGTCTGCCTAGGGGAAGAGTATAAGAGTTTCCTGAGGTTTCAGTGAGGGCTGACCAATAGTGTCAGGTGACAAATGATGTTGGTTAATAGCTCTTTCTCCCTGTTCCTCTGTTTGGGAAGCCTGGAACCTACTTGACAAGAGGGTTATCCACCCTTCACTGGCTTCATTTGCATCTGTATTTAGGCATGGTAGATAACCTTAGTATGGAGAAATAGCTAGGACAGGGGATGGAGGTGACTGGGAAAGTTAATGTCTGGGGTCCTGTGTGGCTCCCATCTGCAGGGCAGCTAGAGGGTGGGAGATAGGCGGCTGTTCTTGGCGGCATCCAGGCTTGGACTGAGCTGTTATGGTGATCATGTATGGAAACAAAACAGGCTCACGGCAGCTGGGATCCAGGTGGGCCCTGCCAGGAACAGATCCAGCGTGCTGGACCACTGCCCGGTGCCGCTTCCCGAATCCCATCTTCTCCCAATTCCCAGAGTGTGGTCGTCACTCTGCCAAGAATCCTGGCAGCCTCCTGCAACTCTACATCCAGAGAAGCCCAGGAACTGGGACATTGCCCAGCCAGCTACCAGTGGGCTGAGGGGTCTCTGCCTGAGCCCTGACAGCAGAGTCTCTCATCCATCCCATTGCAGAGCTCCTGACTCTGAAGCTTTACTGAGAACACTCCTAGAATAAAGTTCCTACCTAAGACCCAGGAGCAGCCCCTTCCCAGACAGAGAAGGAAGATAAGCCTTAAACTTGAACCTACCACTCATCATTGACTCTTTTCACATAAGCTGCTGCTTGACTTTATTCTCATCCAGTCCATAAAAATACCAAGTTTTCTTCTCTCTCCCACAGCTCTGTGAATGTAAAAGAGGTCGTGCAAGGAATAAACTTTACACGTGGTCCATCACGCTGTATGACCTCAGCCACATTGTTACATCTCTCTGTGCCCTAGACAACATTAAGAAGACACTAACGGGGCTGGAGAGATGGCTCAGCGGTTAAGAGCACCGTCTGCTCTTCCAGAGGACCCGGGTTCGATTCCCAGCACCCACATGGCAGCTAACAACTGTCTGTAGTTCCAGTTCCAGGCAAACACCAAGGCAAATAAATAAATAATAAATAAAGTTTAAAAAAAAAAAAAGAAGAAGACACTAACATAATGCCCAACTGCCACCCTCCTCCAAACCCATCCCCATCAGAGAAACAGGGTATATATATCCAGAGCATGCTGCTCGGAATGGATGCTGCATTTTCTTTGCTTCTTTTAAAGAAGGTGTAGCCTGTATCCCCACCTGTCTCCACCCATCCTCCAGGGAATCTGGGAGGAGTTCTTGCACCTGGAGGGTGCCCCTGCCCTGAAAGATAAATCTCCCTACCAGATACCAGCTCAGCCCCAGCAGTAGGTTTTATTTCACCCAGACTTCTTCCCTTGCTGACTGGAGCTCTCCGTATCTCCAGTTTGCACAGCTTTCTCAGCATGGCCTCTGCTCCTGTCTTCCCATCCCTGACCCCACACTCACGGCTTCTGTTTTCACTCTCGTCAGGATTCCTGAGAGCCTGAGGCTTGCAAGCAGAGCCAACCCTGAAACTCTGGGAGAACTTCCAGGTATGTAATAATAGCTGATTTTATTGAGTCTGGCAGTTGCCAGGGACACAGCTTGGCTTAATAAGCAGCAACTTCTAGAACCATCATGGTATGGTATGCTGGAGTAAAAGGGTCCCCTTACCATGCTGGACATAAGCAGGAGCATGGCTGGTGAAGGAGAGCTGTTTAGTCCTAGACCATCTGACTTCAAGTTCCTGTTCTTTACCGGCCACCCTCTCCCATGACTACTGGTGGTGAGGAGCCATCAGTGGTGACTGGCAATGCTAACAGGAAGGTGGTTTTTGGACCAGTTTGAGCCTGGGTGTATTAGCTGGAAAGAAAAGCATTCAGAGCCTGAAGAGCTTCATGCCAAAGCAGCCAGGCCTAGGAGTACCTACCACATTCGGTGACACCACTCTTTCAGGCCTGTATAACCGCCAGGAAATTTTGTTCCCAGGGGTATTTTGCAAACTCACTAATATCACCCCTTCTTTGCAAGTGAGAGGCTGAGGCACACAGGAGTCACCCCTCCCCATTGACTTGGCAGTCAGTGATGGCCTGGGACCGGAAGTCCAGGTCTTTCATGCTGAGCCCACCGTTCTTTAGCATCACTTCCTTTTTTCCTTCACAGCTTTTCCCTCCTCTCCCTTTTCCCACTTGTTAATAAAGCCACTGACAGAAGCTGCTAAGTCTGAGCAACCCCCCCAGGGCCCACCCTCCCCCTCCCCTGCCCACCCTCCCCCCACCCTTCTCCCTCTGCCTGCCCCTTCTTAGGCCTGCCTCCACTCTCAACAGCACCTCTATTCTCCACAAAGAGGGCACCTCTTCCATCATTGTGAGCTCCAGGGTCACTTTGCTGTCCTCTTCACAGTGGTCAGGCCACTGCAGATATCAGAACAGCTTCCCATTCAACGTGCTAAGAACTAGTGCCCCATTTCATAGTCCTCAGCACATAAAGGTAGTGATCACCACAAAGAAGGGTCCCCAATGCAGAGATGAAAATACAAGGTCCCCTCTGATCGACCCTCCATTCCCACACCCCTGACCTGCTGACATTCAGGCATTCAGATCCTAACTGCCCTGCACGAATGCAAACAATCCCACAGACCTGTGATCCTCTCTGCTCTCAGGGGGAGTGGGATGGAGGAGGTGGGGTGGAGATGGGGTCGGGGGGAGATGGAGTCCTCTTGTGTTGCAGGTAGTGACCAGTTTATGGATCTGTCTCAGCATCATTTATTTGCTGACCTGGGGGAGATGATCTGAATTCTGCTTTAAAGGGTAACATCCCACAGGGCCTCTCAATAATTCCTGAGAAAAGTACATCTACTGACACATGCTCACTGTATTTCTGTATGGAGTGCTTGATTGTATGTCCCCAAGCTGTTCTGAAATACTCCCCAAGTGGTGACCAGCTCCACAGTCTGAGAACCAAGGGTCCATGCTCTTCCCAGCTGCCTGGGTCTCCAAAGGGGACTATGGAGGTCAGCGATGGGGACTCCAGGTCCTCTGGTGGGTTCCTTGGCCATTCATTGCAGGGGCGGTAATGGGCATCTGCTCTGCGTTGTTGCTGCTGAGTAGAAGACTGCCTGAGGTTCCTCTCTCACCTTCCGTTGGCCTTCACCCTGGTGTTACTCAGGTCACAACTGTAGAAGGGCTTAAAGATTTAGAGAAGTCCCATGAGCTGCTTATTTCCAATCTGACACAAGCGAGTGTCATACAGGAAAGGGATCTCAGCTGAGAAAATGCCTCCGTCTGATTGGCTTGTGGGGCATTTTCTAGTGATTGATGTAGAAAGACACAGTCCACTGGGAACAGGGGTGCCACCATGCAAGTAGTCCTGAGTTGTATGATAAAGCAGGTGAGCAAGCTGGTAAGCGGCCCTCCCCCATTGCCTCCACATCAGTAACTGCCTCCAGTTCTGCCTTGCTTCCCTCAGTGATGCCCTGTGATTGGGACATGTACGCCAAATAAATGCCTTCTTCTCCAGGTTGATTTGGGCCATGGTCTTTATCACAGCAACTGTAATTTAACTATGACTGCATGAGTTCTAATTCCTGCCCTGCCCAGCACATCCCC
This sequence comes from Sigmodon hispidus, assembly GCA_004025045.1. NCBI lineage: Eukaryota > Metazoa > Chordata > Mammalia > Rodentia > Cricetidae > Sigmodon > Sigmodon hispidus. The sequence goes on from PVIH01000611.1 coordinate 267,510, forward strand.
TCATGGAACAGGACTGCCACAGAACTCAGGGCCTGTCTTCAGGGAGGAAACTTGGTCTGGATCGCCTCTCTCCCTAGGGAAGAAATTACCTCCTTCCACATACACAAAGTTCTCAGGTCTTCAGATCCCCAGTCCTGGTATGATGGTTAAAATAGAGTACTGAGCAGAGAGTCAAAGAACTCTCAGTAGGGGGAGGGAAGGGAATGGATAAAGGAAGGAATAGTGACCCTTATTCTTGATTTCTTTGTACTTGACCTTACATGTAGAAACGATTTCAATCTCTGGACCCTACTTTGCCAGTCTAGAGAATGAGAACAACAGCTCTGGCCTCAGTTAGCTCTTTGTGTCTGGGAGTGTGGGAGTATTGATTGACCACCACATGCATAGCATCCAGCATTTATCGAGCATTTAATATGTGCTAACAAAAAACAGGGCCCTCCCACCACTACTGAGAGTTTAAAGTTCTTTCTGAGATTCCTATGGGAGATAAAGGTCAGGATCACTCGTGGGTAGATGGGACAGGAAGATGAGGCTGGTGACAAAGCCTTCTTCATTCTCCATCATCAGAGTCCTGTATCTAGTTTGTTATGTCCACCTTGGAGTAGTGACAAGGACGGTGAGGGAGCCCAGTGCTCCTTCCTGTGAGTGAGGCTTGGGGCTCCAGGCTGCCTAGGGTATAGGGTTCAGGGACACTTGCCTGTCTGCCCTGTGGGCTGCACCTGCCAGCAGGGAACAGAGGCAAGGATTCAGAAAGCTGCGTGGATCCTTGGTCAAGAGCTGTGGAGGCTCCACTGGCCTTGCAAATGGAGAAATACACAGATAGGAAGTCAGATTGGGCTTCTCAGTGGATCACAGCCCTCCTTCTTGGTAGGTCCAGCCTAGGTGGTTCTGGAAGACATCCAGAGCAGGAAGACTGAAGACAGTCTGGGCTCACTGGCTGGGATCAGCAAGCACTTAGAGAGTAAAGCCCTGGGGGTTGGGGTTTATGTGGGTCATGGCCTATTGCAGACTAGGCAATGTGCTAACAATAACAAGTGACAGCCACCCTGTCCCCACACTTTGCATACACTATTCATTTAATCCCTTCAGCCACCCTTGATCCTCATAAACAGAAACTCAAGTGTGAAGGAGTTAACTTGTTCAAACCAGTCATTGCACATAGCAGCCCTCACTGAATTATTCTTCCTACAGCGCCACGGTATAAAGAACATTTTTAAGACAAGGTCTCAAATTCACCAAATTCTTTCGCTTTCATCTCCAAATATTGGGATTATCGGCCTGTATCATCATCTCTGACTCTAAGGGGCTCTGTATTGCCATTGTCTAGATGGTGAGATGTTGGCTCAGAAAAGTTAAGAAATTTCCAGGAGGTCACACAATAGGAGGCAGGGTACTATGAAATGTAGCCCAGGATTTTCTCTCAAAGCCTGGGATCCTCGTCACCATGTCACCTTGCATCAAACCCCACCCCCAGAGAAAGAGGTATATTATCACCAATTCCATTTTCCAAAGAAGAAACCCAAGGCTCCAGAGGGAAATGTGATTAGGCAAGGGTACCCCACTAGTGGTCAGGAAGACCTTAACCAGACCAGGTCCGGCTTGTCAGCCTCCAGCAGTGTGGAGGCCATATCTCCCCTGGCCCAGATCTGCCAGTTTTGAGCTCTTTGTCCCCAGTTCCTGCCTATGACCGCTCTGCTTAATAAAAACTAGCTGCCTGCTTAGGCACAGGGGTCTCAGAAAAGGGTCTTGGGTCCCTGTACCACACTGAACTAGAGGTCAGAATTAGGTGAGGATATTTGGCTGGCTGGCTACTGAGGGGAGATAAGGTAGGAGAGGCTTTGGTGGACATGATCTCTGAGGAAGTCCAAATTCTACCCAGGGCCCAAGAGCTTCCCTGCGATCCTTAACCTCTGGGAGTCTTCTAACTCCCTTGGTTTTGTCTCTCAGCTGGGGAGTGTCTCCTGTTCCTTGCTCCAGTGCTGGGTGGCCTGGAGCAGCAGGCTTCTCTATTCTTGACACTACTTTTGCAGAGGATACAGAGGATCCTCTCTCAAGGACCTGAATCCATGAGTGTTCTCATCCAGAGAGGCAGCCAACGCTCAGTCCCGGAACCCTCAGGCACTAGAGGAGACACAGACTGAACCCAGAGTCTAAGGCAATGTCTGCAAGATGACAGTGCATAGGAGAGATAAATGACAGAGACAGAGAGAGGAAAACAGAGAGACACAGAAATGGGAGCTGCTTGGGGTGAATCAGAGAGGAAGGAACAGAGTTCCACTGAGGATAAAGAAGGCATGGAGACCACAAGTGCGCAAATCCACACGCCCAGCTTTGAGGAAACACAAAGAGGAGAGGATCCAGAGCACAGGTGAAGGTGTGGTGAGGAGAGAAAAGTGAGCCCTAGGAGAGACCCAGAGGCTGCCAGGCAGAAGGGGAAGGATGGAACGCAGTGCTGGGAGGAAGGATCAGCGATCCAGGCCTTTGCAGGGCAATGAGGAGGCTTGGGCGGCTCTGGCATATGGCTTCTGATCTCCCGAAGGCACATGAGCATAACCATTCATCTCTATAAATAATTTTACCCGCCGAGCCTTCTAAATGGCTTCTCTGTGTCTGTGAAAGCTTTTAAACCCCATTTGCTTGGTAAACATGCAGGCAGCAGACAAAAGCTTCTCCCTGGCAGGGAGGGGGCTGGAGGAGCAATTAGACCGAGAAGTGATTAAAAGGCAAACACACGCCAGCTGTGGCTGCTGGGGTCCCCTGGCCCTTCATCCCTCCTGGACTTTACTCCTCTGGGGAGGGACACACTCCGGGCATTGCAGCCACGTGCCTGGGAAGATGAGCCTTTGGCGTTCCTAAGGAATGAGGACGTCTCTGGCCTCAGTCTCCAGGTTATGCTGTACCCTCCCTCCAGCCTTTAGACCTGCCATTGCAAAGATCTGAGGATATTTGGATAATTTCCAAATAAGGTATTTCACATCCCTGTGTCTATACACTGATGTTCAGAATTGGTCTTCCAAGAATGACCCCAGCTAGCTTCCTTCTATTTCTTTCCTAAATCTTACATGAGATACTTGTCCATTACTTTTGCCTCTGTGTTAACAGAGCCCACAAGTTTTGACTATGTGGGTTTCCAACCCCCAAGCAAATAATAGCTACATGGGACAGTCTGGCCTCAGCCCTGGTCTTAAAGAGTCACCCAAAGTGGTTTCTTTGTCCCTGTTAAGTTTACTCTGGTCAGATTCTAGACTCTGTCCAATCAACTGAGATCCCTTTGGATGTGGATTCTGCCACCAGCTTGCTCACTGTCCTCTGTCTCTGAGCATCAGCTCTGGGTGCAATGGAGCATTGTAGGACACTCTTGAGTACTTCCGGGTGCTTCCTCTGGGGACCAGGACTCTAGTGAACTTTTTTTATTTCAAAGCTTATGCTTCATGGCCTACCCTGGCTCCTGAGCTACATACAACCACCCCCTACCTGTTCTTACTGCATAGAGCTGATGGCTGTGCTGTAAGGCCTACCTATTGGGCTGATACGGATATACAGTGACTCCAAGAGCTCATCAGTTCAAAGTATGGTCTCCAGATGGTGACGCTATTGGGAGGTGGCTGTTTCTTGAAGGCACTAACTTGATTAGCAGATCCATGCACTAATGAACTCATAGCTGAGTGAGCTGTAAAGAAATGTGTCTAGTTGGAGGACGCAGTTGCTGGGATCTGTTTTTGAAGGATCTCTCTGGTCTCCACCCTTCTTGTCTTGCATTCTCTGCTTCCTGGCCACCATGAGGTAAACAGCTCTTCTCCATCTGTGTTCCCTTCTATGGTTCTCTGCTTTAGCTCAGGGCCACAGGCAATGGAGGAGCCAAACAATCATGGACAGAAACTTCTGAACCCATGAGCCCAACTGAACCTCTCCCCTTCATGATGACTTCATTGAAGATTTTGTCCCTGTGATGAAAAACTAATACATGAGTTATGTCCCTGAATAGGTGATACATGTGGATTTGCCAAACAAATATCTGTCCTCCCGGCTACTGGGAAGGCTGAGGCAGGAGGTTTGAATGCTCAAGATCAGCCTGGGTAACTTACCAAATCCCTGTCTTAAAGATTAAAAGAGAGCTGGGGGTAGTAGTTCAATAGTCGGGTACTTGCCTAGCTTGTGATAGTTAATTCCCAGTATGGGGTGGGGAGGCAGTCATGTGATTATCATCAACTTGACAGAATCTAGAATCACCTGGTCGATGAGCCACTGGGCATGCCTGTGGGGGATTTTTTTGATTATGTGAATTATGTGGGAGGACCCATCTTAATTGTGGGCAGAACTGTGTAAGAGGCCTGAGAAAACAAGCTTAGCATTTACTGATCACCCTCTTCTTTCTGATTCTGCATGTGATGTGACTAGCCCCTTCAAACATCCCCTCAGTATTGACTTCCTGGGTGATGGACTGTGTCCTTGAACTGAAAGCCAGAGTAAGTCTTTTGTCCCTTAGGTTGCTTTTGTGGAAGTGTTTTTGTTGTTTGTTGTTGTTGCTTTCTCACAACAGTAAGAGAAACTGAGGTAGTGTACTTTGTTAAGCGTCCAGGGTGCAGATGGGGAGGCTGGTGCCAGACAAAGGAGGTAACATACACATTTACATCTGCTCCGCCCCCTCCTTCAGTTACTTAGAGCATCAGTGCTGGGCATTGGGTGTGGGTGTAGGGTAAACTAGGGGGAAGAATGGTATGTCTTGTTCCTCTGGCTAGGGCCTGCTCCCCTTCTGGGCTCGGGTTACCCAGCAGCCCTGGGATCTGCTTCCGTCTGCATCCACTTGTGTTCCCTCACCTTTGCACGCAGCTCTGTGGTTCTGTTAGCTTTCGTTGCTTCTTTATTAATTGGCTTGGCTGTCCTCGGATTATTTGATTGCCACTTAATTGCTTGATGACAGCAAGGTTTATTTTTGTTCTTTTTCTCTCTTAGAAAGGGGGTGGATGCTGAAGAATGGGCCGGGCTGGAGGCTCAGGGCTGCCTGCCTCATTCTCCAGCAGGGTCCTGCTGTCCCTTCCCATCTGCCACTCTACCAGGAGCGGAGTAGAACCCTTGAGGCTGCTCCAGCTCTACGCCTCAGACAAGGTCTTCAGGGGCTTTGGAAGCAAGGACAGCTGGGTGTTCACAGGCTCTTTTAACTGCTGTGGGTGAAGCTGTGTCCTGAGCCAGCTGGGTGAGACCTGAGCAAGCCATCTATTGCACCCCTGTAAGTGGGGTAAGGGAAGCTCTGAGGGACCAGCCTAGGGCCACGGGACCAGGATGGAGCAGGATAGGAAGCCAGATCTGCAGCTACTAGGGCAAACCATTCTTTCCATATGGAAACCTGGAGGTTCAGAGGCAAATAGAGGCTGCAGACTCTGGAGGGGTTGGGTCTCTGGGAAGCTCACACTCTCGCATTTATCCAAGGGCACATACTAAACACCCATGGGGTCCCAGGCACATCATTGAAAATGAGAGGGTGACTAATATGCTTCAATACTGTCCTCCTGACCTTAGAACAGTATAGTCTAGATCAACCTAATCCCTGTAGGGATAAACTAAGTCTGTGAGGTGTACAGGATATATGCTAGGTCACTGATGCTCAATACTTTGCTTAACACTCATGGAAACTCTGGACAGAAGAACCGGGTAGGACTCTTGTCCAGCTGAGGGCTGTAGATGAATAAAGAACCCACAACATAAACAGCTGGAGGGATTTGTTCATTCACATAGTTATGAATGGGAGGCAGAATTTGCTTTAAATCTGTGGAGCTCTACATATTGGGCCTTGATATCCCATGGACTTGGCAAGGATGAACCTGTGGATGGCCTGTACTCACTGCATTTGTGTTGGGGTACAGATATGAGGGTATCAGCCCAGAATGGCCTTAGTGGAGGAAAGGATTCTGTCCTTTTGTTTACAGGGATCATAACCCACACTTGGCAAGAAGCACCCTGAATAACAAAGTTGTCCTGATCCCCAGACCCCCCTTGCTGAGGCCAGCCATTCATTTCTTCCACATTGGGGCTTACTGAGCTGCTCTAACGTCAACTGAACTCTCTTACCCCTTCCCCACCCCTGCCCCAGCCTACAAACTCTCATGTGAACTTCACCTAGCTGGCCCTCAAAGCCTGCCAGATCGTGATCCAAACTCCTTGGGCTTGTTTCTAAATGCTGAAGGCTATCGCAGCCCACAGACTTCACCAAACCAGGAATCGCAGCTTAAAGTGTTGGTGTCAGGAATATAAACTTGATCACACTAACATAAAGACCCCGTGGGACCCCTGGTGTGGGGTCCCTGAGTGTTGCTGTCTCTTCCCTCCCTTGTGCACCCCACTGTCTTCCACCCCAGAGCTCATAAGGGTTTTTCCTTCTCTGGCACGGGTTCTGACTTCTCCGCAAGCTTTTGTCAGTTCACTTGCTTACTGCCACATACGGACTAATAGTCAAGATATGAACCCTAGTTCCCAGATGCAGGACTCTGATGGGCTTAGCATAGCTTGCCTTTACTTCTGTCCCACTCTCTGGCCCAGCCACTTCTGGCAATGCTCTTAAGGCATGGAGCCCCATGGAGCTAGGCTGCCCTTGTCTGGGGGCTCTGTCTCTCTAGCTGTGGGTAGCAGACCTGAAGCTCCTTGGGCCTTCTCTTATTTTTCATGCACAGTTGTACCTGCAAGCCTCTGACCCCCCCAACCTGGGATGCTTCCCCACAGACCTCTGTCTTCTATGATCCAAACCAAGTTATTTAATTTCTCCAACCCTGGGTATTAACTCCCAAGCATCTTTTAATGGCCTCTTCCATATTCTTACACTATGATGGCCAAAGCCAGTGGTGCCCACTTACCTGTCCCCCATCTGACCCAGCCTAGCCCTCACCAGCTCTGGTACACTGTTCTTCACCCCAGTCTGTTCCCTACTCCTACCCAATGCCCAGCACTGATGCTTTACATAAGTGAATAGGTCTAAATGGGAATCATGCTGCACCTGGATGGCCTGTGATAGCACCTCACAGGGTGCTCCGCCTCTTCTGCTGCAAGCTGGCACCCTGCTCAGATGGAGAACTTTCTCCTCCCAACCCAACCTCTAACACAACCTCTGTCCTCAGGCCAGACCTTCTCAGCTGCCCTTCCAGCTTTGCCCAGTGTCCTGCTGGCACTTCCTCCTCTTTCCTCCCCAGCAGATCTTCTCAATGTAGGACCACAGAATCCGTGCTTACCTGCCATTCCCAGCAACCTCCACTCTCTCGGGCTGACTTTCTGGACTTGTGCTTCCTATTGTCAGCACCATGATTTTCTGAGCCCCGCCCCCCAGTTCTTTTTTAAACATGAGGTAATTTCAGCCTTCCTTTCACAGATGGGAAGCTTTCAACTTGGGCACTGGAATTTGGCTTTGATTTATTTTTTTGATCCTCTGAATAGATTTTCTCCAATCAGAAAGACCTCTGGTCCTCGGGGCCATGAATGGAGCTTCAGTAAAAAATTTATTGCTCAGATTCAGGATGGAGATGCTAGTGCCCAAGAACAACAGGCTCATTAGGGGTGAGGACCTGGATGCTCTGCATTCTCCTGTTTGGATTCTCTCCACCCTGCCACATAAGGTCATTTTCTATAACCTGCCAAAACAATGCATTAAAGAGGAAAAGCAAGTGATTGGACCAACCAGCTTCACCTTGGAGAAGACCAACAGCAAGCCAGATAGGCTGTCACAGAGGCTGGTGTAGTTATGAGGACAGTCCTTGAATGATTCACAGAGCTGAGGCCTGGCCTGGTGTGCTGGCACCATGCTGCCCTTGGAGACCCCAGTCTCTAAGCAGAGCCTTGAGTCCTAATAGCTCTGGATACTTTGCCTCCCTGACACTTGGCATTACAGGCTCCAAGGATGAGTCCATCATTCCAGCTGCTGCTATATTAAAAACCCAGGTTTATCTGGGGCTTTCTATTCACTCTGTTCATAATATGCCTGTTACACCCAGCCTTCCAGCTGTTGCATAGATTGGCCCACTCTACCTGTCAGTAAACACTGATGTTCACAGAGACCCAGGGATCCGTTAAGTCACACAGCAGGCAGAAGGATCCAGAACTAGAGACTGCCTGGCTCCAGGGACAGCCCCAACTCTTCCTCTCTGATCTGTGATGAGGTCAAGTGGAGAGGGGTTAAGGACAGGGGCAGGGGGTGAAAACAAATGCTATCTGCTAAGACTGTCAGCCACAGCCAAGCACACTGGCCCTGCAAGAGAGTAGACAGCCAGGGTGAGGCAGGAGAATAGGGTGGTAGGGTAAAGAGAGGGGATCCAGGGCCATCAAGATTAAGATTGGAAGCAAATGGCAGAGGAAGACTGAACATCCTGCCCTATGTGACAAAACAGAGCGTGTGCAGAAAGACTGCATTGTATGTAAATGAACCATAAAAAAATTAATGTTCCCAGCCTGCCCCCTGCTCAGTGTCCTTAGGTTCTTGGCTTTGCTCCAGAGCTGGCCCATTTCCAGACTCAGAAGTGGTTTCCTTTCATAAACCATCTCCTTTTCAGTTACTGGCCACATGTCTTTTTCCAATCTTTGTTCTGGGACACAAGAACGTGAAACTTTTCGTGGGTGCCCACTGAACACATTTCAGCATGTATAACAAGCACCCTCCCAGCTCCAGCAGACTGGACATTTCACCTGCATCATGCTCTGGGGAAGAAGTTGTAGTCCTGGCATCAAAATGGAGCTAGGTTCACATAGTATGTGGATTCAGGCCTGGGCTGATGGGGACAGGCATGTGCCCCCCCAAAACATGATGGTGAGTGGAGACTGGGGAGGTAGCCTTGGCTCTCTGTCAGGTGAGAAATGAAGCCACTGTCTTTTGAGCTTTGTTCTTAGAAGGATGTTCCCTGCAGTGATGATCTGACCCCAGGACCCCAGGACCTATGACTTCACTGACCTGTCTATAGTTCCTGTTTTCTTTTTCACTAACACATGATGCTCTCAAAGCACACAAGCAAAGTGTGACCTCTGAGTCTGTGAAGGCTTAGTCCCCCTGCTCAGGGCTTACCTCACTCTCTTCCCTTTCCTGGAATTGCTGGTAAACCCCACTTCCCATGGTCCCATTTCCACAGCCCCGCCTTTTCTCTCACATCCCTGCCTTCGGTCTCTTACCCTGTCTGGTCCTGATGTACACGTGTGTTTGGTTGTCTTCCCATAGGACCTCATGAGACAGAGGATGAGTCCACTGTGAGGATCGTTCTACCCTTAGTTTCTAACAGTGGAAATGTGTCATCACAGAGAGAGGTCAGTGGTTTCTTGCAGGCAGGAGCCAGCCCCACCTGGGCCACAGGTTGAGGAGGTGTGGCTGCAAGGGATTGTCACTTTCAGGTGCCTATACAATTGTTCACCTGTGAATGAGTGGGTTTGAAGGAAGTAGGAGCCCAGAGTCAAGGAGCAGTCTTGATGATTGTAGAGATTAAAGCCTAACACTTTTTCTATTTCACCTTATGTTTCTGTTCAGTTAGGAAGAGCTAGGCTGACACCAGGGGCAGGTGCGTGTGTGTATGTGTGTGTGTGTGTGTGTGTGTGTGTGTGTGTTTCTAATAGTGAGAGAGTATGTGCATGTGTGTGATTATATAAGTGTATGTGTGAGTACATGTGTGTGTGAGAGTGTGCATGTGTGTGTGAGTGTATTTGTGTGCATGCTGTGTGTGAGTACATGTGTGTGTGCTTGTGAGTGTGTGTGAGAAAGTATGCATGTATGTGTGAGTATATGTGTGTGCGTGTGTGTGCATGTGTGTGAGAAAGAGTATGCGCATATGTGTGAGTATGTGTTGAGAGCATGTGTGTGAGTGTGTGTATGTGTATGTTGCAGTGGGAAAAGATATTTAGAATTGGTGACAGCCATAGACACAAATACAGCAAAAAGGGTGGTAAGATGCAGCAGAGCTGCTTGGGTATTTTTCGGAGCTTCAGGGCCACCGCATCTCATGCAGCTGGATTTCCACCACACATACTGCGCTCTCCTGGCAGGTGTGCTTGTCTTCCTCTGTCCTGCAGTGTGCCGGCTCTTCAAGGGTTTGACAACATAACCTGATTTTGATCCTTAAGAGTTTCTACCAGGACCCAGAGTGCGGTAGATGCTCTCTGCACCTGTGACAAATCCACCTGCCTTAGCTGGGCTGGACACAACAGTAACTACCCAGACTCAGATCTTCATTAGGTGAGGCATTCTTCGGCACACACCTTGCTAACTTTGACCTCTTTGAGGCACCCGTATCTCTCCAATACTGTGTGGGTATGTGAGAGTTCATTCCAAACTCCGGGAGCCACTTCAGAATGATGGAGGCAACTTGTCTCTTCTCCTTGTTTCTCCAACAAGAAGAAACTGTGCCCCAAGGATCAGCTCCTCCTTGTCCCTCAGCTTCCAGGGATCTACCCTTTCCTTACATAGGGTCATTGTTCATTCCATGTATAATATCAAGACCTAGGAGTATCCTGGGCTCCCCTGCCAGGCCTCATTCTCACCCAGACACCTGCAGAGAGACCTTAGTGAAGGGTGACTTGGAGCAAGCTTTGCCTTTGGGACCGTCAGTGGCTCCCACTGCCCACAGGCTATTTGTAGTCCCTCATGTAAGGCCGTCCAGGGTGTGGTACCAAATCTGATTTCTGAACTCTAGTTCCCTGTGGTGCTCTCATTTCCAAACAGTTCTCTCTCTCTCTCTCTCTCTCTCTCTCTCTCTCTCTCTCTCTCTCTCTCTCTCTTTCCCTGCCTCTGGGGTACATACTCCCAGCACAGCAGCAAATGTACTTCAAACACCCAGTCCCCCTTCTCACACCCTACCCCTGACCTCCAATCAGCAGAACATTGACCCAACTGGTTCCACCCTGTGCTGGATTTAGTGTGGACTTCTGGAAGCTTGTCAAGGATTTACTCTGCAGCTGACCCATGTGCCCTCCATGCCAGCCAGGCATCTGGAGCACACTGGTGCTCCAAACATGTGGCAGGATGAGACGTCAAGGATTCTAGGCCAAAGCAGAAGTGACCACCAGCCTGGGGCTGCAGGGCCTGTTCATATGTCCACTCTTCCTGGTGCTGAAACACAATAAAAACCATGGTCCTTGTCCCTGGCTCTTGGTACAGAGTTCCTAAAACCCCTACAGTCATTTGAGTTGCAGACATGTCTTTGGTGTCTGTAATAAGCTACTCTCAACCATCTCTGAGTCTATCCTACTGAAAAGACTTTGGCTGCTCTTGAGCATAGTATCAGGGCAGAGGCTTAGAGCCAGGAGAACAACCCAGGTTACTGGAAGTTCTAGAACTTTCCAACCTCTAAAAAGGTGAAAGAGATGCAGAGATCACCAAAGGCCCTGACATGTTTACACAATTAAATCTCAACAGAAATCCCTTCAAGGCTGTCAGGGCTCTAGGGACACCCACATTTGGGAAGAGCATAAAGTGCCTGCCTCACCTCAAGGTCCAGAGGCTTCTGTGCTCAGAGCATCTTAAATTTGGGAATAAGACAAAGTGGAGGAGTGGAATCTCCCCGTATGGCTCAGAGACATATCCGCTGCCTGTCACTCATAATAAAAGTCAGTATAGTATTTTCCTGACTGTGTGAAGTGTGAAGAGAGAGTTGTATAGACACAACAAATAGAAATGGGAGCATGTCAAGTGCAGGGGACCTGTAGAACTGAGCTCTTGAACTCATGCTCACTCTGGGTAGCAGTGCAATTTAGGTGGCGTTCAAGCATTCACAGTTAGTGTCAGTCAACCTGAGAATTGGTTAGATGGTAGAAATAGCTGTCAGGTACTTGCTCGCGTTAACATATTTTGGGGGTGCTGGATACTGAATCCCAGGACTTACATGCTTGCTAAGCAAGTGCTCCACCACTGAGCTGCAGCCCTACATCTGGAAGACCTTGTTTCATGTGCAATGGCCAACATTAGCTCTCATCTCGCAGATCTAGAATCACTGTAATAGAGGGAAGCCCCTGGGTGTGTCTGTGGGGGATTATCTAGTGTGAGTTAACTAAGGTGGGAAAAACTAATCCTAAATATACATGAAGGTGTTCCCTAGAATAAAAAAGAGAAGAAAGCAAGCTGGGCATTAATCCCTCTTCTTCCTGATAGAAAATGGCAATGTTACCAGCTGCCTCCAGCTGCTGCCGCCACATTTCCTCCATCATCGTAGACTGTCTCCCGTAGAAATGTAAGCTACAATGAACCTTCCTTCTCTCATCCCTTTTGACAGTTATTTGCTTGCAGTAATGAGACAAGTAACTAATGCATCTTCCCAAGACAGCCCTAAGGTGGACACTGTTTTCACAGCCCTGTACAAACAGAACGCCTGCCGAGAGGCCAGAACCCACCTAAGGCTACAGAGCTGGTGGCACACTAGGATGAGAGAGTAAGTGGTCCAGCAGCTCACACCATCCCTCAGCTCCCGCTGCCGGCCTCACCATACTCTGGCCTCTACCACATTAGGCTCCTACATGCTTGAAGCCCTTCCTCTTCTTGGTCAGGAAGCATAAAGAGCCCCATCTCCTGCCAAAGCTAGGCAGCGAGTCTCTGTCATGGTGGATGATCCAAAGCAAGGGAGAGAGATGTTCAGATGGGTGGTTCTGAGCCTAGCATGGCAAAGATGCAGAGTGGAGAAGCAAGACTGTCCTATGGGAGATGTTTAGGGTCCCTGCCAGAAAGATCAAGAGTGAAGGGTCTAGAGAGAGAAATCAACGGTCTGAGGGGAGGCTCTCTGTCTCACACTAGTTACTTCCACTATCCTAAAGATGCTTCCCAAGACACCCAGAGGAAATGTATGTTATGGGGGAGTTCCTTATGGGACTCAAGTGATCCTCCAAGTCAAGAAGAGGAGTCCTTGGAAAGAGCAATCAAGGACCCTACCTCAAAAAAATAAAGTGGTCAGCCATAGAGATACCTGATGTTAACTTCTGATCTCAAAACATGTGAGTACACATGTGTGTATACTCCTACATGTGTGTACATATGTGAAACACACTCAGACACACACACGCCAAAGGATCTCATGGCTCTGCTTGCCCGGCACCCAACATCTGGATAAAAAGTTGAAAATCATCAGTGCTAAATGCTGTTTTGCTTTTTCTTTCTCTCAGCACAGAGCCTAGGGTATTTAAGAACATCTGGGTGATGAGCTGGCTGAGTCTGTTTTTCTTGCAGATGTTCAGCTCTCTAGGCTCAGCCTTAGTGCGGATGTTGTGGAGACGTCGGGAGGCTGGGAAGCTGAGGGTTCTAGCCAAGGAAAGAGAGGGAGAGTAGTGTGTACTGCAGAGCCCTTTGTCCCAGCTCATCCAGCATCTTTCAGAGACCTGACCTTGGCTGGGGGCCTTTGTTTTTCCTCCACCTCTTACACAGCCCCCAGTTGCAGGCAGTAGGAGACATCATGTTTAAACATCTTCCTCTGAGATTTAGCCAGCCCAGCACGAATTAGCTAGCGTCTCCCAGCTCTGGATTATGCAGACAGTGACTCTTATCGAATCTGGCAACCAGATTTATGAATCAGTCGATATTTATTGCAGAGAACAATCTATCTTCAAGTCTGGTCTATGCACACAAAATCCTGCTCTGGGCACACCCAAGGGGTCTTTGAGGCTAAATGTTGGAAGGCTCCTTGTGAACACATCAAGGATGGGGGAGGGTGACAGACAGAAGACTGACATCAGTCAAAAAAAGGAGAGAAATAGAAAGTGGGCCAGTTAGAAGGGGGGTGTCTACTTTAAGGGTCACATGCTTGCCCTGATCTGACCTCTCCAACCCTCTCTCACTCTCCGCTCTACCTGACTGAACACAAGTCAACTAACTGTTGTGTGATTTGAATTCAAGCAAAATGCAAAACTTGATAGAGTGCACAGTAATACATGGCAAGCATGCTGTCAGCTCTTTCTAATTAGTGACTCTTGGTTCCCTCCCCTGCCCACCGGCCCGTTAAAGAAGAAAATGGAACCTGAACTCCCCAGCTGTCTTCTGATGGGCCACAGGAAGCCAAGGTTATGACTCAGCTAGAGTGGACAGGATGAAGATCATTTATGATGCTCTCATTTGCATACCTGCATTGATTGGCCAAGTCACTGCCAGTTAAGGCAGAGGGAACCCAGGGACCACGCACTCAAAAGCAGTCAGCTCCTCTAGAGAACTGGGAAGGATAGTCTGCAGAATAAAGCCAAACTCATTGGAAGGACAGGAGCAAGGGGCAGAGTTTCAGATGGGTGGAAAGGAAGAAAGTAGGTTTCCCAAAGCTGTCCCATTCTGCCTCTATTCAGCCCTAATGCGATCTCCTGCCCTGACCTTCCATTATTACCCTGGTCCTGTACCCCAAGATGACTGCACACCAGGTCCTGAACCTACAGCTCATTCCATAAACCTTTCTTAAAGGAGAGCCAAGGCTCTAGGGGAATGCAGGAAGGGCAGAGGAGATATTCAGGAGCTTAGGAGTCAGTCTCTCTGAGGCTGTATAACAGTTTCTCCAGGCAGAAGCAACTGGCTGGCTTTGTGCTATGTAGGCACATGGAGGCTGTTCTCACAGTGACTGGGGAGTCAGTGACTGGGTGGATGGACAAGGCTGGGGTCATCTTTACCCCTGGGATGGTTACTCTTCACCTTCATCTTGCCTGTTCAACTAGACTCACACAGGAGGTTGAAGCCCACATGTGGGAATGTCTGTGAGGCATTTCCAAAGGATTAGCTAAGGGAAGACACACCCTGAATGTAAAGGATACTGTAGGAGACACATAGGTCCTTATGTTAGCACTAGGGAAATCAGGGATGTTAGACATACAGGGTTGTTTCTTCAGATAGAGAGATGCATAACTTGTTTACAACCCAGGTGTCTGGGAGCAGAGGTGGCCAATAGCCTGGTGACCTCTGCACTATCTATATGCTCAGGCCACACTGGCTCCCCAGACTCTTATCATGAGCCATGCTTATCTTGAGGCTGCTTCCTTTGTCAGTCTATAGAATCTATCCATAGTACATCATTTGTACTTTACAAGCATTTCAATGTAATCATGTCCTAAGCTTTATTGTGCACATGGGACTGAGTTAATTATCATGAGGAAACTTTTTTTTCCTAATTATGCTGTGCTTAAAATATACCTTAGACAAACTACTCAGTGAAGTTTGAACTAACATCAGCTACTGAGATGTGTTGAAATGGACTTCCTTGTTGCCCCCCCCCATGGCACTCTGCTGGCTGTGGCATTTGCAGAACCTCCTACCCCTGCACCCGGCACCATCCACCATCCCTAGTCATCTGAAGAACCAAACAGAATAAAAGGGGGAGAAGAAGAGGCTAGCACAGTGCCTGCATTCCCTCTCTGTGTGTCCACGTGGAGAACAGCTTATCTGTGAGGTGCTCCTGCAACCACGGTGCATGGAACAAAGCTACTATGATGTGTGGGAGGAAACACCATGATGCATAGGAGGAAGCAACTATGGGCTGCACCTGCTGAAATATGAACTAAGCACATCTCGCCACCTATATGTCATTTCCATTGGATAGTTCAATCAGAGTGATGCAGAAGAAGTGAGTAATCACTCACTCATATACATAACACACACATGAACACACATATGTGCATACACATGCATGCACATGCACAGTCCAGACCTAACGTTGGGCAGAAGTACATCCTCTTGTATTGCAGAGACAGGCATTGATGGGCCGGACAAGGGAGCAGGTGGAAAAGACAGATCATAAACTTCCTCTGCAGCTGGCAAGAGAGCAAGGAGTGGGTGGAGCCAGCCCCTGGAAACCTTACTGATGTAAAAAGGGAAGGTGGCCCTTCTCAGTCCTTACTCGGGTCAGAACAACTGGACACTTGAGCTCTTAGTCTTGCTCTGGACCTCTGGGTGATTGCTTTCTTGTCCAGACTCTCTTCTCAGCAACCGTACAGAGACAAGCAGCAAGTATATGAGAAGAGACAGAAGAACAACCTTCCAGGGAGGCAGGCCAGAAGAATGCAAGTATGCAGAATAGATTTCTGTATTCAAAGTGTCTGGCAGTAAAAGCAGGGAAATGACCTCCCCGTTACCAGAAGCATCCAAGCATACTTTGGATAGCCATCTGTTGTAGAGTATGATTTCTGGACACTTTCTTGCACTGGATGGGAGCTTTGCATAATGTGTTGGCTGCTTCTAACTCTTTATGATTCTATGATTCATCTCACGAATGTTTATCAGCTGCCCACTGGACCCAGCTGTATTGCTAATGTGCCCTGTCCTCTGCTTTCCCTCTCCTAACCCAGTTTCCCTGCACATAAAGGGAATGCACGGAGGTGGGACCTCAGTGGGCTTATCCAGCTCCAAAGGATGCCTTGCTCCAAAGGACAGTGGAGGAAAAAGGACCCACTCGCCCACCTTCCTCTACCATCCCCATCCTCCTGATTCCTGATTCACTACCTCTAACTTAGTGAACTTCTTCTGGCCTGGGATGCCATTAGAAACAGATGGCCCTGTTGCTATGGAGACCAAGGAGCTCCTTGTTCTTGGGGGGGGGAGCTGGGGTTGGGGAGGGGGGTGAAAGCGAGTAAAGTGATTTACTTCAGCAATAGCCCAGCCTGGAATTCACATGAATGTTAAACAGGGGTGGCTCCAGGCCATCGCTCAGCCAGACAGATCGGAAACCACTTAAGATGAAAAGCCCAGAACGCTGCACATCCTTTCTCGGGGAGGCCTTAGACTTCTCTGGCTCCCTATCCCCACTACACAACCCTGGGCAAGCCAGTGCCCTCTTTCTGCCTGGGATTTGACTTATTCTTCCCACAGGCAAAGCTGGAGTCCTAAGGAAGGGGATTTGGGTACCTGGGAGTGGCAGAAAGGGGACTTGCTTGAGACTGAGGAAGGTTTGTTTCTCGTGCACATTAGAAAAATGGAGTTCTCTGTTATTGTAAAGCCACAGATGGGCTACCCAGAGGGAATTGGGCCCCATCTCCAGGAGGATTTGGGCTGGGCTGGCAGCTCTTCAGTCGGGGATTCTCAGGATGATTTTGCTCCTCAAGTAGCAGATTGAGCAGGGCAACATGTAAAGGGTTCCTTCGGGGCTGAGACCTGGTGCCGGCAGAGGCATCAGAATGCAGGCTGGTGAATGACCTGCCTCTGAGTTGCATAGATCTGAGCTCTGTCCCAGCTCTGCAGCTCACTTGCTCATGATCTCAAGCAAATTTGCTTTCTCTGAGCCCTTATTTCCTTGCCTGTGAAATCTGAATCCTAATACTGGCTTTTATAAAATGAGCCATGCAAACACAGGGACCTGAGTTTGGATCCCTGTCACCCATATTAAAAAGCAGGAGTGACAGCACATCTGTAATCCCAGTGCTGGGAAGTGAGACAGGAAGGTCTATCTTCAGGGCTCACTGGTCACCTGTCTAGGCAAACTGGTGAGTTCCAGGTTCAGGGAAAGATGTTACATGGAAAGAGATTGAGGAAGATCTCTAGTTCCCACACTCATGCACACACAAACAAGGACAAATTTGTACTTATGCACATGCACACATATACATACATATAAAGATTTGGCAGGTGTGCTGATTAGTTTTATGTCAATTTCACACAGATATAATTATCAGAGGGCTGGGAGCCTCAATTGAGAAAATGCCTCCATGGGCTATATGCAAACCTGTAAGGCATTTTATTTTATTTAAATCGGTGATTGATGGGAGAAGGTCCAGCCCATTGTGGATGATGTCATTCCTGGGTTGGTGGTCTTGGGTTCTCATGGCTAACTCAGTATGTCAGTAATTATCGCCCCTCCACAGCCTCTGCATCAACTCCTGCCTCCAGTTCCCTGCTCTCTTTGAGATCCTGCCCTGGCTTCTTCCAACAGCAATGCAAAACTGTAAGCCAAATAAACCCTTCCCTCCCCAAACTGCTTTTAGTTATACTATTTCATCCCAACAACAGTAACCCTAAGACAGCATGGGGATGAATGGTAATGTTTCCCATAGCCTCTGGCATTTCAATACCTGATCCCCAGTTGGCAGCTGTCTGGAGAGGCTTAGGAAGTATAGCATTGCTGGAGGAAGTGTGTCACTGGGGGAGGCTGCTGAGAGTTGGCTCTCTGCTCCACCCTTGTGGTTCAGATGTGACTTAGCCATTCCTGCCACTGGCCTGGTCCTCGATGCCATGCTTCCCACTGTGTTGGTGGTGGACTCATTCCTCTGGACGATAAACCCAAATGAACCTTTCCATCTTTGAAGTGCCTTTAATTCCAGCATTCCAGATTCAGAGGCTGCAGGTCAGCCTGGTCTACATAGCCAGTTCCAGGACAGCCAGGGCTGCATAGAGAGACCCTTTCTCAAACAAACACAAACAAGGGACTTGGTAACTGTGTTTTATCAAAACAGCAGAGAAGTAACTAGAGGATTAAAATAAAGCAATGTATCTAATGCGGTTGGCACTGAGTCTCATAGGCATGAAACACTTAGAGAACAGACATTATTCTGATTATTAATAAATATACTGAGGGATGGAAGCATCCCAAGCTGAGTTTGGATTATCCTCAACAGAGATTCTTGGCTCCTGGTCCAAATTTTTACAGAGAAATTTTTAATGTTTTTGCCTCCATTTCCTCTTCTGTGAAATGAGACTAATCATGGTGCCTACACCATCAGGCCATTGTGAGAACTGAATTCTATAAACCATCTAAATAACCCAGCCGCTGTCAGCATGTCATCATAATACACAGAATGCTTGTTCCCGGTCTATGCTGAAATCCTTTCCCACTGGTAGGATAACATTAGAAGCTGGACACCTCATGAGGCAATAGCATCATGAAGAGATGAGCCTTCATGAATAGGATTAGCACCCTGATAAGAAGGACTGGGAGAGGTTATCCACTCTCTTTCCCTCCTATTTTATTTAGGCGGAGGCTGTCAGAGGACATCTTTGGATTTAGTTATCTTGTTTTATTGTGTGGGTCCCGGGTAGCTGAACCCTGAGGATCTGAACTCAAGTGATTAGACTTGGCATCAGTGCCTTTGCTTCCAAAGCCATCTCACTAGCCCTTTGCCTGCATAAAACAAGAAGCTTTCCGTGTTCAGCAACCTGGAAAAGGACCCTCCACAGCTCCTGAGAATGCTGTCTCTCATGTTCAGCATGACTGAGAAAATGGTAGATACATCTTTTGCTGACAAGTCACTCAAGCCTATGGTGCTCTAGTATGGTAGTAAGAATGGATGAAGATAGCATTATCATAACCACCATTGCCATCAGCATCTTCATTCAGTGCCTGGCACTTAGGGCCTCTTCAAGAATCAGTAGGTGGGGCTGGAGAGATGGCTCAGCGGTTAAGAGCACCGTCTGCTCTTCCAGAGGACCTGGGTTCAATTCCCAGCACCCACATGGCAGCTAACAACTGTCTGTAGTTCCAGTTCCAGGCAAACACCAAGACAAATAAATAAATAAATAAATAAAGTTAAAAAAAATCAGTAGGTAAGTGAACTAGAGATGAAACCCATGGACAACCCCTCACCAGCATAAATGTTTGTGAGGATCATTTGTGCTAGCTGACAGAGTACAGAAGGCTGTTCACAAGGCTTTGTGCTGGGTTTAAACAACCAGCAACTAAGGGTAGAAATGCAAACATTATTCCAGTCTGTAATGCCCCAAAGTAAGTCAAAATATCCCTGCCAGGACAACTAGGCAGGATTCCCAGATGGAAGCTGCATGAGGCTTGGAGGGGGGCAGAAGCTTACCAAGGGTTCATTCTCTAGAGATGATGGGTAGCTTCCTACACTGGGGAGCAGAGAGTGAAGACACCAAAGGTAACAGTGTTCATGGCCTTCCTGGAAAGCAATGCCCAGATAAGGATGCCTTCCTTTCCTATCCACTTTATTATCCCCCTGAAGACATAAGAGAGTTAGGATTCAAGCTTGAGAGCTTCACACGTAAGGAGGGTTGGATGACATTTCCACCTGGTGGGTGAGTGACCTTGATCAGTTGCTAAATGTTCTAAGCACTCATTTTCTCATCTTTACAAAAAGGCTACTACATGCCCTCAAGAAAGACTAATGGCTAACTAATAATAATGCAGATTCTGTTGTGTGTAGTAGATGCTCAATAAACAGAATTTCTTTTCTTTTAAAAAAAAATTATCTGTGAGCAGTAAAAAGCCCAGGGAAACTTTCTCCTAATGTGTTTTAGGGATTGGAGTCACTTAATGAGGGTAATGAAGGACTTCAGTCAGAACAGAAACAAAGTTGGGAGATCTGTTTAGAGATGAGTGCTCCTGAGTGAGGCATCTGCTGCCGTGGTGGAGGCAATAGAGACTGAAGGGTGGAAAAGGGAAATACATAGAAAGATGCTGACCAGCACAAAGCAGAACAAGAAGGCAATAGTGGGTGCATACTTGAAGAAAAAAGGACCCAGGAGCTGAAAGGGATCTGGTGGAACAGGGTTGGGTGGTTCTGCATGGAAACCCTAATCCTCATAAATGCAAATGTCACAGATGCAAAAAGCAAACGTCCTGAAAATCTGCAGTGTGCTAAAGATATAAATACGAGCAGATGTGGATCTTGCCCTCAAGGACTGTGGAATGGTCGGCAGAAACAAAGACATCGACAAATGTGCACAGTGAAATGTAACAGTGTCTGCCCAAGTAAACCACAGAGCAAGGAAGTGGTTAGCCATGCCTGGCTTTATCAGGAGGTTATGCAGAAACAAAGCAAATGTTTTCCAGAGAGACTGATGCAGCAAATATTCCACAGGAAGAGGACAGCATGAGACAAATCCCAGTAAGTTCTGGTGTCTTGAACCTATAACCCCAGCTGCAGAGGCCTAAAGGACAAGAGGATCACAAAGTCAACATTAGCTTGGGCATCTTAGTGAAACTCTATCCCAAAATAAAAAGTAATGAAAGATATGGCTGTTGTTCACCGGCAAAGTATTTATCTAGTGTACATGAGGTTCTGGTTCAACCCCCCAGTGCTGCTGCTAAAAAGAGAGAGAGAGAGAGAGGGAAATTAGGGCAGAGATTTGCAATTTGTACTAATCAAGTGATGTAGATGTCTAGAGGAACAGCAGTGTGGGTACCAGTGAGTATCATAATGTGGAAGAAAGGATCAAGAGTTTTGTTGGGATGCTCAGACCATATGGGAAAGGAAATGGAAAAGAACATGCATCTGATCTCAGATAAATTCACAAAAGGTTGATCTGAGAAGGTCCAAGGATAATTCTCTCCCAGTGCAGGAGAAATGAAGGAAGGAAGGGATGGAGAGAAGGAGGGAGGGAGGGAAGGAAAAAAGGGAGAAGGGAGGAAGAAAGGAAAGATGAAGGCATTTTGAAGGAGATGGACAGTAGAAAGACCTAAAACTTCTACCATTCACCTTGGAAGAAAAGCCAGAAGCAAAATCTTTAGTTAAAACAAAAAATAAAATAAAGGTCAAGAAATCTAGACAAGTTAGACGGATGAAATAGAAAGAAAGTCTAGCTTACAGATAGCAGACATTAAAGAGGGACTTTTGTTTTTACAGACATTAGACACAGACGTTATTAGCAACTTAGATGAAATGTAAATACTCCTAGAAAAATTCAAATTAAAAAACTGACATACAATAAAATGAGTAAACTAAATATTTCTATACTCATGAACTTGTTATAAATATTCTGTCCAGAAATGCGTGGTTTTACTATGAACTCATGAGACTTTAAAGAAAGAATAGCATCAGTCCCATACAAATAAAAAAGGTAAATATTCTCTCATTGTTTTGTGATTGTATAAAAATCTGATACCAGATTGTCCAAAATTAAGTTTGACACATATGATCCAAAAAAGAAAAGATAAAATGATAGAACATTATCTCTCAGGAACATAGAATTTGAGACGCAAGCCAGGATAATAAAGCAAGAAAACAAAATTGATTTTTATAACAGAAGAACTAAAACTACTTCTATGCACAGATGACATGGTTGTTTATGGAAAAAAGTCCAACACAATCTACAAAAATAGCATCTACAGCTAACAAATACATTTAGCAAAATAATAGGATAAAATGGCACTGCATAGTTGAATTAGATTTTCATTCAACAGCAGCATACTACTAAAATCAGAAAAAAAAATCACTTATTATATGATCAAAAACCATAAAATACATAGAAATACATCTAACAGAATATTCATAAAACCTATATAATGCAAAGCATAAGAAATGAAAACATTTGTTTTATTATTCATTACTATCTGAAAACAGATAAATTATGAATGACTTAATTGAATGACATATATTAGGATGACTGATGCTGTTAAAAATCTTGATTCTCCACAATCTATAAAAATTTTTTAATTCTGCAGATTCAAAACAATCTCAATTTCTAGCAGTCCTTGTTTTGTTTTTTTTTTTTTTTTTTTTTTTTTTTTTTTTTTTTTTTTTTTTTTTTTTTTTTTTTTTTTTTTTTTTTTTTTTTTTTTTTTTTTTTTTTTTTTATACAGCATATATTTTACAAGTTTGTACTAATACATTCTCATACAAAGGCAATTAAGAGGAAGAATCTTCCTTTTCATATTTGAATCATCCAAACACAACAGAACTATACATTTTAAAAAACTTTCATTTGGATAACAACAAAAAAAGAAAAGTAAAACAAATTTTTTTTTTCTTTTATACAGGTAGACATTGAAGTGGACCTAATTCGCTTTTCTTTTTAAAAGCTTCTGAAGACAAAAAGCAGCTTAAAATCTAACTAAGATGAATAAAAACATTGCTTACTAAACTACTTGTCTCTAGCACCGTTCTCCCTTTTCTTATGCTTTGATGCAGGCTCTTCTCTGTCTCTTCCATCTCTTGCTCTTTTCATTGGTCCCGGACCACGTCGATGATGATGATCATCATCATCGAATCTTGTCCTCCTTCCCTGAAACTGTCCTCTTCCTTTGGGTCCCCCAGCATAGGGAGGTCTGTTTCCCTTCCCTCTTCCCTTATTAAATCTGCGACCACCTCCACCTCCTCCTCCTCCTCCTCCTTTCGACTTCCATTTGTTTAGGGATTCTTGCTGATCCTCCATAATTTTTTTCATTGCTTCTTTTTCCACATGTCCTTCTAGTACTTTCCAAGTCACTTTTCTGTTCCTTAATTGTAGGTTACCATTATTTGCATTTCTGGCTTTCTCAAGTGCTTCCTTAGCTTTTTCTTTGAAGAGGATTATTCCCTCTTTTGCTCCTCTGACAAAGTCAATCCATTTTATTTCACCGTGATTTGAGAAAAGAATATGTAAATCTTCTCTACAGGTCTGGTCATCCAAGTCACCTGAAAACTTCAGTAAGCACCCCATCTTTCCTTCTAGAGATCGTGTTTCGGTACTTCCTGACTTGTGTCTTCCTTCATGTTCTTGTTTAGCTTTTAGTTTGGCTTCCACTTTGCTCTGCTTTCTTTCTTCATTTTTTTTTGCAAAGTAATCTTCCTTAAAGAGTATTAACAGGCTTGTGTCTTTGTACTTCTGGCCAGGGGTCTCTACAAACTTCTTTGCAGATTGAATACTATCAAACACAGCAAATATTGACCTCTTGAATGTTTTGTGCAATGTTCGTCTCATTTGAATATTCAGTATTTGACCTTTATCATCTAGCCATTCTTTTATGTCATCAAGGGTTGCATCAGTTGGGAAGCCTTTAATATAAACAGATCTGTTTTTTACATCATTCTTATACTCATCCGTAACTTCAGGAAGGGGTCTGCTTGGAGATCTTCTAATTTTAGTTTGGTCTGTACTCACTTCCATGAGTTTTGTCTTAGACTTGCTTAATGCTTGCACAATTACATTAAAGTCTGTTGTCAGCCGATTTAGTCTGTTGAATTTTATCATTACATCCAAAGGTACCCAGCCTTCATCCAATTTGATCTGTTCCTTTAAAAACTTGTCTCGTGGTAAATTGAAGTCTCCAAAATAATACTCAATTTGATGACAGATTTTGGCCTCCAGAGCAGCCATTTTTTCATTATCTCCATTTTCAGCCATTGTGGCTATCTGTAAATTTTCTCACACTCAAAGATGCTGAAGCACGGTCACCACAGCTTCAACAACAACGACGGAAGCGCCGGGACTTCTAGCAGTCCTTGTTAATCAAAATAAACTAGCTCGTTTCAAAAATTTATATGGAAATACAAAATGTAAATTACCCGAGGCCATCTTGGCAGAGCAGAACAGGGTGGAAGGACCGACATGACCCAACTTCAAGACTTGATGGTAAGCAAGACACCACCAAGGCAGGATAGTGAATGGAAGAAAACAGAGACTCGGAAAGACCTGCGTAGACATGTCACTTGATTTTCAATAACAAACCGAGGTGGTCCTGTATTTAGAGCAAGACTTTTCAACAAACATGGCAGACACAACTGGCTACTCACATGGGGAAACATAAACTTGTCTCCATCCCACACAGCACATAAAATCTACTGCAAGATGAATCGCGAGGTCAAGCACACAAGCTTAAAAACCATAAAGATTTTAAAACAAGATTTTATCTTCTGCCAATAGGCAAGGTTCAATAAAAGACAAAACTTGATCACTATAAGCTGATGAGATAGCTCAGTGGGCAAAGATGCCTACCACCAAGCCTGTTGACATGAGCTCCATCCTGGGACCCACATGGTAGAAGGAAAAAACCAGTTCCCACAAGTTCATCATGAAAACAAAATGAAACAGAGAAGAAAACCTCTTGAGCAAGTCAGGGATTTTTTTTTCAACCTGGTAAAAGTGCTAAGGCTAGCATCAGACTGACTGATGTGCAAACACACACACACACACACACACACACACACATGATATGCATGCATAAGTATAGGCACATGCATAAGTAAATGGAATGTAATAAAATGATCATCATAAGAGAAAAAGAGGTCATTTAGATTTCATAAAAATGCAAAACATCTGTTCATCAAAAGCAGTTACAATGAGCAGAGTCACACCGGGAAGAAATGTTTGCAAAATGTGCCTGGTAGGAGTTTGTATTGCAAATATAGAAAGAACCATTACAGTGAAATAATGCAGCACAACCAACCCAGTGGAGAGAAGGTGGAACTACACTGACACCTTATAGTACGTATGGCTTGGACAATAAACTCTACCTAATCGATGACCCAGCAAAAAGGAAGACACAGGACCACACAAAGACTTGGCTGAAGATGTTCACAGCAGCCCCTGTTGGAAAGTACCCCCAAACAGCTGTCCATAAACAAGAAGATGGGAGGAGAAAAAATGACAGCGGCCACTAAGCAGTGCGAAAGTTCTGATTTGTGACATGCCTAAGTCTCAAAATCACAAGTTCAGACTCTATTTGTGTGGAATTCTACAACAATTGCTTGTAATTTTGAATTTGTAGGTTTTTACACCAGTTTGTATGTATGTAAGGAGGAGTGAGTGCATGCGACAGCACTTGTGCAGAGGTCTTGCTGGGGTTGGTTCTCTCCTCCCGCTCTTTGGGGAAATGAAACTCAGGTCACCCGGCTTGGCAGCAAGTGCCTTTACCAACTGATTCGTCTCTGCTGCTCTGTTTTGTTTTTCTAATGAAATCTGTGGAGCTTCTGAAGAATGAAAGCAGCGGCAAGAAACGCACAGGGACAGACATTCCAGGTGACGCAGGTGCCCTCTGCCTTCACAGAGTTTGGGGCCACACATATGTGACTTAGTGAAGACTTGAGTATCTTGCCATTTCACTAATATGAACCCCAGTCCCTTACCTCACCCCAAGGCACACACAGAACCACAGTGTGAGCTTTGCTTAATGACACACACATTGAAGTGTCTGGAGCAAAGGATGCTATTAGATACACTATGGAAAATGTCTTCTCATTGTTGTTGTTTGTTTTGCTAGAAAAATTAGTTAGCCTCACAAGGACTCAGTCCTGGAATCTTATCCTGTGCACCTATTAGCCAATCATGTCAGACTGAGCTCTCACCAATGGGATGAGACAGTCTCCATCTATGTCTCAAGCTCCAGTATGCCTGCTTTAAACCAACTTGAATCTTAGTATAGCCCCTTTTTGTAAAATAATTGAAGAGCTACTTTCACTTTGTTCTTGCATTTCTTTATGGGACAAGATCATTCTGGTTTGTTTCTGATATATGCCCAAAATAAGATTTAATGACTAGATACCGACATGGGCTTTTCTTGGTGAAGATAATAATGAAATGTTGATAGCAATACAGTCTATGCTTCAAGTTGTCCCACATGATTAGAAATGTTACAATAAACTTTGGAGAAAGGAATGTAAAGCTGGAGAGCAGGGCTAGTCAAAAATACAAAGAAGGGGCTGGAGAGATGGCTCAGCGGTTAAGAGCACTGTCTGCTCTTCCAGAGGACCCGGGTTCAATTCCCAGCACCCACATGGCAGCTAACAACTGTCTGTAGTTCCAGTTCCAGGCAAACACCAAGGCAAATAAATAAATAAAATAAAGTTTTTAAAAAAAAAAAAAATACAAAGAAAAAAAAAAAACCTCTAAGTGAGGGTGAAAGAGAGTTGGTCAGGTTTGCTCAGGGCAACAACACCAAGCTTCATTGTCATACAGTGCTGGAAAGCCTATGTCATTTTCTCTAGGACTGTCCCTTGGGTCACCCCAGCCAGCCTGAACTCCTTGTCCAGTAGGACATCTGGGGACAGGATGTCTTCTCCCATTCTGCATCTCCTGAAGGAAGGTATCACCCATCAGACCAGAGGTTCCTGTGAGGCAAGGAAGAGGTCTTCCTCTACATCAGGTGAGGGATTATTTGTGGCAACCTCAAATCTTCTTAGGACGTAAAGACTATCTATACTTCCTTCCATAGCTTGGAAGCTTCATGGTGATGGGGTACCACCTCCACCATTGTGGGGTCCCTTGAACGTATCTTGCTCATTGTAGGGCTCCTTAGCAGTCATCAGCTTATCTGTATTTCCCCTGAGACTGTCACTTGGGATCTGCAGACTGAGCAGAGAGTGAGTGAAAAGTGACTGACAGGATTCGAATAGGAACAGTCTGACTTCAGTTGTCCAGGGTAGCTGACATTCACTGAGGTTTCACATGACGCCAGGAAGACAGCATTAATTCCCTTCAGTGCATGGAACTCTACACCATAAAATGAAAACAATTTAACTGAAAATTCCCTTTGTAACCATAGGGCAACAAGGTGTTAACAGGAGGTCATAGGGCTCAGCAGTTCATTGGGCATACAGGCATGGGGTGGCTTTCACACATCAAGGCTAAAGAAACCTAGGGTGGGCTATGCCCAGATATCAGAAAAAAGGAGATGATATTAAAGCACTGGAAACAGGATGCCTGAGCTACTGCTCTGCTACCTAGAAGGTCTGCCTAGGAGAGGGGATCTGAAGAAAGGGTAGAGAATTATCTATGGAACTATGGGTAGGTGACAGGGATGTAAAGTCCAAGAGTCCTCCAGAACTCCTCCACGATGTGATCCCCCACACCTGCTTAATGTATGACTCTGTTCACAAGACTAAGTTCCCTAGCAACTGATGACACATTTCAAAGCATTGCCTGATCATGCATATGATGGCACCTGGCTGAAAAATCAAACACGCCGGCTTTTAGCATAGATGTGAGATGTATTTCTCTCTCCCCATTTCCAGCCAGCTTCCTAGCGCTCTCACACCCCATCAGCCCCTCCAGGTCTGACTAAACTCGTGGATTCTCTCTGAGACTCACAGTCTATTGTGGTACCATAACTGTTTGTCTTTCTCTGGATGTGGTGGAGACAAGAGGTGGCCTGCTAAGCCATAAAACTAATACCCACTCTTCTACATCAGAGTGTTCAAAACCTTGGCCAGGGTTCACACTTTGCAGATGGGAGTCCAGTGAGATCAGCTCGGGAAACTGGAAATCTTTTCACTGAAGGAGACAAAAAGAGAGGTAATTGCCTGCTGAGATAAATGAGAGTAAAAAAATAGGAAATAACGCCCATCCCATGCCTACCCCATCTCTCAAATGCATGAGTCAAAGAGTCTTAAGCATTGAAGAAAAAACAGACCAAGACAAAGATGTCTCCTGTCTTCTTTCACATCAGCACTTTAGAATTCTGCCACAAGAACAATTATGCAAGAAAAACCATTAAAAGTACCCAAGCTGGAAAGCAGGAGGTCAGATAACATTTGTGAATAAATGGTGTGACCCCAGTTACAGAAATGTAAAAGAAATTCTAAGAAGCTGCTATTATCGGGTTTTAAAAATCAAACAAAAATGCAGAATTAACAGTGATTGTGGTAGTGAATGCTTGCCATGTCAGCACTCAGGAGATCGGGGGAAATCACAAATTTAAGGTTAGCCTGGGCTATATGGTCAGTGTAAGGCTAGCCTGTGCAGCAAAATAAGGCCTTATCTCGAAAGGAAAAAAAAAAAAACCTGCAAAAAAAAAATCAATTCTGTTCCTATACACCTGCAATGACAATAGAGAAACTTTAAAAAGCACCCTGTTCACAAGAGCAAAGTCTAAAAGAATAGACTGTCTATGAATACATTTAACCAAGAAGGTGGAAAAGACTTGTACACTGGAAAGTACAAAAGATTACTGAAAAAAAGTTGAAGACAATCTAAATCAATGGAAAACACCAGTTATCTGTAGCAATCTGTATCAAAATTCCGATTTTGAAAGCAGGAACTGAATAGCTAATTCCCCAATTCACATAGAAGCACAAGAGATTTCCAATAACCAAAATAACTTTTACTGCAAAGCTATTGGGATCCAAACAGAGGCATGCTGGTGTAAGAATAGCAATATAGATCGGCCATTCTCAACAGGTGGGGTGTGACCCCTCTGAAAGTCAAATATCAGATATTTGCATTGTAATTTCCAACAGTAGCAAAATTACAGTTATGAAGTAGCAACAAAATAAGTTTATGGTTGTGGTTACCACAACCTAAGGATCACAGCATTAGAAAGGTTGAGAACCACTGGTATGGACCAAAGATGTTGACCTCAAAGCCCAGGCACAAGCTCATTGACTACAGTTGAAGGATTTTGGACAAGGCTTCAGGTCTTTTCAATGAAGACAGAGGGTCTCTTCAACAATGAGGCCACACAACTGGATTCCCATATGCAAATGAGTGGTGCTGGACTCCTAACTCATAGCATATACTAAGATTAGAGCAAAGTGGGTCAACAATTAAAATATAAGCACTAAAAGTGTAAAACTCTTATTAGAAAACACAGAGAGATCTGCATAACCTTGAGGTTCCCATGGATGCCCAGATAAGGTATCAAAAGCACGAGCACAAAGAGAGTGGAAACATCAGATTTCTCAAAATGAAACACATTTGCATACGGAAAGAAACAATAAAGAAATAAGAATTATATAGGTCATCAATAAAGAAAAAAGACAACCTATATAGAATGGGAAAAAGAAAGAATTCTTGATGATGATTTTATATCCAGAATACAAATAAAAAATTTTCTACAACCAACAAAAGACAACCTAATTAAAACATAGAAAAAAAATACTTGAATAGTTTTCTTCAAAGAAATTATGCAAACAAACAATATGCCCAAGAAAAGTAGTTCTCTGTCATCAACCCAAAGAAACACAAGTCACAGCTGATGAAACACCATATCATGCCCATTATCATATTAGTAACAATAATGCAAAATACCAAACATTAGCAAAAAGATGGGGAAATGAGAGCATTAGTTCATTGCTGGTTGCCAGACTCTAAAGAATAACATGTGGGTTCCCCAAAAATCTAACATGGGATGACTCATGACAAAGAACCCCACTCATCAATAAATCCCAAGAGAAATAAAAACAGTGTCAAATAGACAATTGCATATTAGTATTTATAGCAGACACATTCACAACAGCCAGATGATAGAAGCAATCAGAAGCTGTCATGAAAATATTAATAAAATGCTGTCTGTCCAACCAGGGGATGTTATTGAACCATACAAAGGAAGGAAGTTCTGACACATGCTCGGGATGACAGAACCTTGGAAACCTTATGCCAAGTGAAACAAGGTAGATACAAAGGGCATTTTACTACATGATCCCATTCATGCAAGATAACCTCGTAAGTAAAAATGAAGAGACAGAGTGATTTAGAAGGTTGGGAAATGAGGAGTTATTGTTTCGGTCTTGGAGTGAAGAAACATTTTGGTAATTGGGCCAGGGGTATATAGCTCAGTTGGTGAGCATGTACAAAGCCTTGAATTTGGTCCCCAGCACTGCACAAATCAGGCATAGTAGCACACAACTGTAGTCCCAGCACTCAGTAGGTTGGAGACACCAGTTCAAGACTGGACTAGGCAAAGAGTTCATGGGTAAGACACCATGAAAATCTGATGATATGAGTTCATATCCTCAGCACCTACAAAAAGCTAGATGCGGTAGTTCAAGCATCTTTAATCTCAGCAACCCTACCAGGAAGTATGAGATGGAAAGAGGGCAATTACAAAATTTTACAGGCCAGCCATCCTGCTGTGAGCAACAGGGAACAAGAGAACCTGTCTCAAACAGTATGGGAGGTGAGGACCCACACCAGAGGTTGTCCTCCGACTCCTATGTACTTGCTGTGTGTTGCAACATCTGTATGCCCATACTCAACACACACACACACACACACACACACACACACACACAGAGAGAGAGAGAGAGAGAGAGAGAGAGAGAGAGACAGAGACAGAGACAGAAACAGAGACAAACACAGAGACACAGAGACAAAGACAGAGAGAGTTAGTTAGTTAGTTCAAGATCCACATCAGCTGCGTGGCAAGTTTGAAGGCAGACTGGTTTACATGAGGTCTTGTCAAAAAGAAAAGTATTAAAATGGTTATGTAACACTGTGAATGTAATTAATAACACTGAATTAATTATACACTTGGATTGTCTGGAATTGAATATTTAAGTTTTTTTACCACAGCTACTGTATTTGTCACAATATAACTATTTAAGGCAACCATGTGTTGTAAACTGCTTCTGACATCAATGCTTCTACTAGTAGAGATATTAAGCCTTGGAGCAGTGGTAAGGTGGAGAAACTAAGCAGGACTCCCACCTCATCTAAGGTCTCAAAAGTAATTGAATTTGTTTTCAATAGAATAACATTTTCCTGATTCCCAAAAAAGAGTATCCAAAGAAGATACCTCTAAATCTAGGTCTCATTAACTCTCATAGATTGTGTGCAATGAGACATGAACTCACAATCAAAAATTTTAACTATATAGTGAAACAAACAACTGTAAATGAAAACCTAGAGAAGAAACCAACAATAAATACAGATTCACAACGATTTCCAATATTGAAGCTATCTGCTAGATGTAAACTCTATAAAGTGAGACATTTATATGTTTTCTTTAGTAGAATAAATTTTCTATATAATATTCAAAGGAATTTGAAAAAATTAAATGAACTATCAATAGGAGATCATACAAATTACCACCAATAATTATTTAAAAATCTAAATAATACTTTTAGAAATGCCAGAGTATAATAAATTAGACATAGCTAAAAAGAGAATTTTTTTGACTACAAGATCAACCTGAGGAAATTATTCAGAGATAAGATAATGTAAAATAATGAAAAGTTAACATGTATGGAAGAGAGTCAAAAGACTCAACATGCATTTAATTAGAGACAAAAGGAAAAGAACAAAGAAAAGTAAAGATAAGAAATAAAAATGAATGTTTTCCATAAGTAATAGAAAAAATATTTGAAACAGCATCACAATATATAACATGTAAAATACTTTAGAAATGTACATTAGATTGTCGTACAGAATATTTACATATATTGTGAAATTATAGGACATCAGAAAAATGATAGTGCTTTATGAGAAATCACTATCAACCCAGAAATATATACTCTGTAAACGGTCTTTTAGGAACAAATGTGAAAGACTATTTTTACAGAGAATCAAAAATCTGAAAGAATCACTAACAGAACTTCATTAAATGAACTTCTAAAAAGCACACTCCAGAAAAAAAGAAAAATCATTCTAGAAAAGAGATACAACTGTTATGAGGTAATCTTTTTGTATACTGTAAAGATGTGTCTCTGCCTAAGGTGCCTTCTGATTAGTTTAATAAAGAGCTGAATGACCAATAGCCAGACAGGAGAGAATATACAGGATTTCTAAGGAGAGAAAGGAATTCTGGGAAGAAGAGAGATGGAAAGATGCCAGGGAGACCCAGAAGAAATAGGTACATCTGGTACAGAGGAGAGGCAACCAAGCCATGTGCCAGAATGTAGACAAATAGAAACAGATTAATTTAAGTTATAAGAGCTAGGTGGAGTAAGCTAAGGCCAAGCTTTCATGATTAATAATAAGTCTCCATGTTGTTATTTGTGAGCTGGTGGCCTAAAGGAAGATCTTACTACACAAAACAACAGAATGAGTATTAAAGAAAAGGTTCAGTTTAGGCATAGATGGGCACCTGCGATCCAGCACTAGAGAGAGTTCAGAGTTAGTTGACTTAAGTTCAAGTCAGCCTGGGCCACAAAACAAGACTCTGTCTCAAAATGGTCAGTATAAGGGCTGACAAGATGTTGTAACAGATAAACTCACTTTTCATGCAAGAATGACAACCTGAGTCCTGTCCTTGGGACCCACATAGAGTAGGAGAGAACTGACCCCACACGCTGTTCTCTGACCTCCATAACTCATGTCCTGGCATGGGCATGTACACACACGTCACAGACACACACACACAATAATAATAATGATAATGGTGACACTTTTACAAAGAGACTAAATACAAACAAAAACATTGCTTATTGGGAATGATAGTTATTACAGTGCTCAATGTGGAGAGAAAGAGAGAGACCAAAAGGACCAGACAGAAGTTCTTTTTGAGTTCTTTAAAGTGAATAAGGCTAATGTTACTGTGTCCACTAATGAATCTTCAGAAGTTGAGGAAAATGGTTTGAGGAGCTGACTAGTCTCATTTTCTGTGAGGACGCCTACAATGAAGTAACTAATCCTGGCCCTCTGTGAGGATCCCAGAATGGAGAGACTGAACCCAACTCTCTGAAATAGTAACTCATGATGGAGAGACTGAGCCTGACCCTCCATGAAGAGTCCATGATGAACACTGTGCTGTGATTTTTATTGGATGGTGGAAAGGCTCCACTTTTAAAATATCAGTTTCCTAAAAGAGCATCTAACCCTACTCAACATTCCTGTGCTAGGACATTGTCTGGACATATTTGACAATAAATCTATTATACACATTGCTTTGACTCTTTCCTGTTCTGTTTTTTATTGGCACATGTGTGTTTTACTTCCAAATCTTCCCCTTTTCCAATGACATTTCTTTTACTTCTTTTGTTCATTTTGTGTATTATGTAATCTGTGTGTATGTATGGAGGTCTGTCAAAGGACAACCTTGAGAATGAATCCTCTCCTTACACTGCTATGGTGCATCAAAATCAGATGTCAGCCTTGTTTCTGGCCCCAATTTCTCCTTTTTAAAGAAGAGCAAAAAGTCAACCTTTTAAGTACTTTTGCTAATCATAGTTATATTACCACAGACGCTACCCTCAGTATGCTGTTTTCATGTAGCAAACATATGATCTGTTGGCCACCATATCAGACTCACGTGGTTCATTCATTTAAAAGCCCACAATGCTGCTGACCAATCTTAACCTCTGTGTATTGTCTCTTAACCTAAAATTTAATATTCTTTCAGCTCAAGTTTGGATCCACAGCCATAAGTGACTACAGAGGAGTGAGAAGATGTCATGAGGGATGTAGAAGGCAGATGAGCATTGACATCAGTCATTGAGCATTGACATCAGTCATTGAAAGAAGGATTTAGGAGTCGCTGAAGAACCTGTGAGGACCTCTCTACCAAGTGGCCTTGTCCATTCTTAGAATCAGTATAGCCAGAAGTTTCTTCATTCTGCCTAGCCCTGTGATCCAAATGAATCTCTCCCACTGTGGTTCTACAGAAGCTTATAAAATAGTTACTCAGAGGTTTATAGTAATTACAAACTGTTTAGTCTATGGCTTGGGCTTCTTACTTGCTGGCTCTTGCATCTTAAGTCAATTCATTTCTATGAGTCTATGTACTGCATGTGTTCCATGGCTTTATTTGAGTTCCATTACACCTTGCTCCCCAGCAGCTCTCAGCATCTGCGCTGATCCTGCCTTTTTTTCTTCTTCTAGCTCTCTATCTCTATTCCCCATCTGACTGTCTCCTGTCTTGCCATAGGCCATAGCAGCCCCTTTATTAACCAGTAGCACCAACACATATTCACAGCATAGAGAGAGACCATCCTATAGCAGATCAGTGTCCTAGTTAGGTTTCTACTTCTGTGATAAAGACCATGATCAGAAGAACTATAAAGAGTTTATTTCAACTTACAACTCTTGGGTCACGTTCCATCACTGAGGGAAATGAGATCAGGAACCTAAGGTAGGCACTGAGGAAGGCCCTGAGTCAGGTACCACAGAGAAGCGCTGCCTACTCTTCATGGCTTGCTTGGCCTGCTTTTTTGTGCAACTCAAGAGTACTTGTCAATCATTAATCAATAAAATACCCACCTAAGCTAAGGCACAGGTCAATCTTGTGGGAGAATTTTTTTAATTGAGGTCCCTTTTTTTCTGAAATTTCTCTAATTTGTGTCATGTTGACAAACAACTAACCAGGACAGTTGAGTACTTTTCAACTTGGCACATCAATATTACTATTAAACCATAACCTTCTCTTACTTGTTTATCTCCAAGGCCTCATATTAATGTTAATATCTCAATATAAAACTTCTGAAATTTCCTACTCCAACTTTTAAAATTTCTGTTGTCTTTACAAATTCAAACACTTGAAAAGATGAGTCTCTTTAAAACATCCAAGGTCTCTTTTCATGTGCAAAGTCTTTCTAAGATATCCAAAGTCTCTCTAAAGTGCCCCAAATCTCCCAAGTGTGGCATTCTAAAAGAAAAAATACAAGAAGAAACGCAAAACTATATTCTTTCTTGCTCCAAGAGAGAAAAATCAGGGCACAATCATATTCAAAAGAAAGCGAAATCAAACTCCCACAATACGATTTATTCAACACCAAGTGTCTGGGACTCACTCACTACCTTCTGGGCTTCAGAGGCCAAGTACAGCTCTGCTTCTCTAGTTTTCCTTTCCACAACACATCCAGCTTTTCTTCTGTGACCAGACTGGCTTCATGTCACATGTGTTGCTGTCCTTGGTGGTCATCCCATGGTAATGATATCACCAAAATGCTGGGGTCTCCACTTCAGCTGAGCTGTGTCTTCACCAATAATCTCTCCTGGACTCTCTTTGGGACTCTAATTCTGTCACATGGTGCCTAGTCCCAACTTCTCTCCATGACTGCTTCAGTCTTGGGGTTTCTGTTACAATGAGGCTATGCCTTCACCAATGGCCTCATCTGGCCTTTCCAGGTACCAAACCTCAACTGTTCTCCATAACACCTTCACACATCCAAAACCAGTAGAGGTATATCCTTGGCCTCCTCTGGACCACAGCATCTGTGTGCTGATCCTGAAGAAACACTTTCAGACGATTTTATCCTAGCAATGCTGTTCTCGTCCTGATCACAGTGGATTCTTCAGCTCCAGCTGACAAGTAACAACCATCTCAGCAAAACAAAGGTTTCACTTTAGTGGCTCTAGTCTCTTATTAAAAACAGCTGATTTATCAGACCTAGGAGACCAAGAACACAGAGTTTTAATTCAAATTATCACTCAAATGATCAGAAGAGTCTTTGCTTCTCTATGAAACTGCACAAGCCAGGCCTCCATTGTCTACACTTTTCTCAGCATTGTCTTCCAAGCTTGCATGATAGTAGCTCACCAAGCTCTGAACACTTGATAGCTTTTCCAGTTCAAAGTTCCAATGTTCTTCCACATCCTTCCCCCAAATGACATGGTCAGGTGTATTACAGCAATACTCCATGAAGCTGGTACCAGTATCTGTCTGAGTTAGGTTTCTATTACTGTGACAAAGATCATGCCCAGAAGCAACTGGAGAGAAAAATTTTATTTCAGATTAAAACTCTCAGGTCATACCTCATCCCTGAGGGAAGTCAGGGCAGGAGCTCAAAGCAGGATCCTAGAGGCAGGAACCAATAGAGGCCATAGAGGAGTGCTGCTTACTGGCTTGGCCTTCGTGGCTTACTCTACCTGCTTTCTTATACAACTCAGGACCACCTGTCTGGAATTGATGGTGACACCACCCACAATGGTCTGAGTCTTTCTGAAACCATCGTCAACCATGAGAATGCCCCATAGACTTGCTCACAGGCCAATCTTGTAGTGGCATTTTTTTTTTTTCAGTTGAGGTTCCTTCATGCTAAGTGACTCTGGATGTGTCAGGTTGACAACAAACTAACCAAGAAAATTGCATTCTTAATTCTATTCCGAACACACACACACACACACACACACACACACACACACACACACACACAATGAGTTATCCTGCAGTAAGACAACCTCAGACTCACAGGAAGGCAATCAATATTTAGGCAGATTCTGCAAAGTAGGGATTGACCATGGTCCCACCCAGGGATGGACTTCAGAATGCTCAGTATGTGGGTTGTTACTGCAAGTCATTTAGAAGCCACTGAGGGACAGTAATTCATGTTCTTTAAGAGCCATTTTGTGGGACTGGGGCACTAGGAGCATTTGCTGTTCTTCTGGAGTACTCAAATTCAGTTCCCAGAACCCACACTGAGTGGCTCACAACCATATGGAAGTCTAGCTTTAGGGTATAAAATGCCCTCTTCTGGCCTCCATGGGTACCTGCACAGGTGTGGCATACACACAGAGAGGGATACGTAAATCACATTTAATTTTTCTAAAAGAACCTTTTGCCTGAACCCAACACTCAGGAGACCGAGACAGGAGCATTATGAGTTTGAGCCTAACCTAGGTTACATAGTGAATTCAGGGTTAGCCAGGACTACACAGTGTGGCTTGAACTTAAGCAAAAACTTTCTAAAAATATTCTAGAACAAGGAAAACTATATAGAAGCTAAGTAGAGGACTGTAGAATGTACCAAGTGAGAGATGATGGCTTCCTGGCTTGAGGCTGCAACAATAGGCTAGGAAAAAGCCAGAAGATTATGAAAATTATAAAGAAAGCCAAGTTGCTCCATAGTAAAGCTGGTGTGTCAGTGAAGGCAGAGTCAAGGCCATAAAGAGTTTCAACCTGAACAAAAATGACTTGTTGATATTTACAGAGAGTTCAAGAAGATGGTAGGAAGAGTTCAGTGGTAAGGGAGACCATCAAGACAGACATTCTAAATTTGGCTTGCTTGCTGGATGTCTAAGATGAGAGACTGAGCAAGCCCCCAGGTTCCTGAGCACAGGATGAAGTATATGTCTGAGGTAAGGGACCTTATGGATCCAGGACTTCTAAGACACTTCCCCAATGACACCAGCTAGAAAGCAGCCTCTATCCACGTTGCTATTCTGCTTCCTTAGTGACTCAAGTTAAAGTAAGGCCTGCATCTGAGAAGAGAGGGCAGAATGAGAATGCTTGGCTATGGTGGCCAACTGTCCCTGTCCCATCCAGAAATGTATATGTGTTAGGCCTCTCTCTATCTGCATCCTCTCTCCACACCCAATTTGCCTTTCGAAGAAATCATTTCCCAGGAAATGAGCACCCCAGTTTCTCTGTGCCTGAGACCTGAACAGGGGGAGGAGCATCAACAGCTTTTTATCATTTCTTTCTCTCTCTCTCTCTTTTTTCATTTATCCTTAGCTTTTTGGAAACTGTCCGGGGACATGGTGGTGCTGCTGCTGGTGGCGGCAACGGCTACAATCAGAGCTATTTCGAAGCAAAGAACTAATTTACTGCATGAATGACTTTAGCTCAAAAGAAGAAATAAGGGCGATCAGGAGTCCTAAGGGAGCAGAATAATAGGGTAATTTACCCGGGGAGATGAGGGAGATGGGAGAAACATGTGGAGTAATTCTTTTGCATAATCTTTGTTTTATATTTTTACCCTTTCTCCTTTGGCCCCTCTGGGGGCCAAGACTCAGCTCAGAGATGCTCTGGCTCTCCCCAGGGTGGGTACCAAGAAAAGAAGAAAGAGCAAGAACTTCTCAGGCTGGGGAAGGAAAAAGCATGAGGCAGTTTCATGGCTATTTCAAGGAAGTTTGTATTATG
The DNA here is from genome assembly GCA_004025045.1 of Sigmodon hispidus. NCBI lineage: Eukaryota > Metazoa > Chordata > Mammalia > Rodentia > Cricetidae > Sigmodon > Sigmodon hispidus. The sequence continues at coordinate 305,567 of PVIH01000611.1, forward strand.
AGGTGGGGGGTGGGGAAACACACTTCTTCTTCCCATGAGCCTTGCTTGGGAGAGGCAAGGGGTTGTAAACAATCCCTTCACCCACTCAGATGCTCGTGGAGGTGTGGCTGTCTGTCTGTCTGCAGCACTAGATCATGATAAGCTCACAGGAAGAGCATGCTGTTGTCTTGGGCTCAGCACTGGTATGGACTAGCAGTGAGGCTGGAAGGGGAGAACATCAGAAGATGAGGCGTTAAGATATGAAAGGAACCAATGCAAGGCTGAGGGAGAGAGGGAAGGACAGACAGAAGGCTGAAAGTTCCTCCCCTTTAGGACTACAGGCAAAAGACAGAGCAAAGCTCAGGTCTCTGAATACTGGAGAAGGCAGACACTATGCAAAGGACATGCAAAAGACCTGGATGTTCCAGCCTCTGAATATCTTACCTCCCTCAACTCTCTGGCCAGCTTCCATGCTCCGGGTGTTAATTTTGTTCCCTTTCTTTTTTTAAAAAAAAAAAAGTAAATAAATAACAAGCTTAACGTTTTATTTGAAAAAACATTCTTAACTAAGAGTAAATTAATTAAGAGTTGAAAGAAAGAATATTCTTCTGTACAGCCACATGGAAGGGAGGAAGGAAGCAGATTCTGAGTCAGTGCTTGTAGAAGCATGGCAGTGGGTACTGTGGGGGTCAATGGGTTCCCTCTATTCCTGCACAAGGCAGGGATTTTGTTTGTTTAAATATTTGTGTCAGTCTCATGTTTACACAATGTATTTCCACCATTGCCATCCCCCAACCCTTTCCCACCCCCACTGAACCCCTTCTTTGTGACAAGATGCCCCCCAGCCTCACATCATTTTGGTTTGTTTGTTTGGAATTTGGGGGTTGGTTTTTATGACTCACTAAGACTAATTAAAGTTGCCTACATGAGCACGTAGAGGTTATTCTCTGGAGCAGCTTAAATACTGGCTCATGCTGCTGAAGAAAATGGTTCCCCAGCCATTTATTGCCAATAGCTTTCCAGAGAGGACTGTGGTCTCATAAGCCCCTCCTCCATTTTTGATAGAATTCTTGACAGGTCCAGTCTTGGGTCTTGTTTGATCTTATACAGCTAACCATAGCTGCTATGAGCTTATGAGTCCAACGACCATGTGGTGCCCAGCATCCCTCCTCACTGTCCAGCTCATACAGTCTTTCCATCTCCTCTTACACAACGTCCCTCTGAGCCTCCAGAGGATGATAGTGGTGTCCTGTCAGAGCTGTAAGTGCTCGGCAGTCACTTAGTCCCCACACTTTGACTACTTATACTCTGCATTCATCACTTTATTTAATCATTAATCCAGATGTCCACTGGAAACAGAAGCTCCTCTGACCTAATAGGTGGTCATAAATCTAAATATTTCCAAGACAGTCTGGCAATGTATTCACTTAGCAAAACTTAGTCCCACCCCAGGGGAGGAAGACTATAACCTCCCAAACTGTGGATTTTTGACCAGGTTTAGAGAATTAGGCATGAATCCTCTCCTGTGGGACAAATCTCAAATCCAACCAGAAGGCAGTTTGCTAGCTCTGTAACAGTCATGCCTACTGACCCAGTGGTCACACCTTGCCTGAGGGGTTCATATTGTCACTCACAGGTTTTATAACTGGGTAAGACTGTCGATGACTTTTCTCCCCTAGTGACCTACATAGTGTGTGCTGGCATTATGAAAGTTAGCCAGCAGGGAAAAAGCTTTCAGCTCAGTTACAGCTTGATTTCCTGCAACCAAGGTGTGTATGATGTCGTCAGTGGTAGGGTTTCACTAATTAGCTCTTGTGGGTACCTAAGAACAATGACAACAGTCTGCATTAATGTAGAACCTCTGGGACATCCCTGACCAACAACGCTTCTAGGGAGGTACTGGGTGTATTCTACTTCTTAACAAACTTCTCTATTTCTGTCACCTGTGTCCCTTGTCCAGCTCACTGTTTTGGGACACAAGAACCTGGAAATCTCAGATGGATACCCTTGGGAGTCCAAGTCATGCCTATAAATATCATACTCTGGGAAAGGAGTTAATGACAGACCTGCATGGGTCCTAGGCAGACCTTCTTCAGTTCCAGCGTGTCCTGTTTATATGACCTTGTCCAGGTTCTGAGCTCTGCATTTCCTCACATGTAAAATCAAGACTGTCTTTGTCTCCACAGAGAGCCATGGGCATCATATGGGATGATGCCTGACCAGGCACTTTGTAAGTAACAAAGCTCTATATGAACATGAGCAACTATTTCTGCTATTTGTCAGTGAGGGAAACTGAGTCCTAGACATATAATAAGATATAGGTTATCCAAAGTCACACTGCATGTAAATAAAAGGAGATATTCAATGCTTCCCATGGGAAATACTGTGTAAGATAGTAGTCAAGAACAAGATGAGAATGTCAGCATGAATGAATATTGTTTATTACACTTTTGAAACTTCCAGGTGACTTTATTCGTGAGTATAAAATGGTTATCGGAACTCTTGAGATGGGGTTTACAGTTGATATAGAGACTAGACTCAACGCCAAGCACAGCATGGAAACCTGGGGAGGTATAGCCTGGGTGCATGGTGTGGAGGCAGAGTATGACTTGAGGGAAGGCTGGCAGGAGGGTTACTCAGAGGAAACACCATGGGTGAGGGCTCATCTTCAGGGTTCTTGCTGAAACAGCCCTATATCCAGAAGGATGGTGACGGATAAGGCTTTTGATCATTGTGTTGAGTGTGGACAATTCAGGCTAAACCTACTCATGGAATTCCTGCTTGAATTGGTCAATGGGGGAAAGATGCAGATTGGTCTGGATAAAATTTTGTCAAGAAAAACCTTGTATCAGAGTCAGGTGACTTGGGTTCTATGCTTTGATTCATTTCCTTGTGTTTCTGGCTCCCTATCTGTGAAGTGGGGTGGATAAGAGCACCCAGAACAGAGTGCTATGGAACTCATTTGTATCAGAGTCTGGACCTTGGCAACCCTAACAAGCCAGGCTTGTCCATCACTCCTCCACAAGCCAATTGAGCCAGCAATAGTGAAAGGTAGAAAAGAAACACACTGGGAAGAAAGGCCAAGACACCTAGTGACCAATCTGTCCTCCTGACATCCTTAGGGTCTAGAGGGTGAGGAAAGGAAGAGAAAGTGGAGAAAAGAAGCACTAATGGGGCTGGAGAGATGGCTCAGAGGTTAGGAGCACTGACTGCTCTTCCAGAGGTCCTGAGTTCAATTCCCAGCACCACATGGTGGCTGATAACTATCTATTACGATATCTGATACCCTCTTCTGTATAATATATACATGATAAATAAATAAATCTTTTTTTAAAAAAAAAAAGAATCACTTAGATCTTGAAACAGGGCTAAGGGAATGGATTTACAGTAGAATTTCAGGCCTGTAAGACTAAGTAGCCTGAGTGCCTTCCTTGAATCTTCTCCAGGGATGGGAGGTCTTCCTGCATTAGAAGAAGCAAGTCTAGTTAGTGTGTGATCTATGCTGTGTGGCAGAGGTAAAGGGATCAGACATACATGACTTGTGCTGTGTGCCAGGGATGGGTCATTCTTTCTGTGGGTAGAGGAGCGAGGTTTGGTTAATGTGTAATCCATATTTCATGGCAGTAGTCAGGTTGCCTTCCTCCCACTGGATTGCTAGGGGGACAGGTTTTTCTTGTTCAGCTTACAGCCCTCTCTGCTTAGAGGATGGCTACCTGGAGGGGCTGAGTTCTTGGACCCTCTCTGCTTAGAAGATGGCTAACTGGATGGGCTGAGTTTTTGGACTGTGTTTAGAGAGCTGGAGCTATGCAAACCTCAGCAATTCCAGTCAAGGTGTGGTATTTCCTATCACATTGTCTCAGCTCCAGTGTTTCCTGCAAGGGCCTTTGATAAATTATATTTCCAGAAGACTAACTCCTTGTCTGGCTATCCCAAGGACTTCCACCTTTTCCTTCTCCCTGTGTTATACTGCTGGGGAAATTACAATGTATCATAGGATTACTGTTTCTATAGTCTGATAGCCAATTGAAGGTCAACTAGGGTCTGTCATGTCTCCATTTCTTCCAGAGTGGTTGTTAAGAGCTTTTGTTCATTACTGTATACAAATACAATATTGAATAAGTTTGTAAATTTGGTTTTTGGGGGTGCTGCCGATTGCCACATGTCTATTATATTCTAACTCACCGGTTACCATTGCAACTCCAGTATGAAATTAGAAAAGTTGAAGGAAGAGATTGTGTCTATTCCATTTCTCAGCCCTCCTGCTGTGAGCCTGGCATGCCACTGGTGCTCAGTAAAATTTGTAGAAATGTATAGAGTGATGGTTCATGTAATCCAGAGTGGTGGATCCATCATTAGTTGTGAGGAACACTCCTGGGTGGTCTCAGTACCACTTCATTTCTTTACCAGGTTATTCAGAGTACCACGAGTTGACCCTATAAATCAAGTTCCTCCTGTTACCTGGAAAGATAAGAGGGTGAGGCTTCTACAAAGCATCAGTGTAAGAGAATCAAATAATCTAAACTTGACTTTTTCAGACCAGAACAGGGCTGAGTTCTGAAAGCTGACAATGACCATAACCATGACATGGCCAATTAAGACATTGGAGAGTTAAAGAGGGAGACCCCAAAAAATTCTTCAGATTGTGTTTTCTAAATCTCCAGCTACACTCCCTCATTCTAGTCTAGAAAGAATGCATCTGGCAGTCTGAAACATGTGGACCACTTAACTTGTTTCCTTGGTCATGAAATTGAGTGTTGGCCACAGTTTCATGTACCCTGACCTTGCCTCACTCCAGACCTCTTTGTTCATTTACCATAATTAAGCAGCCACAAAAGCTTCATAAAGGACCAGTTATTGCCAAAACACAGTGAAAGTGTAATCCTTTTACCTGTACATAAATGTTGCCACTTAATGGATAACAGTTCCTGTTCTATGATGGAGTGGGCTCTGTGTTTATGGCTGTAGCTGTTGCATTGCTATAGCCTGTGGTTTTATGGCCCTAATTCTATAATAAACCTTGGTTTTTTTATCTTTCTCCTCTTACCCTGCAGCCAGAGTCTCCTGGGTGTGGGGGAAGGGGCAAGTCTTCTTGTCCAATGGCTCTACGCCACCTGTCACAGCAAAAATTCCAGCCAAAGCCAAAGTAATACACCTGCTCCTTCATCAAATAAGAAGGTCACCTACCCTGAAGGGAGGAGGCCCGAGCAGCCCAGATGCCCTCCATGTCGGAGGCCCGAGTTCTAAAAGCAGCAAGTTCACTTTGTAAATGTGCCAAGGCAGGGACAGGTGTTCATGGCCCCAGGAGATGCTCAAGCTAGGGCAGAGGGTAAGTCAGGGATTAGATAAACGTGTCAGAAGAAGCAGACCTGCTGTTTGGAGGGTCTGACCCTAGTTATAGACATACCATTAAGCAGGGAGGAAGGGCAGCAACAGAGCGCATGCTCTGCTACTGTCCATGGTGCTGACTCATACTTGCAAACTGCTCTTGACTCTTTCTCCCAGCTCCAAGATTGTGATGATTCCTATCCTGTCTCTCTTTACTTTGTACGCACACACAAACACACACGCGCGCGTGTGCACACACACCAATGACATTGTACTGAGTTTGACATGACTGACACAAAATAATGTAATGTCAGCTAATTCTACCACATTCCCAACTGTTTCTAGGAAAGTGTTTTCCTCTGGGCATTTTGGGTGCTCCTCCCCTTAACACATCACTGCCAGTCACATAATCCCTCCACACAGTGCAGAGGTAAGGAGTGAAGCATCAATGGCAAGAGCGGGCACAGGAGAGGGGAGGTTCAGTCCCCGCAGGATGCCTCCCCACCTGCAGATTTACTATTGCAGGGAGCCACCGAACGACCCTTGTGGAGCAGAGCACATTGTTTGAACACTTCTAATTTTGTAAAGTCACTTAGTGTGACAAAAAATTCTCCCAAGAGGCATATTTGAGATCTAAAGGGCAAAGATAAGGAGAGAGAAACCCTACCTCATTCCCTCTCTCCAGAGAAGAGAAAGGAATTGACTCACCCCAAGAGGGAATCTAGTATTTCACTCGTTACAAGCAAGAAGAGCAGAGAGGCCTGCAGATGGGGAAAGATGGGCAATAATTGCAGGGCAATTTAGGATAACTCAATAAGAAGCGCTTTTAGGCTATTTCTGTTCCTGCTCCTGCACCTGCATTAATTTTGGAATGGAAGAAGGATGGGCTGCGGACTGGAAACTACTTGCTATCTGGTGAGTTTGAGCCAGATAATCTCTCTGTTCATCCACTTACCAACCACAAACCTAGAAGGATTATAACAGCTATCATTGGCTGTGCTTCAGATGTTTGGAACCCTCCAAATATTCATCTGTGTGAAGCTTAATTCCCAGTGCAGCTCAGTTGGGAGGTAGAGCTCCTGGGGAGGTGCTTAGGTCATGAAACTTGAGCTCTCATCCATGAATCAGTTCTTCATAAAGGAGCTTGATGGAGGGTGCTTGTCGTTCTAGCTCCCACTGTGTGGTGATGTAACTGTTTCCCACTCCTGATGATACAGTATTTATTTTTTTAAATATTTTATTACCCTATGTGTGCATATGGAGGACATAAGGACACTGGGCATTGAACTCAGGCCGTCAGGCTTGACAGCAAGAGTCTTCACCAGCTGAGCCATCTCAACAGGCAGCCCCTGGTACCAAGCACAATAGCGTGAGTAGTGCAAGGTGTCCTTCTGCACAGGATTCTTGTAAAGACTTCATGAAATGCAAACATGAAGCACACAGTGAGGACTCAGTCAACGGCTTTCTTCCTCCTTCCTCCTGTGCCTTTCCTCAGATGCACAGTTTTTAAATACCTCCTTAGAAATTTAAGGAAAGACCACTTGTCCTTCAGATGATTGACACACGACTCCCTTCCTTGCATTAAAGCCAGGAGGAGAGAAAATGGGACTGCTTCATGCCAGTTGTCATG
>PVIH01000611.1:315000-318008 GCA_004025045.1 Sigmodon hispidus
AAAGCTAGTGTCAAGTCCCAGCCTCCCTGCTTCATTCTGTGTTTGGCATTTCACTGTCTGGGTCTCCAAAGGGTCTCCAAGTCCTTTTGCAGCCAGACAGAGGCAGGAACAGGGCAGGGGTGGGAGGAAACGGGCGAGGTCGGTGCGAGCTGGTCTCTTTGTTCTTGGAAAATGAATGCAATTTCCATTCCTTTCCACGGGAAGCTGAGTCCAGCTGTTGAGTGTATGACGGCTGGCTGCCGAGGTGTTGCCTTGGTGAGTAATGGCCCTGGCAATGGCTTTGCCCTCGGCTTGTACCTTGTGCCCCAAAGATGAACTTGGGGCCAGTGAGTAAGGGCGAGCTGCAGCTTCAGCTCAGCCCTGGCCCCACACCGGCACCCTGCTTTATACCTGCTCTCCAGGGAGGTGGGGGGCTTTCAAGGCTCCATGATTGACTGGCCCCAGAGAAAGAACAAAGCCCAGGGGGAAGGTGCCAGCACTTCAGAGGCTAGGGGCTCCTGACACTTGCCAGGGCCCAGCAATTCAAAATCCCTTTTTATACTCTCCCCCCCATTATCCACAAAGGAAAGGCTTCAAGGTCAGACAGAGCTACACTGAGAAGTCCACTTATCACGTATGTGGCCTTGTGCAAATCACCCAGCCTCCATTTGTAAAAGCTCTAATAGCAACAGGATGCTGAAGTCAATAGATCAAGATTCTAAAGTGTCCCATGTCATGCTCAGTGCCTGGAACATAGTGGGTACATAGTATGTGGTATTCTCTCTCTACCCAGTCAAGGGTCTTGTCAAGGCTTCTCCATTTCAGCTGCTTCTTCAAACATTCCCAGGGAAGCAAAAATAGAGTGGGCCAGAGAGCTCCCAGTCTCTTTTCTGAGAGGTCTCTGAAGGGAAGAAATGCCCATAAACTGGAAAATCACATTCACTACTTAGAAGGTCATGGGTGACCCCAGGATTGGGTGCCCAAGACATAATAGGAGATGTTCCATTTGCATCAAATCTTGACTTTGACTGTGTCATGAGACTGAGCAGACACGGGAAAAGAGGCTACTACCTCTTTAGTCCCTGATCACCAGGCCGAAGTCCTCAGAGACCCTGGAGAAGGGATGTTCATGTGGACTTACTTGCCTGAGGAAAGCAGAGAAGTCGCTGAGGTATGATGAACCCCTTCTAACCCTCTCCCTAAGTATATCCATACAGACGAGTATGAGCATGCTCAGAGGGACCTGTGAGCTACAGACAGACCCTACATGTCTCCAGAGATGGAAGTGTGTGGGTGGCAGGCAGACCTCCTTCCTGTGTCCCCTGATTCCTAGAGATGCTGAGTCTCCTGAGCCTCATCCCACTCAAAGAGAGAGGGAGGGGCATTTGGAGCCCAGGTCCCAGCCTTCAACTCTCTGCACATGGTAACTTCTAAGAGCTCAGAGGAGTGTAGAACACAAGCTATACCTTCTGATACACACATATGCATGCCTTCTGATACATATTCAAATGCATGTGTACACCTTACATGCACATACATAGAACATACTTGGTTGTGCATGCTCAGAGACATATACACACCCTAATAATACACATATTAACACATATGTACACATACACTAACACACACAGGTCTGAAGGAACACATAGCTCTCCCTGGAAGCATTGGTGATGCCTACAGCAGAGACCAGAAGTTGGCTTGGGCCCTGATTGGTCACCTTAGGAAATGGTGGAAACACTTCCTTCCCCCTTTTTCCTTCTCCTCATAAATAACAAAGTCCCCTCTCTGTGGTTCCCCAGTGGCCTCTGGTGGCATTGCAGAGCCATCCTGGAGGTGGGGAGAGAAGAACAGGATGAAATATATGTAACATCTTATTAGTAAAGGACATCTGAGCCTCTAATTAAAATTTGCCTAATGACCCAACTTCTCTGTCATTTTTGCTCTCGGAAACATTAATTTAAGGTGACAGGTACTTAGGCAAGGGAAAATTAATTTTTCCTTTAAAAAATTAAAGGGGAAAAGAGCGGACTGCTCCCTTATTTATTTGTCTCTAAAATTTTTATTTATTTTTCGAGTTCTCTCCAACACTCATAAAACCCGACCCTGAAAGAAAAGGCCTGAGAGTGAGGGAGAGGAAATACTGGCTTACTAGGCTGGCTTAGTGGTCCAGGCTTGCCCAAGGAGGCAGCTGCTGGCCCCTGGGTGGGACTGTGTGTAGCTGCTTTACTGCAGTGCTTACATTGCTCACTGGGAACAAATAGGATGGCCTGATGGCTGCTTCTGTGGGGATCCCAGGAAGCTCACCATACCCAGGCTGTCTGACTTGGCTGAGCCTATGGTATCTGTTTCCCCATGAGCAGATGGTGGGTTACTCTCTGACAGCAGGCTGCAACCTAGCTTCTGCCTGGGCATTCTTCCCCAGGCAACAGGCTGCAGCCTTCCAGGCTCCTCTGCTCAGAACCACCTGTGAAGGAAGGGTTGTGGTGGGGTCTGGATTCATGTGGTGGGGTCTGGATTCATGTGGTCGTGGTTCCTGAGCCCATCCTTTGGCCCTCCTGATAGAGAGACAAGCACATGAATGAGAGCAGCCTGCTCTGTGTCTGAAGAACGTAGATATGTTTATTTTAGATGTGTATCTGTTGCTGTGATGAAACAGTCTCATCAGAAGCAATTTAGGGAAGGAAGGGTCTTTGTTCTTTTGTTTTGTTCTGTTTTGTTTCAGTTTACAGATTACAAATGCTCCATTACTAAAGTCACGGGAGAAACTCAAGCAGGAACTTGAAACAGAAAACAGAGAAAGGTGGCCTTCTGGCTCACTCCTGCTCATGCTCAGTTTGCACAGCCCAGAACCACTTGCCCAAGGAATGGTGCTGCCCAGAGTGGGCTGGCCCTCCTACATCAATTAACAAGCAGGACAGTCACCCATAGGCATGCCCACAAGCCACTCTGCTTTGGGAAATCCCTCAAGTGGCTGTAGACTGTTGCACATTGTTGACTGCTAGAGCTAAGTAGGACACATGAGGCCTCCT